>ML664199.1:7234918-7563431 GCA_007570785.1 Antilocapra americana
ACTTTACTTTAAGAATGTATGCATTTCTTTTGTCCCCGGAAAAGGTGTGCCTCTCCACTCATCTCTGAATATTCAGGGATTGACACAGGAAGCCTCCTGCCAAATGTTCCCTGACAAGGTGGAACTATGTAGAAGCTAGAAAGAGGGGCTTAAGCTTGAAACTGTTTTATTCTATTAACCTATTTTGGTTTTTACAAAAAAAGAGAAAAGAAGACAAAGAGTTGAGCAGCACTGCTTTAACAATGAAACCCTATTAACCTTACAGCTACTAAAAAGAATTCCTATGTCTACACTAAAGCAATCAGTGTCTCCAACTATGCTGTCCACAGTTATGAGCATTCCTAAGTCCCATTCCAGCCTGGTTTCTTCAAGGAAGGGAGCCGCCTCCATGGAGTGGTCGGGGAGAGTGGGATGTGGAAAGGTGACCCAAGTACGAGCCCTTCTGGTGGTGGCTTTGCCATGACCCCCGGAGAACTCTTGGTAAACTCCCCAGTAACTAGTAGGAGGTATAGTAATCTATTTAAATGTCCCTTATACCTCTTTTGTCCTCGGGAAAGGGAATCTGCCTTCCCGGATCCTCTGAGGGAAATAAGGTCTGAGTGAATTATCTCAGGATGAATTTTTTCTAACTGGGACTGACCTACTGAGATGAGCTAATGTTCAGAGCATAAACAGAACTTCCCAAGAAAAATACCAGGAGGGGCCTTGCCTTGGGATGCCCCGAAGGGAAATCCACTTTGCAGTTTCCTTCTCAGTCTTGTGACTTTGTCATCCGAGTGAGGGGGCATCCTGACGGCTCCTGGCAGGGAGTGAAGATTTGTTTAAACTCTGGAAGGAAAAAAACCTCTCATATTTTAAGTATTTACTATGGTGTGTGTTGTTGATGGTTAAGAGAATGGACTCTGGAGTCAGACTGCTTGGTAACAATAGCTCTGCTGCCTACTTTGGACAAGTTACTCAGACATTCTGTGACTCAGTGGTCTCATCTGTAAAATGAGGACAATAATAATATCTATCTTATAAGTGTGTTGCAGAGATTAAATGAGTTGATTGCTATAGGTGTAGCTAATACAGGCTCTAGCGCCTACTCACTTAAAGAATCTATATAAATATTAGCTTTATTATCTTAAAGGTCTTTGCAAGGGTAATATTGAGTCTATGTAATGATAGCCATATGCTGACTTTATATACTAATAGCTATATAAGTTACAACTCTTTCCTTTAATTGCAACTTTATATTTTTTGCCTTTCCTTGGGTACATCTGTAATTTTCTGTTTACTGCCATTGTGAAAATATGAAAAAGATTATTTTGTGTTTTCCTGTAGTCTGTGTTGCTAGCTGAAATCTGCTTGGGACTGCATTTGTATCAAATCTCTTTCAGAGTATGCTATACTAGAGTATCTTACACTGAAGAAACTTCTTGCAAGAGGTACCAGAAATGCTGGGGTTTCGCTAACATGTCTCATAGTACAGCTTTTATATTCCTTTTTGGGAAGTATCTATTAATCCTAGTTCTGTAAAATTATAAAATGCACCATGAGAATTTTTTCACATTGTCTCTTACAGAAGTACAGTTCATTTAACTAGAATTTGATACTTTGATTTACAGCATAGTAATACTAAATATTTAGTCTTATTCTAAATTCTTCCCAGAAAGGAACTTTTCTGTTAGTGGCATATACATCTCTTTATGAATTTATGGTATACTTTGCCCTAGATTGGTGCTAATTTTTAGAGATTATTAATTACATCCCAGTTTTTTTTTTTCATCTTGCATTGAGTGTACAGTTCATGCTTTTTATTTATTCTTTTTAATAGTAGGATTTACCAGTGGGTTTACTACTTCAAAGAAGTGCAGTGTATTGAAACAAGCAGGATGTGTCTGCTGGGTGTTAATGGCTTCCTCACCATGTCACTATGAATGTTTCTTTTGTTTGCAGAGACAAAAACCTTTGGGTATCAATATATTGATATTTCTAGTGATGTACATTTTTATAGATTATAGCTTTGATTACTAAAGAGGGATTCATTATAAAGGGATTTTCCTAGTTGAAATAAGATTTATGAAATGGTATTAAATTTAAGTATTTAATGTTCATTACATTTACATGGTTTAAAACGGAAAACTTACATCATGGTATATAATGGAGATTCTCTCTTTAATTCCTGTCTTCCAGCCTCTTGATTTCTCTTCCCCAAAGGTATCAGTTCTGTGTATACTTCCAGGAAATGAATATAAACATTTATGCAGGAATATATACATCTATGCACTTGCCCACGTGTGTATATATTCTTTTTTAAAAGTTGTAGGGTATTATGGTTTATATTTTATCTTTAAGTGTATATCATAATTCATGCCTATTAAATAAAATTTGCTGTTCAGTTGCTCAGAAAATACTTCATTTTTTAGGCATTGTAAGTTTCTTGGTTCTTTTAAAGTCTGGATTGATGTGTATACTCAAGATGTATAGTTCTCTAGAATTTCTGTCACATGAGGATTTCATAGATCTTTTCAATAAAATATGGGCACATGGTTCTGACATTGTTGTTCAGTCACTCAGTCATGTCCAACTCTTTGCGGTCCCATGGACTGCAGCACGCTAGACTTCCTTGTCCTTAACCATCTTTTGGAGCTTGCTCAAACTCATGTCCATTGAGTCGGTGATGCCATCCAACCATCTCGTCCTCTATCGTCCTCTTCTCCTCCTGCCTTCCGTCTTTCCCAGCATCCACATCTTTTCTAATGAGTCAGTTGCCAAATGAGTGATACTAAAATTGTTTTGTCTGTTTTACCATTGCCTACATACCATTTGTACATTTAGGAGTAAAACTGCAGGTAAATTTTTTAGAATGTGTTTGAAGAGTACGTGCCACTGTAATTTTTGGTAGACTTCCAGTGAGACTGTACCACTCTTGGTACCAGCAGTGTATGTTCCTGCGTGCATCATGTTGTCAAGAGAATGATTATCAAACCTTTGACCTTTCCCAGGCTGACACATGAAAAATTATCTTAGTGTAGTCTTCATTTTCATTTCTTCTATGAGTGTGAAGTTGGACGTAGTTTAAGATCCATTATGGGGTTTATTTTGGGTCCATTTATCTGTCATGTTCATTTTCTTACTGATTTATAGGACCCTTTTTATATTAGGGAAATTAGTTCATGATATGTGATACAATTTTATATTTCTTATCCGTGTGGTGTGCTATTGTTTTACTTTGTTTCTTTAATGTATTTTCTTTTTTAATTAACTGTGTAGTTTATAGAATCAAATAGTTCCAAAAGCTCCTCTCGGAGAAGATTCCCCAGAACCAACCATTTTGTACTCTTGTAGTTGATTCCTTTGGAATTTATCTTCAAATTTCTAAACAACTGTGCTTCTTGATTTTTCCTTCTTTTCTTTTTTAGTTTTAGGAATTATCTGTCCCATTACAGAAGAAGAGATTTAACCACTCCACTACCCCAAACACACATATTCCCTACACACCCCTCTCCCTCATCTTTTCCAGATAGGATTACTTTTTACTTCCAGCACAATTTCTTGTTTTCCTTGAAGTTTTTAAGTTTCGCTTGGTGTACTAGTCATTAATTTAATCCCTGACTTTCCACCAGCTGAGACTGATGCCATTCTGATTCTTGGGGTTTGTATGAAAACTTTTTTCTCACTGAAAGCACATAGGCTCTGCCCACCAGTTTTGCATAATGTGCCTTTGTAAGTCTTCTGTTTTCACCCATTGTGCTTGGCGCGGAGTAGACCCTTTCAGTCATGAAAATCATGCCATTCGGTTTGGAAATTTTCTTAGATTATTTTTCTAAAATTATTTCCTCTCCTCAATTTTCTGTGTTCTCTTACTCCTGTTTTTTGACTCCTGAACCTTCTGGACTGATCCTGTACTGTTTTACCATGTCTGCCTTGCGCTGTAATTTCTGGGAGTTTCCTTCAACATTTATCTTTCCAACTTTCTCTTTTATGATTATGGTTTTACTTTACAGGAGCTTTTTGTTCCTCTGAATGTTCTGTTTTTCCTTTTAATAACATCTTGTTATTTCATGTATTCAAAAATCTTATCTTTCTGAAAAGAGTTTGCTCACTTGCTTCCTTCCTCTTGTCTTTCCTTAAATTTTCTTTTCCTAACCTGATCCCTTTTTCTTCCAAGCTGCCCTTTTCTGCTTGTTTTGCTTGCCAACCCCCCCTCCCCCCGCCCTTGCCACCCTTCCATTAGGGAACTTCTGTGTTTGGCTGTGGGCTGTCCACGTATATTTTAAAGTGGGCATTGAATAGCTAATTGGAAGCTCTGTGCTTGTCCGTGGAACTTACTGGCTGTGGGCTTCACTACAGGGTGATCTGACTGACCTGCTTGTGTGAGTAACCTCCATATTAGTGCCTTTTGGTTTTCCTTTAGAGCTGGTGATATTCTAAAGAGTAGAAAAACTTCTCATCTTTTTAGGATGATATAAATTTGCTTGCCGTCAATTTGAAAATCAGGTGTCTGGAAAAGATTTTCAGTTCAGTTCAGTCGCTGAGTTCTATCCAACTCTTTGCGAAAAGATTATTATGTCAAGTAAAACTTCCACTTAATTTTATGTTTTTTAAATCTTACTTCCAGTCTTCATCTCTCTGCCTGGTTTTCTTCAGTACCAAAAGTCGTGTTGACTTTCTTCAGAAATATTATTTAATATAAGTGAAGTGAAGTGAAAGTCTCCCAGTTGTGTCCGACTCTTTGTGACCCCATGAACTATACAGTCCATGGAATTCTCCAGGCTAGAATACTGGAGTAGCTTTTCCCTTCTCCAGGGGATCTTCCCAACCCTGGGATTGAACTCAGGTCTCCCGCTTTGCAGGCGGATTCTTCACCAGCTGAGCCACAAGGGAAGCCTTTAATATAAGGCTTATCATAAAAAATATATAGTTAATTGTCTTGTGTGTGAGAGACACTGCTTCCAGGAGTTCAGAAGGATGATAAGTGATTTGGAGAGTTCTGTAAAATTTCATTCAAGGGGATATGCTTGACTTGAAGGTTGTTTCTATTTTAAGTTGGAGTAGACAATATGGTGGCTGTTACTTTGGGAGCCTTGGGAAACAAGCCCACAAAACTTGTAACTTTCATTCAGAAATCAAGAAACCTGGTTAAAATTCTTAAATCCTTTTTTCTTCTTTATTTTCATGAATCGTTTGCTGTGTATGAGATATGAACTTGGTTAGTGGTACTGTCTTTTATGAACTATACTTTGATCTTACAGTGTCATATTTAATCTTTTAGCTGTTGGTAGCTGGTAATGCACTTACTAATCAGACTTCAATAACAGAGTTTCAGAGCAGGAGGAGATGCTCAGTATTATTGTATATAACTTTTTCTCCCGAAGAGAACAGATAACTGGTAGAGCCAGAAATCAAACCCAATGTTTAGGTATTCATTTTATTGTTTCCTGTAGTTCATTGTCTTGATACGTTTATTGCATGTGTATGTATCTTGAGTACAAGTTCAGTTCAGTCACTGAGTCGTGTCTGACTCTTTGCAACCCCATGGACTGCAGCACGCCAAGCCTCCCTGTCCATCACCAACTCACAGAGTTTACTCAAACTCATGTCCATTGAATCAGTGATGCCATGCAACTGTCTCATCCTCTGCCATCCCCTTCTCCCGCCTTCAACCTTTCCCAGCATCAGGATCTTTTCTAGTGAGTCAGTTCTTCGCATCAGGTGGCCAAAGAATTGGAGTTTCAGCTTCAACATCAGTCCTTCCAATGAATATTCAGGACTGATTTCCTTTAGTACAAGTTAGTATGCTTTTATTATCAGAAAATATTTCATTTTTTAGGCACTATAAGTTTCTTGGTTCTTTTAAAGTCTAGATTGATGTGTATACGCAGATGTGTAGTTTTCTAGAATTTCTGTTGCATGAGGATTTCATAGATCATTTCAATAAAATATGGCACTTGATTCTAATGTTGTCATTCAGTCAGTCATGTCCAATTTTTTGTGACCCCGTGGATTGCAGCACACCAGGCTTCCCTGTCCTTCACCATCTCCCGAAGCTTGCTCAAACCCATATCCATTGAGTTGGAGTCAGTGATGCCATCTAACCATCTTGTCCTCTGTCATCCCCTTCTCCTCCTCCCTTCAATCTTTCTGAGCATCAGAATCTTTTCAAATGAGTTGGTTCTTCGCATCAGGTGGCCAAAATGTTGGAACTTCAGCTTCAGCATCAGTCCTTCAAATGAATATTCAGGACTGATTTCCTGTAGGATTGGTTGGTTTTATCTCCTTGCAGTCCACAGAACTCTCAATAGCCTTCTCTAACACCACAGTTTAAAAGCATCAATTCCTCGGTGCTCAGCCTTCTTTCCGGTCCAACTCTCACATCCATATACAACTACTGGAAAAACCATAGCTCTGACTAGACTGACCTTTGCTGCAAAGTAATGGCTTTTTAATACTTTGTCTAGGTCCTAATAATCTCTAATAGATATTTTTGTAATTCATATGAAAAACTTTTCATGGCCAAGCCTTTTAGATGATCCTATTAAATGAAACTTAATAATTAAAATGACTTTATGAGTATGTGTGAGTAAACTGTTACTTCTTAAAAATTAAAAAAAAAAAAATCAAGGTCTATGCAGATAGTGGCCAGTGCTCTCATTTGCAGTTCTTTTTCTTAAACCAAAATTCCTTTCCCCTGTGGGAGACTCTCTCCATTTTTATTATTGCCCCTCAGTATTAACTTAAGGGAGACAGAGATCATTCAGTTTATCTTTAACGCCCCCTATAGAACAGAGCCTTGAGGCTTTCTGCCCTTAATTTGACATGAGATAATTGAGGTAAAACAGTCAGCAAAAACAATACCAGAAGCTGACTGTGTCTCAGATCATGAATTCCTTATTGTCAAATTCAGACTTAAATTGAAGAAAGTGGGGAAAACCACTGGACCATTCGGTATTACCTAAATCAAACCCCATATGATTATGCAGTGGAAGTGAGAAATAGATTCAAGATCTGATAGACAGAGTGCCTGATTAACTATGAACGGGGAAGTTCATGACATTGTACAGGAGACAGGGATCAAGACCATCCCCAAGAAAAAGAAATGCAAAAAGGCAAAATGGCTGTCTGAGGAGGCCTTACAAATAGCTGTGAAAAGAAGAGAAGCGAAAAGCAAAGGAGAAAAGGAAAGATATACCCGTTTGAATGCAGAGGTCCAAAGAATAGCAAGGAGAGATAAGAAAGCATGCCTCAGTGATCAATGCAAAGAAATAGAGGAAAACAATAGAATGGGAAAGACTAGAATCTCTTCAGGAAAATTAGAGATACCAAGGGAACATTTCATGCAAAGATGGGCACAATAAAGGACAAAAATGGTATTGACCTAACAGAAGCAGAAGATATTAAAAGAGATGGCAAGATTACACAGAAGAACTATACAAAAAAAATGTTTATGACCCAGACAACCACGATTGTGTGACCACTCACCTAGAGCCAGACATCCTGGAATGTGAAGTCAAGTGGGCCTTAGAAAGCATCAGTATGAACAAAGCTAGTGGAGGTGATGGAATTCCAGTTGAGCTATTTCAAATCCTTAAAGATGATGCTGTGAAAGTGCTGTACTCAGTATGCCAGGAAATCTAGAAAACTCAGCAGTGGCCACAGGACTGGAGAAGGTCAGTTTTCATTCCAGTCCCAAAGAAAAGCAATGCCAAAGAATACTCAAGCTACCACACAATTGCACTCATCTCACATGCTAGTAAAGTGATGCTCAAAATTCTCCAAGCCGGGCTTCAGCAATATGTGAACTGTGAACTTCCAAATGTTCAAGCTGGTTTTAGAAAAGACAGAGGAACCAGAGGTCAAATTGTCAACATCCACTTGATGATCAAAAAAGCAGGAGAGTTCCAGAAAAACATCTACTTCTGCTCTATTGACTATGCCAAAGCCTTTGACTGTGTGGATCACAATCAACTGTGGAAAATCCTTAAAGAGGTGGGAATACCAGACCACCTGATCTGCCTCTTGAGAAACCTGTATGCAGGTCAGGAAGCAACAGTTAGAACTGGACATGGAACAACAGACTGGTTCCAGATCGGGAAAGGAGTATGTCAAGTCTGTATATTGTCACCGTGCTTATTTAACTTATATGCAGAGTACATCATTGAGAAACACTGAGCTGGAAGAGCACAAGCTGGAATCAAGCTTGCCGGGAGAAATATCAATAACCTCAGATATGCAGATGACACCACCCTTATGGCAGAAAGCAAAGAAGAACTAAAGAGACTTGATGAAAGTGAAAGAGGAGAGTGAAAAAGCTGGTTTAAAACTCAACATTCAGAGAACTAAGATCATGGCATCCGGTCCCCATCACTTCATGGCAAATAGATGGGAAACAGTGGCTGACTTTTTTTTCCTGGGCTCTAAAATCACTGCAGATGGTGATTGCAGCAATGAAATTAAAAGACGTGTACTCCTTGGAAGGAAAGTTATGACCAACCTAGACAGCATATTAAAAAGCAGAGACATTACTTTGCCAACAAAGGTTCGTCTAGTCAAGGCTGTGGTTTTTCCAGTAGTCATGTATGGATGTGAGAGTTGGACAGTGAAGAAAGCTGAGCGCCGAAGAATTGATGCTTTTGAACTGGACTGCAAGGAGATCCAACCAGTCCATCCCAAAGGAGATCAATCCTGAGTGTTCAATGGAAGGACTGATGTTGAAGCTGAAGCTCCAATACTTTGGCCACCTGATGCAAAGAGCTGACTCATTTGAAAAGACCCTGATTCTGGGAAAGATTGAGGGCAGGAGAAGGGGCCGACAGAGGATGAGATGGTTGGATGGCATCACCAACTCAATGAACATGAGTTTGGGTGAACTCCGGGAGTTGGTGATGGACAGGGAGGCCTGGCGTGCTGCAGTCCATGGAGTCGCAAAGAGTGGGACAGGACTGAGGAACTGAACTGAACTGAATTGAGGTAAGTACTTTCAGACTTTATTAAAGGTAGAGGAAATCTGAAGGGAAATAAACAGAGCACTGTGTGTGTGTGTGTGTGTGTGTGTGTGTGTGTGTGTGTAACTCATTCATGTCCGACTCTTTGTGACACCTTGGACTGTAGTGTGTGTGTTTGTGTGTGAGAGTAGCTCATTCGTGTCTGACTCTTTGTGACCCCTTGGACTGTAGCCCTCCAGGCTCCTCTGTCCATGGAATTTTCCAGGCAAGATTTGGTGTGGGTTGCCATGCCCTCCTCAAGGGGATCTTCCCAAGCCAGGAATCAAACCCAGGTTTCCCACATTGCAGGTGGATTCTTTATCATCTGAGCCAGGGAAACTGAAGGGCTGTTGATTATGCAGAGTAGCATGTGCTAAGTGCTCAGTGGATGGTAAGGAACTTAGTGTTAATGAGATTTAGTAGAGCACCTCGGGGAAAGGATTTCTGGAAAAGATAGGACTGAAATCTGAGTTTTCGAGAAGGATGGGAGGTAATTAAGCAAGGAGGGCGCAATTTTAAAATTAATTCCTTGTCTAAATTATGGTAGACTAAATAGTCCTGCTTTTGATTTTAGACTGTATTAGAATCAGTACAAATGTTCAGTTTAATAGTTTTTTTCTTCACTTTCATATTTCTAAGGTACTTTTTATCTGATAAAATGAAGCTGTGTTCTTTGATGACCTATTATTGTTTGTTATTGTGCTGTCGCTTTTATTCATAAACATGTAATCTGGTTGGACTTGATTGTACACCGAGGGCAGCCCCAATGTGAGTAGGCCCCTCTCACTTTATTGATGAGGACAAGTCAGCCTAAACCTACCAGGAGAGGCAAGGGGGCTGGAACACCGAATTCAAAAGAATTTTTAAAGCATAATACTTCAGATAATTTTTCTTGTTCTTTGTCAGGGTTTATCATCAAAATAAGGTAGTAGCCAAGTACATTATATTTTCTGGTTTTAGGAGTAGTAGAGAATTTTATCCAGGGAGTCTTACGTGGTTTATAAGTGGAAATTAACCTTTTTTCTTCTGCAGCAACTATGAATTCAGTTCTTTAGATGAAGTTATGTTCCCTAGATATGTTTAGGGTGAAAGGGAGAAAAGGACCTCTATTATATGGATCAGTTGACTTAAGGAATGGAGATGCCTTTGAGTGAGCTAAAGGGGGTGTTTAGAAAACAGGAATCTAATACTCAGTTTTGAAAGTGTTTTATCTGGTCATGAGTGGTATTAGTATCTTTTTAGTATGTATGTACCTTTGCATGTATTTGACCTTATTTTGAACTTGATAGTAGTAATATTTTAGTTTGAATATTTAAACAGCCCTTTAGGTTTCTTTCAACTGAAGTTTGTCTTGTTATATATAAAGATTGCCCAGCCTCTACTCTCACCCCTTTCAGAGTTTGTTTGTAAGCAAACTGAAAGGTATCAAAGTATTTTGATGTGGAGGCTTATTCTAGAAAAGAATGTTAGGTATAGATTTGCCTGTCTAAATTTTAGGCCTCTGGAATTTTTGTCCAGATTTTTTGTTCTCAGTGGAAAGCATTTTCAGTCTGGTTTACTGCTTGCCTGACATCCTTGAATTCCGAAATCTATGATTCTAAGTAGACAGTGGGTATCTCAGTAGGAAATAATGTTCTTATTAGGATATTTGTGCTTCTGCTTTACCCTTTGAAGTACTCGTGTACACACACATACACACACACATCAAGTCTACCAAACTAACTGTGCCCTTACTCTTTGTTTGGTCTTTGTATATGCTGGCTAGTTCCTTCTCTCACTTCTACCTTTTAGGTCTCACCTTAGGCTTCTTCCTTTGGAAAAACTTTAACTACATGTGACTTTTGATGCCTGTTCTTGAAATACCTATAGGTATCCCTTTAGACGCCATGGGCCTTCATAATACGTGCACTGGCGTTTATCTCCCACCAGACTATACTTTCCTTTAGGGAAGAGGTCATCATATTCCTACTACCCAGAATAGTGCCTGGCTTCTAGTAGGCACTGAGGAGATGCTTGAATGAGTGACTATTGGGTTGGCCAGAAGGTTCGTTTGACTCTTTCTGTATCCAATACTACTGTTAAAGTACTTTTAAAGTATCCCTGTAGCAAATACATCATAAATATGTATTGTTTATTGCTGTATTTTATGCATTGACTGTGAATGAAAAATTTTAGAAGCAGTCCAGAATTGAATGCTATAGAATATATATAAACACATGTGAAACCTTTTAAGTGATTTAAAAAATGTGGTTACTGAAAGTGATTTAAGCAAATTACTTAAATAAAAAAGATAGCCAGTAGTCCCATCTTCCGTGTATGAGAACTCTTTTTTAAAATACTATTTCTCAGGTGCTTACTTTATAGTACAGTTACTCTGTACCATTGGTTAAGCAAGTAAATAATAACATTATGCTGTTTTGGGTTCAGTAGTGTATTTTTCCTCAAAGAAGGCAATGGAAAAAGACAGATGTGCAGAGAACATTGTTTATTCAGTCTTCAGTCGATGCTTGCTGTACATATATTCTCAGTCTTGTAAAAACTTAGGGCCACAGAGTGGTATAGACCAAGTGATCTCTATAAGGACTATACAGGACCATCCATCAGTATTTTTAAAGACTGAACCTGTCTTGTCTTTCACCCTGAGAAAGGCAAATTACACTTAATATAGTGATAATATAGTGATTGACATTGGCTTTCCCACGCTGCTGTTATGTCTCATGGGCTGTTGAGGGAGCCTAAGGAATGGTGAAATTTTCACTTCCTTATTTGTATTCGTTGTACCACATTGAGGTTTACATGTGATTACATTGATATCATGTGATCTAGTTTTAGCTAAACTGTCTTCCAAAAGTTAGCAAGTGATTGTAAAAGATTCCTATCAAGAAGTAAGATTGGTTGTAATTATAATAAAGCACATGCAAACACACAACATAAAAAATGTTAGAACTCTTAATCCCAATATGGGCTCTTATTATGGGGTAAAAAATATAATATCAGATCTCAAATATCAACCTTTCAAAATTTGAGATTGTCAAAGATTATTTGAAATACATGTCTCTGTTTACTGTTGTTGAAACTGTAGCTTGCGTAAGTGTACATACAGTGTGCTTGATAGGTGGCTAAGTGATAGCATAAAATCATAGCAATTTTTAGACAGCAATGTCTGATTTACAAGACATTTTAAAAAATATGCATTCTGAGGATAAAAACTAAGCTTTATGAATTTTCCCCCCAGAAGTGTTTGATAGAGCCATACAACTTTCAATACAGTACTACAGAATTTCTCTAAATTTAATTGTAGATGTTTACAAGGCCCTTTGAGGTTTCTTGTTAATAGTAAGATAGAAAGCATGCCACTGAGGAAACACTAGTTTTTCAGGCCTTGGTTAAAATGAATGAAATAATGCATAGAATATATGACTAAAAATTAAAATACATTCCTTTGTCATCAAATATCTTTGAAATATGTAGTAAACAGTGCCAAGTTGATGAACCCAGTATGAGACCAATTATATGTGGGAGATTTACTTTAAGATTGACTAAAGTAGGACATTTTCCCTTAGTATTTGCTAAGTTTTGTCTTTTGGTGGGGAGTGAAGAGTTACAGCAAAGAGATGCTGGACAAAAGTATATTCTCAACAGTAAATATTTCTTTAATAAAAATTAGCCTTTTATGGAAGAAAATCATAGGCACTTAAGGTGAAAATGGTTCACTGCATCCTTCCTAGGAAAATTCAGCAAAGAAATTGAACCAGGAGTTCAGAGCTGTTAGAGTGTCATCAGTGTAGTTAATTTTATGAAAACAAGACTTTTAACTTTAAGAAATCCAGGGAGCTGTTTACAGCGGTGATAGCAAAATATACAGATGCTCAAATCCCTTATATAAAATGGTATGGTATTTGCATATAACCTATGTACAACCCCCCTCTTTCTGTATACTTTAAATCAGCTCTAGATTACCTAATACTATATAAATGCCATGTAAAAGTTGCTAGTGCTTGGCATATTTGAGTTTGCTTTTTGGAACTTGCTGGAATTCTGTGCGCTCACCGCCCTTCCCCCCCCACCCCCGACTAGTATTGTGGTCGGTTAAACCTGAAGACATGGAAGCAGCTGATACCGAGGGCTTACTGTGAATGAAATGAGAAATGACCAAGAAGTTACAGTCTACCACATGGCGTTTTGATGATTATCTCATAGCAAAGATTTTTGCTTTTGAAGAGTTAGAGAACTTAAAGTAGTAGTTACTAATTGCTATTCAGGTATTTTTGGATAAAAGAAAATACACACTATTAATCATGCTATTCAAGGTGAAGTTTGCTTACTAAGACAGTAAACTTTTTTTTATAGCGAGTAGTGTTAGCAAAAGAACAGTTAGGAAACATGTTTGGCGATGGTTTGTTTTGTGATTTTTGTTGAGGGGAAAAACGATGATATATATTAACTGAACTTTAAGCACTTTGAAATTTAGGTACATCTTCTAGGAAAACTCACGTATTTGTGCCATGGTTTTTTTTTTTTTTTTAAACAGCATTGTTTCATACTTTTAAATGAGAAGTAACTCAAATCATTGACAATGATTGACAGTCATTGACAATGGAAGGGGTGGTACAAGCATACAGTGGCATATAGTGAATGAGTTACAGCTTTCTCCATCAATGTGACTGAAATACAGTGTTGAGCTGGAAATAAAAAGAGTACTAGAGTAATATGTAGGGGTTAATAGCTGCCTGTTGCTCTGGCTAAGCCATGAGAAAATCACCATGGGAAAAGAATAAAAGCAAAATATTTTTTTAAAAAAAGAATAAAAGCAAAATATAGCAATACAGCATAACCCAAATAAAAGTACATCGGGTTGATCAGTTGGGGTCGTCATACTCTGCTAAGCTAAGGACGAACATAGTGTGGACCTTGGAACGCTGGGTCAGAGCAAGTTCAGAACGCTGCAGGTGCACACACTGAAGTTTTTTCCCAAGGCATAAGCGGGGCTATGACTTCCAGCTAGGGATAGCCTTGTACAAGAAAATAACACAGATAGTTTAATCAATAAACGGGAGACGTGACCGGGGACACAGGAGGCTGGCTTCATCGAAGCACAGCAGATACTGTCTGCTTGTAAGACACTAAGCAAGAGTGATGTGGCTCCGAGGAGCAGGGCTCTTGACCCAAGAGGTCTTGAGTCCCCGCTCCCATCTTTAAAACTTTAATTCAGTCTCTAGTTCCTTTTTCTCAAGCTGTGCGCTGACCACTTTCCATCCCTACCTGCTCTGCTGGTCACAGCAGTGGCAGCCACCTTGGGGCACGAAAGTGAAGGATCGCCAAGAGCGAAACTGAAGCGAGGTGCGGTGAGGCCTCTGAAAATCCCGCTTTGGGGTAAATAACACTCTCTCGGGCATTGAAACCGGAGTTAAATATGGGAAGTTCAGAAAGCTCGGGACAGTGCTGGCCGTGTATATATGCTTCGTAAGGCACCTTTTTAAAGCGGGCGAGGGGAGGGGGGAATACAAAACTAAGAAAGGGCAGGCTATTGGAGCTTTTACAAACCATTGAGAAACATTGCTTATGGTTCCCTTCTCTCTAAGTACTTTAGACTTAGGAACTTGGGAGAAGGTAGGTAGTAAATTAGAGAAACTTCTTTGCAAGGGAGTGCCCTTGCCTGTATCTACCTGGTCCATTTGGACCCTGATAAAATCTATTTTACAACCTCTTCAGACCCCAGAAAGCTCAAGAGGAAGTGAGGATGAAGGTGAAACCCCATCAAAGGGAGCACCTGAACATGCAAAGCCTGAGGGTATAGAGCAAAAAAAAATGCTGGAGGCTCTTAAAGCTACAGTTCCTTTTGCATCTTTGTTTGGGGAGGGCGAATTTCCTTTACCTCCTCTACCTCCTCCTCCTGCTTGAGTCACTGCTGGAGTGACTCAAGCTTTTCTTTCCTTGCCATGGACAACGGTTCTGTAACCTTTCCAGAAAGGTATTTGCTGGGCTCCGCAGGAGGGTGACTTGGAGGCTATGACTATAACATTTCCAATGACAATACATGAACAAGTAGCTCCTGGGGAAGATTCTGATAATCCTAATGGGGTGTATGAGGCTGTACACAGATTCCCTTCAAAATACTAAAGGAACTTAGAGGCAAGCTGTTCAGAGTTATGGAGTAAGTTCTTCTTTTACTGTGGGAATAGTGCAGGGTCTAGCTGAGGGTTCCCATTTGATTATGGTGGCTCATGACCAATCCAGACAGATCCCCTGTCTCTTTAGATCAATTGATAGGCAGTGGAAATTGGGCGACAACTCAAGATCAAGTGCTTATGGAAGATCAGGCTATAGAACAGGTCAGGTGATACTGCATAAGAGCCTGGGAGAAAATAGAGGTTAAAGGACAGGCTTTCTTTACTTTAAGAGACCTCACCTCCCCAAAGAGATAATCCCTGCTGGGACAACATTACCCCTGTCAGCAGAGCCAATTCGAACACTGTCTGGTTTAAATTTTAGGTATGAAACTATGACTACAAAAAGGAGAGACGATGTTTTTGACAATGAATGGCCAGATATTCTTTAGACTCCAGAGAAAACTAGTTAAAATGAACTCTTTTTTGAAGTTGCAAAACTGGTTCTTCTTGCACGTGGAATTAAAAAAAAAAAGTTGTATTGTTAAAATACTTTTTTGGAGCTCCACTTCTGCCTGAGAAACAAAAACAGGCCTGGGAAAAAACCTAAAGTTAACTTTTATTGTGTCCTTGGGATACACAGCCCACTCTTTCTGGGACTCCAGCCATGAACAAATCGGTAGAACTCAAACCAAGAAAAAAAGAAGGGGCAAAGAGACATTTTAAATATTAAGCAGAAAATTATGAGATCTCTGCCTATATGTCTGTCTAAATTTATGTGTGTCTCAGTGTGTGCCTTCATGCTTGGATAAAATTGCTTAAGGCTAATTGGTCAATGAGCTCTATTTAGTTGGCCTATAGAGAAGTAAGTGCTAATGAATCAAACAGTTATAAATTCAAAAAATTAAAGTGAATTTTAGCCTTGTGTGAACTGGGAAATATTCACTATTAAATTGATACCTGGTATTAATGCTTATTTATTGACTTTGTGAAGATACTTTTGCCGATGACATAGCTTTGGGTGATTTATATTTACCAATCTACAGAATGATTATATAAAGTACAGTTCGTGGTTGCTAAAGGAAAGTAAGAGGTATTTTTAATAGAAAGGTATAAGGAATGGAATTACATTCTATTAAGGAAAAAGGAAGTACATCTGAACTTACAGGTGCTATTCTCTGAATGGGCAAGTAGAGTGATAAATACAGAAGTATAGAAAAGGTTTGTGACAAGTGGAAGAGTTTTATACATGATACAAGTTTCTTAAAGACATTAAACTGCCTTTGTAATCTTTTATTGTTACTTTGACTAAGTGAATATTGTTTTCACAGTGAATATAAGCTAGTACCAATCTGAAATTTGACTTCCTCTTCCTGTTTAAAAAAACAAAGTCTTCTTGGAATATGGTTTTTGATAACAGGGCTATGTAAATTTCTTTGTCTTTAAGTGATTCATACTTGCTTTTAAAATGTTTTGTTCGTTTGATAAAATGAATGAATGTTATTTCATAATGATCTATGGAAACTGTGGCACACATAGACAAAGCACATTCTGCTTCTCCAAAATTAACCCCCATCAGAAAATTTAAAATGGATAAAAAATGTCTATAAACCAAGCGGTCGGAGCTATGGGAAATCCGAGGCGGTCTCTTGGCTTTTCCTGGCTCCCTAACAAACATCACTTTTACTTAATAGGATAAAGCCTTTCCTAGCTAAAGGGTTCATATCTCACAATTTTCTGCAATCTCCAGTGATCAAGGCACCCACTTGGCTGGACAGGTTGTGCAGATACTGGCAAAAATTTCACGAGCTTCTTAGAGACTGTCACATTCCCTGACGTCCTTTGTCGTCAGGCAAGGACCACAAAACTAAAGGGTTGGTTACGTGAGACTGAGCAGACTGCTAAATATGACTGCAGTTTTCAGACTTTTTGTCTGACATATTACTGGCTTCTAATCTTTGTTTTCAGATATAAAAAAACTGTTCTCAAGTCACTGATGGTTTAAAACAATTTAGTGATTTACACCTGTGCGTAAAATTAAAACATTTTTCTCTTCTGTCTCGTCCCTCCAGAAATTGGAGACATTTGAGTTGTGAACAGCCTCATCAAGGTTCAAAAAGGTTCTATGTATGTCTCCAGACATACATAGAAGTCTCAGAGTATACTGGAAAGCCCAAACTCATATAGGTGAGGATTTTAACAGTTTGGTGGATTTAGAAAATGCAGTGCTACTCTTAGGAAGAGAAGTACAGAATCTTAAATTACAAATACATTTAAAATGTGACTGGAACATTACTACTTTTTGTGTGACCCCCCCCCCCCAAGAATATAACCAATCTAAGCACTCCTGGGAAAAGGTTAGACAGCACTTGAAGGGCCATGCACTGACAACCTTACACTAGATATTAAAAAGCTACAGGCAAAAATCATTGGCATGCAGCATGCTTCTTTTAGACTATTACCAGATACAGATACACTTCATGGGCTAGCAGAGGGCTTTAATTCATTGAGTCCTCAAAGGCATCGAAGGTGGTCTCGTTGAGACACTACTTGTGTTTTGCTGTTTCACTATATAATCTTCTGTTTAGTCCTCAGATTCATGCGAAAAACCCTCCAAAAACTAACGAAGAAAGTTGAGAGATCAACATATCTTCTGCTACAAAAACAAAAAGAGGGATATGCAGGGGTTAATAGTCAGCTGCCTGTTGCTCTGGCTAAGCCACGAGAGAATCACCATGGGAAAAGAGTAAAAGCAAAATATAGCAATACAGCATAACCCAAATAAAAGTACATCGGGTTGATCAGTTGGGGTCGTCATACTCTGCTAAGCTAAGGACAAACATAGCGTGGACCTTGGAACGCTGGCTCAGCGCCAGTTCAGAACGCTGCTTGTGCGCACACTGAGATGCTTTCCCAAGGCATATGTGGGTCTATAACCTCCAGCTAGGTGATAGCCCTTGTACAAGAAAATAACACAGATAGTTTAAACTAATAATAAAACGGGAGACGTGACCAGGGACACAAGAGGCTGACTTCATCGAAGCACAGCAGATACTGTCTGCTTGTAAGACACTAAGCAAGAGTGATGTGGCTCCGAGGAGCCAAGAGGTCTTGACCCAAGAGGTCTTGAGTCCCTGTCCCATCTTTAAAACTTTAATCCTGTCTCTAGTTCCTTTTTCTCCAACTGTGCGTTGACCACTTTCTATCCCTACCTGCTGTGCCAGTTGCAGCAATAATGCATATTATATTTTACATCATTGTAAAGTGTCAAACATAAAACTGAAACAGCCAACATAAATATGGTTAGACTAAAAGGAACACTAACTATAAAGTTCAGAAATAATAAGAGGCTTCAGAGTGGTCTTGAGAATGCTGTATTTTTTAAACTATGTGGAAGATATGTGGGTATTTGTTTAGTACTCTTCAGCTGTGTGTATACATTGTATAAAATAAATATGGTATTTCGTGATTAAATAATTAAATCATTATGGGATAACTGACTTTAAAATGAGATCAATTTTGAACTTTAAAAAAATGACTGATTTGTAAAAGAATATAATCTCAGTTATAGTCAGTGAGTTTGCTGGTGACCGAAGCTCAGTCGATTAGTTAAAAGCTTCTTTTAACTTTGAATCTTGAGCAAGTGACTTTCAGAAAGGAATCAAACGGAAGGTAGAAATCACTGCAGCAGCAGGCAAGGCTGTTCTCCGTGTAATTCTCACAGTGTTTGGCTGCCCAGCCTTAGGGCTCCTTTGTTTCCTGATGGCTTTCCAAAGTCCTTCCAGGCTCCCTTTGATTTTTAGTCTTCTATAGTTTCTATTAAAGTCCCCTCCCCCTTTTTCTCCTTTCTTTATTCCTAAATTAAAAACAAATTTGACAATAGAAACTTTCAAACTGTTTTTAGAACTCTTCTAAATGAGGAGTTGTGGTGACTTTTGAGACCATTTGTTGAAATTTGAAACAGCAGCACCTTAATTGGAAGAACATTAAGATAATGGAGATGACAACAAAGTTCTATTTTTGTAATTGGTAGTTGGGATTGAAGAGTGGGTGATAACAGTTATCAGTTCAGTTTTACTTGCATTTAGATATCTTTCTAAGGTGGTGATGTTGTTTTCTCAGGTGAGATAGGCATTAAAAACAATCTAAAATATATTTAGAACTAGGCTTTCAAATCATTGCATTGTATCAAAGTATTAAGCCAGTGTGTTAAAAAATAAGCACATTCTGTTATATTGTTCTCAATACTTTTGTCTTATACTTAAGTTACCCAGGGTCAAATGAAAGTAAGTTGATCTAGACTAATATGTCTCAAAATGTGATTAAGTTACCAGCATGCTTTTTTGAAGACCCCATAGGAGATCTTCTGGGAGGCAAGGAAATTGGGGTGTGGGAATCTGCATTTTGAGCAGCTAGTAACAGCAAACATTTTGTGGGTTTACTATGTCTCAGGAACTATTCTAAGCACTATATATTAATGCATTCTTCCCCGTCAGGTGTAGATACTATTGTTGTTATTCCCATTTGACAGAGGAAAAATTTAAGGAATAACAAAGAAACTTGGTCACACAGCTTAGGAGTCTTAGGGCCAGGCTTGTATATGGAAAACATAGCAAGGCATTCGCATTCCCACTGCGCTAGTCCAGTTTAAAATTGAAAAGATTTTTTTCTAAAAGTGAAGTTGGGAGGATGGTGATGTGTAGTGGACTTCACAGTTCCCTCTGGGTAAAAGTAAAAGCACTTTTATTTTTTTGCTCGGTAAAAGCTGTCCTAATGCCACTTCATGGATTGTGAAACTCGGTAATGTTGAGTAGTATGCTCTTCAGCACATCATTTAAGTTATATTTGTTTTTATGGGTTAATGGGTTTCCTTCAGTCCAAGTAAAGTTCTTTATTTGATGTGCAGTACAACGTGGATGGAATCACATGTTGTAAAACTGGGATTTTGTTTTAATTAACTTTGGGGGTTGTCTTCAAGATCTCTGGTGGGGGAATATACTTGATTATAACACTTCTGGAAGTCTTTCTAAAATGTATTAGCATACTTTTCTACCTTAATAAATTGAGCAAGGCGTTGCCAAGTTTTGAATATTCTCATTGTTCCGTCTTACATATTGAACCCTCAAATTATAAATGGAATTTTTAAAAAAAGGTTTTGTTTCTTGGTTTTCCTTTCTCCAACAACAGTGGTTTTCAGCTTGCTGCACATGCAGATCACCAGAGAGGCATTTTAAAAAAGATAATGATATCTGGGTCCCACCCCTGGAGACTCTAGTGTATGAGGATTGAGAAACCACTGTTCTAGAAGAAGGATGTGCGGGGCAGTTTTCTTGGTTTCTTTTTTGTTATGGTTCCTGTAAGTTTTGATAATGAAAAATACACTTGAGATTAGGAGTTAACTAGAAAATAGATGAACTATTGTAGATAAATGCTCTGAATTTAAATACGTAACATGTACATTTTTTTCTTCTTCCCCTTCCAGATTTATTACTAAACATGGGTGCATTTTTGGACAAACCCAAAACTGAGAAACATAATGCTCATGGTGCTGGGAATGGTTTACGTTACGGCCTGAGCAGCATGCAAGGATGGAGAGTGGAAATGGAAGATGCACACACAGCTGTTGTAGGTATTCCACACGGCTTGGAAGACTGGTCATTTTTTGCAGTTTATGATGGTCACGCTGGATCCCGAGTAGCAAATTACTGCTCAACGCACTTATTAGAACACATCACTAACAACGAAGACTTCAGGGCAGCTGGGAAGTCAGGATCTGCTCTTGAGCCTTCAGTGGAAAACGTCAAGAATGGTATCAGAACTGGCTTTTTGAAAATCGATGAATACATGCGTAACTTTTCAGACCTCAGAAATGGCATGGACAGGAGCGGTTCAACTGCAGTGGGAGTTATGATTTCACCTAAGCACATCTACTTCATCAACTGTGGCGATTCACGGGCTGTTCTGTATAGGAGTGGACAAGTCTGCTTTTCTACCCAAGATCACAAACCTTGCAACCCAAGGGAGAAAGAGCGAATCCAAAATGCAGGAGGCAGTGTAATGATACAGCGTGTTAATGGTTCATTAGCAGTGTCTCGTGCTCTGGGGGACTATGATTACAAGTGTGTTGATGGCAAGGGCCCAACAGAACAACTTGTTTCTCCAGAGCCTGAGGTTTATGAAATTTTAAGAGCAGAAGAGGATGAATTTATCATCTTGGCTTGTGATGGGATCTGGGATGTTATGAGTAATGAGGAGCTCTGTGAATTTGTTAAATCTAGGCTTGAGGTATCTGATGACCTGGAAAATGTGTGCAATTGGGTAGTGGACACTTGTTTACATAAGGTATGTAAGTCTTTTTTTGTTACAATTAAAATGCCCTATTAATTTTTAAAAGGCATGGTAAGTAAGATTAAGCAAACTTAAAGTCTTAAAGCTTTTAATATTTTCATTAGGAAAGTCCTATATATATTTTAAAGTTATTCTCTTCCCCAGAAATGAAATTTTTTTTTTTGCCATCCTCATTTGTCTAAACCTTCTAATTTGAAAATTAAGTTTAATAAATTTATGGTATTTGTTGTCATTTAAGTGCTTTATGACTTCTTGTTGTGGCAGAGGCATCTATACACAATTGTGACTTGATTAAAATTCTCAACATTGGCAATACCCATCTTTTTTGGTTTGTTTTTGGCCACTTGGCTTGGGATCTCAGTTTCCTGAACATGATTGAACCCTGAGCCCAGGCATTAAAAGCCTGGAATCCTGATACTTGGCCATCAGGGAACTCCCGGCAACAGCTATCTTATGCCTGATTATATAGCAGTTTCATTTAAAAAAAAAAAAAAAAAGAGTGAGAGCATGATCGAATATTAGATACACAAAAGATCAAGAGCCACATAAAATATTGGAAGATATAACAGAAGCCTTAAACTAAGTAAAATTTTGTAATTTAGCTCTGAGCCTACTAGCCTTACTAGCAGCTAAGACAGAAACTGAAGTAAGAGTTGTATATTTCTTATTCTATAGTAGTAAAAGAAGCTTTTTCTAGCTATAAAACCTAAAAGGAATTTACATGTGACTCTGTGTAAATATGACAGGGTGGATAATATCTTTTATAGAAGATAATCAAAATTCTTTTCATAGAGATTGCCTTTCTCTTCCCCAATTAAAAAACCAAAGACTAGTATAAAATGCAATCTTGTTAAGAATTCCTGTGGAACGCTAAAGTTTAATTTACATTTGGAATGTTATATGAATCTTGTTTCAATAGGGTAATGTAATAGGAGAATCCAAACTCACAACAGGCAGTTAGCGATTTCCTTTGATGTCTTTAAAACAGTCAGTAGTTTCAAGTGGGCTTTGGACAGCATCTGTATAGCAGTCAATTAAAATTTGAGTTATCTGACCAGAACCTAAAATATGTCAGTGTTCTGTGACTCTGAAGACGTTACCAGGACAGAACCAACCTTTGGTGATGTGGTGTAAAGATTGTGACTGACTCTGTCTAGACTAGAACCACTCTGTTTCCTCACCATGTGAGCTGCTGTGAAAGATACGAGCATAGTCAGAAGGTTTCTCTGAAGGTCTGAGTCTGTGGAAATGCTCAGGTTTTGTTGACGTGTCTACTACTTTTCCATAGGCTGGGAAGAGGCGACTTCAAAAAGAGAAGAGAAAAGGGCTGGGGTTTCCAGTTTTTTTCTTGAGGGTAGCTCTAGTATTCTGCTGTTCGTTCGTTTGTTTGTTTTTAAAGCATGTTGTCTCTTTTTTGCTTTTCTGGATGAATTAAACACAGAAATATTGATGGTTGTTAGTGATCAAATAGTAAGGTGTTCCAAAATTGTCTTATCTCCTTGGACTCTATATGGAGAAATTCCAACATGCAACTTTTTGAGACGAAAGCAAGCATGTGTTTTTTTCCCTAACTGGGAACTGAAAACAGCGTTTTCCCCAGTTATTTAAACAAAAAGTTTGTTTATTGAAAAAAAGGCCAAATAATATAAGATGTGTATATATATTTTAAGGTGATACAGAATATACAGAATAAGAACGCGTGAAAATTTTGCCACCAACCTAAGTGAGCTATTGTCATAATTGTAGTATTTATTTTTTTTCATCTTTTTTGCTTGCTTTGAATGTGTATATTTTTATAAAACGGAATTCATTATACTTGTTATTCTGCAGTCTGCTTTTTAATTCAACAGTATATTGTAGAGATCTCCATGTTTGTATCTATCGATCAAAATCATTTTTCATGGTTATGTAGCAAAATGATATGTAGTTTTGAGGGGACAGCCAGAAATCCATTACGTCTGTTAATTTAGAGTAAGGAAATAAGTTTGTATTTTGGATAAACTGCACAGTCTCTTCCCTATGAAGGATATTAGTTTTCAGGAATTTTGACCCAACTGTTTCAAATGGGGTTTAAATGATTCTGGTGGTGTATCTTCCTTTGATGGTTTTTATTGGCTTCAAGTGATTAAATATTTTTGTTGATGGTGTTAAACAACTCTAGGCAGAATCTCAGAAATGATGAATGAGTAAAGAGGGACAAGGAAGGGGTTAAAACGTCAAATCTCTATACTGAATTTAGTTGAATGAAGTTGACCTTCTAGTGCCTTTGAATGAAGTTGCATTTACATTGAAATCAGTTTTGAGACACCTAGCTAGCTGTTTTGTGTTGAAACGGAATAGAGGTGAATTTTTTGAACCACCACATGCGACTTATAGAATTAAAGCTCTTATCCATTCCTGTTTTTCTGACTCCATAATACTGTCCTTCCACTAATTTATATTGTAAAGCAACCAGTTAGCAATATTTAAAACAATAGGATTAAAATAGAACATATGATTCCTTTCAATTTAGTCTGAAAGATTGAATCTAAATTTTAATATCCATGGAAAGCATGTTGACCACTGTTTGCCCTGAGCAATTACTCAGTAGGTATTACCTGATTTTGTGTGTGTGTGTGTGGTAGAATAAATTTTAAAACATTTTTTTAAATTAGTTTTTTATTGGAGTATAGTTGATTTACAGTGTTGTGTTAGTTTCTGCTGTGCAACAAAGTGAATCTAGTTACTTGTTTTATATATAGTTGTGTGTATATGTCAATCCCAGTCTCCCAGTTTATCCCTCCCCCTTCCCTTAACAAACGTGTTTGTTTTCTACATCTGTGGCTCAATTTCTGTTTTGTGAATAGATTCATTTGTACTTTTTTTTCGATTCCTTGCATAAGCAGTCATTGATATGTCTTTCTGTCTGACTTATTTCACTTAGTATGAAATAAGTATACTCTAGGTCCAGGTATGATCTCTAGGTCCAGGTGTTAGCTGCTTTAGGAGAAAGTGTGAATGGAGTAGATTGAATTTTAAACTAGATGCTTTTAAGATGTTTTTCTGATAATAGATTTAAGTTAAGTGTTGGGGATTTCTTGATGATCCACTGGTTATAACTTGACATTTTCATTGCCAGGGTCTGGGTTTGATTCCTTTTCAGGGAACTTAAGATCCTGCAAGTCTTGGGGCTCAGCAGTAAATAAATAAGTGTTAAAATTTTCTAACACTTTTTAACATTTGTCATTCCCTAATAGTTTACAAGGATTTTTATATGTTAACTCACGAAATGTTGGGATATTATGATAACCATCTCAATCACAGTAGGATCAATAAATTGCTCTTTATGAGCCAGATGCTATTTTTAACACTTTACACATTTTAATTTATTTAATTTTCACAACAACCATTACAGGTAACTAGCATTATTGTTATTAATGATGGTCATTTTTCAAAATTGCTATTCAACAATATGAAGCTACAAGAGTTGGATGATCCTGGTCAGGTATTACCCTATTTAGATAATTAACTCTAGGTGAAAATGGTCCCTAAGAAAGCAGCTTTTCCAATTTATTGCCAGTGCTAGTAGCATTTCTGGTGTTTCTGCTAATTGATTTCCTGTTGCATAGAATGAAAGTGAAAGTGTCAGTCATTCCGTGTGTCTGACTCTTAGTGACCCATGTACTGTAGCCCACCAGGCTCCTCTTGTCTATGGAATTCTCCAGGTAAAGAATACTGGAGTGGGTTGCCATTCTTTTCCCAGGGAATCTTCGCAACCCAGGTCTCCTGTATTGCAGGCAGATTCTTGACTGTCTTGAGCCACCAGGCAAGCCCGTAGAACAGAATATGTAATAACTATTTGCATGGCCTTTCGTAACTTATAGATCACATACATTTTACTTATCCTTATAGTAACCTTCTGAGGGGAACAAAGTAAAAATTTTTATTTCCAATTTGTGAGTAAGGAAATGGAGGTTTGTCATAAAAGACTTAAAAAAGAAAAGCTGTCAGATATTTGAGGAGTATTGAAGCAGAGTCTAGAATTCAAGTTTTCTGAGTTAAGTTTTGCATGTATGTTACTGAAGATTTGACGAAAAAAATTTTTCCCAAAGGAAACTTTAAGACCTTCCTTTTCTTTTTTCAGTAATTACAAAACTAAAAAAAATTTAAACAAATACAATGATATTTGAAGTGAAGTTATTAATCTTTATGTCTCTCCTTCTCTCCTTGTCAGTCTCATTCCCTTTAGGTAGCCACTGTGTACAGTTTGCTATATATCCTTCCAAGTAATTCTCTGTGTTCATTCATAAAAATAGAAGTATAAAAAGTAGAATCACGTATGCATGTTACTTTGCTACCTCTGTTTTTCTTAATCATAAAAGTCAATATTTGTTCAAGTTGTTTCTTTAAAATATAATTTGATTTCCTTTAATCAGTCGATATACCACCTATTAGAAGCTTATTTATTTTAAAGAATGAGATACAATGCCTGATAATTGGATTATGTTGGGGGGAAGTTAACATTTTCCAAAGGCAGTATCAATCTAAATCACTAATAAAATGTGGAAAATGTACTTCTGTACCCCTTAAAATAGTTGTTTACCCCTACACTCAGGAGCTTTTTTATGATAATTTTCAGAAAATGTAATCATAAATAATGCAAAAATAGACATAGATAGTATTAGAGTGGAGTGTGGCTGGGTTTTTTTGAAGTATGGAAGATCAGGATGCAAAAGTACAGTATATGTAATGTAGAAATTCTGAAACTTTCTTTGTTGATGGTGTCTGAATATCTCAGTAAGTTTTTTTGTAGTGCTACTTAACCATATTAATATCTAACAGTTATAAGTATAAAGTAGTTAGATCCAAACTTAATGAGTGTACAAATATTTAACAAAATAATACACATACATGGAAAAAACATTTATTCCATTCTGTAAAAAGCGATAGTTGCATAATACGATATGTGTGTACCTGTTGGACATGGCACAACTTCTTAAGCTTTGGAATCATTGGGTACTGCCACCCTTGGAGGACTTGACTTTAATCACAGTAACTCCCAGAACCTCCGCTTTGGGGAAATAAGATGTCATTAAGAGGAATATAGCGCTATCTAATGTTAAAAGTGTGAACTACCTCCAGCTAGTTGGAGTGTTCACAGATACTGAATATCACTGTGTCCTTTTCTCCCTCGTTTAGAATATCTCTGAGCATAGTATGGCATCCTGGGGCTTTTTGGTACCCTGTTTAGAAGCACAATTTCGGTATTAGAACATAGGCTTTGGAACCAGACAGCTTGGTTTTGAGTTGTGCTCTGCCACTTGGTGCAAAGCATGGGTTTCTGCATTTTATAAAATAAAGATAGTAATATCTTCTTCATGGAGTTGCTGAGAATATAGCTTTGGCAAGTTCATGAGCAGTTTCTGGTTTACAGTCCTCAGTAAATTTTAGTTCTATTGATGACGGTTATGAAATGAAGAGGTAAATTTGTACGAAGGCTAGTACAGGTTCAAGAGAAGGGAACAGTGGGAGAATTGAGTGTTTTTGAAAGGAAGTGATGATATCCTTCATCTTTCATGGATAGGTGGGAATTTGGGCTGTTCCTTAAAATTGGCTGTTTTGAACACTGTGTAAATGAAATAACTGCAGTGAGTAGCAGATTTAAAAAATGGCTTTAAAAAATGAGTAATATTTATGGTTCACTTATCAGAGACTCATTTACCTCTGTAGTGTTAAAGATTCTGTTCACAGCCCATTTCATATGCTGTGTTCAAGACTTGATCCAGAATGCTTCTTTGTAAGCATGCAACATTCAGCTTTAAAACTAACAGCATCAAGTGATTTTCTGATTAGATACCCTTACTTATGAAAGGGGCACTGGTTATTTTGACCTATTGTTGTTTAGTCACTTAGTCATGTCTGATTCTTTGCAACTCCATCAACTGCAGCATGCTAGGCTTTTGACCCATAACTGTCTATTAAAGTAGTTCTGATTCCTTTAAGTACTGCTGCTGTCAAAATTAAAAAATGAAAAGGTGCTGAAATAATCAGTTTTTAAACATCTTGTTTTAATTGTTCAAGTTGATTTTTTAAAATCATATTTCATTTGTGGACTTTACAAAAAATGTATATTGAATACGCAAGGAAAGATTTATCTTTAGAAAACTAAAGAGACATAAAGTGAAGGCTCTTTTTCAATTGCTATATAAAAATTAATGAAATACACCCATACTTTGTATTTAGGGGAAGATCATCTTTATGTAGAAATAGAAATACCATCATTGAAATCACACATGCTGAGATGTTTATGTAAATTATTTCCTTTAAATATCTTCAGGTACTTAAACTTCTTGAAATTATCTTTTTGTTAATTTTCCAAATAATAGGGTATATGTTTTATAACTTATAAAAATCTAATGGAAATTATATATATATGATAGATGAATAATGGGTAAACAATCCTCATACTGTTTTTTAACAAAATAGAGAATAGAAGAAACTGGATTTCTAAAAATGTAAGGTGTTAATTCTGTTTATTCATGAAATTGCTTTAAAAAGTCATTGGTATTCAAGTGATGCTTGATTCTTGAATATCTATGGTATAAAGAGTTTTTCTGACCTGAATTTACATGGTAAATCCTGATTCCTATTCCTATGGGATGTATTGCTGTTTGGAATCATAGGGTGTATGTGTGGGATATGTGTGTGTATATCTTCATATATATGTATGTATGTGTGTGAGTGTGTGTGTGATGATATATATATTCATATAGCCAATGTAGTTTTTTGGTTTTTTTTTTGCCACACCACATGGCATGTGGATCTTAGTTCCCCAACCAGGGATCAAATTCATACCCCTTGCATTGGAAGCGCAGAATCTTAACCACTGGACCATAAGGGAAGTGCCCGCCAATGTAGTATTTCTGATATTAGGTCATTATGAAAGTTTTGGTGGGTTTCATTAAGTAATAAAATTCATTTGGACCAGTTTGGAAATCCTGATCCCCCCTCCCCAGGTTTTAAGAATTGAGTTTATATATTCATGATTCTTTCTATTAAAGCGTAAGAATTTGTACAGAGAATTAATGTTTTCGAAGTCTTCTTAAGACTCAGCCTATACTGCCTTCCAACTTTGCTCCATTGAGGTTTAGCAGAAGTTTTTCAAGGCTTTCGTGTGTTTGACTGTGTCGTGTGGGTCCTCAAAAGGTAGCGAGTCTTAACCAAACAGTGCTCACCTAGATTCTGGCCGTGATGGCTGAAAAGAGTAGCATGGTGTGTTGTTGGCCCTCTTCCCTTGGATTGGCAAATCCCACCTCCATTGACTTAGTTTTTTAGAGTGGTAAATAGAAAAAAAAAAAAGTTAATAAAAGATCACTATTCTAAGAATAGTTTCATTCTGTTTTAAGAAATTCAGTAAAAGTAATATACCTTTAAGAAACTGTTTTAACTTTGTTGCCTATAGTCTCATGGTAATAGAGTAGTATATATCCCGTGTTTCCTTTTTGATATAGATCTTTTGTGATGGTGTGATTAAAAAGGCAGCAGTAAAATTTGCCCTTCAATTAGTGGTTCTAGCTGCTCTCTCCAAATCCTGGGTCTGATGTCATTTCTTCAGAAGTTATTCCATCTGACTACAGTGTATCTGTTTGATCATTTGGTACTATACCCTCTCTGCTTGTTTAGTTTAATGTCTTGGATATCCTAATAATCCACAGTTTTCATCCATGTCAGTTTGGTAGAGTTTCAGTAGCATTGCTCCAGTGCAGGTTAATTAGCTAGGGGGGAAAATGCGTATTTTCTTTGGGAGGATTCATTTTGGGCTTAAGTCACTTCGGGAATATGCAGTCTTGAGTGGGAAACAGAGTTTTTAGAAGATGTAATATGTATGAAGATACCTTCATTTCTCAGGTTGTGGAATGGAGGTAGATAAGAAGAGGTACATAGATTCAGAAATCATGAAATAATTAACGATCTACTCATACCTAAGACTCCTTGTTTATTCAGGATGTGCTTCAAATAGTTCTTTGGAATGAAAATGAATGTTTTGAAGGTGTGCATTCTGGATGATTAAATAATTGTTTAAAGTAAATAATAGAAAGTTGGTAGACTATAGAAGTATAATTTTTCTCTTTCTTTTTTTAATATACAGGGAAGTCGAGATAACATGAGTATTGTACTAGTTTGCTTTTCAAATGCTCCCAAGGTCTCAGATGAAGCAATGAGAAAAGACTCGGAGTTGGATAAGTACTTGGAATCACGGGTGGAAGGTAAGAAAGATGCTTTTTTTTTATGTAGAAGGAAAGCAAAAGTACTATTCCTTGTTTGTCAAATAATTCTTTTAAAATTTCCTATAGATTTTGGACTAAAAGTCCATTATTCAGGAATGAGAGAAGGGAAAGCTAGTCTCCTTAACTTCAACATAATTTGCTAATTTGTTTGGGTTTAAATCTTTTGTTTATGTATGTTCCATCTATTCTTTTCTTTTTTTTCTTCTTCTTTTTTCTTCCCTTTAGGGTTAATCAGTATTTTCTATTTGAGTTCATCCCTGCATTTGCTTATTAGTTATACGTTCTTTGAAATATTCATTTAGTGGTTACCCTGATAGAGTTTTAGAGTCTATGCTATGGCAGGATCTCTGGTTTAATACTTTAGTTTTATATGTGCTACTTTTCAGATAAAAAATTGTTTTGTATGAAGTTATATGTGTCGGTCTTATTTATTTTGCCTCAATGTCATTCTCACAAAGTTCTTTCCTCAATTCAGGGTTACAATTTTTTTTTAAACAAAATGCAAAATTTTATTTTACATTTTTTTAAACTATTTTATATTGGAGTATAGTTGATTAACAATGTTGTGATAGTTTCAGATACACAGCACAGTGATTCAGCTATACATGTATCTATTCTTCTTTAATTCTTTTCACATTTTAAGTTGTTACATAATATTGAGCAGAGTTCAGGGTTACATATTGACCTATATTTTTTTCCTAACACCTTTATGGCTTGATCATTATTACTTTTTAATAGTAAATTTGAATGATATAATGATTATGGTGTGGTCAGCTTGTTGAATTTGGCCTGTTTATGAGTCATGTTTTAGATGTATAGTAGCTGGTAAAAGTTTTGAAATGCAAAGATTGGCGATTTCAGATGTGTAATTATCAAAAGAAAACTACATTCTTTTGCAGATTTAGTGGTGAGGCACTGATTTATCTTTTCTAGCTTTACATTGCCTGCGCACCCTAAACAAAGGTTTTGTTTTTGTTGGTCTGCAATCTCTTCAACCCTGGACTGTCAGTGAAGTTGTGTATTCACCATAACAGAGAGATAAGGAACATGTGAAAACACTCGGAAGACCATGTCAGAAGCATTCATTCCTGTTGATTATGTCATAATTATTAAGAGGAGTTGTTTATAGGAGTTTTTAATAACATACATTTTCTGAAAGGTTGAGTGTATTGGGGTGAGAGGTTGCTGGCTCCAATTTGTCACAAGACGAGGAAGAGTTTCTTATTGTCCTATTTCCTCGTTCACAAAAAGGAAACTAGATAGTTTTCATTTGGGGAAGAACTCTAAAATTTGGTCAGTTACATGTTATATGATCTTGACCAACTTGATAATCTCTCTTAAGGCTCCAGTTTCTTTACTGTGAACTGAAGGTAAAAACACCAACCATACAGTTTGTTTTAAATAAATGAGATGACTTTGTAAGTACTTGGTAATGTGCCTAGCACACAAGTCCTCAGCAAACTGCAGCTTTTATTAACTCTTCTGTAACAGCTAAATTTTAATTTCTTAAATGTGTGGTCAGTTTAGCTTAATGTGGATTGTTAACATTTAATAGTAATTTTATTTTGTATGGTTTTAAAGTATCCAAAATATATGTTGTATGGCAGAGATAACAAATGTGTATTAATATGATGTGATTTGGGGGCCTGTGGCAGATACCTGATTATAATCACTCAATCAAAAAACTCTATAAAATCCTTGAAAAAGCAGCCACTGCAGATCACTATGCCTCGGTACCTAACTTCTTTTTTATAAGCAATTGTTCTTCAAGAACACTATATTTCTGTTAGGGTTTAAAGTCATGTAATCTGATACTAGAATTTTGAGGTGAAAGCGTTCTGGTATATTGGCAAGTCTGTGTATGTGTTTTTATTGGGAGTACAGAGGGGAGGTATAATGTTAAATGTCTTTAACCTAAATTGATTAGATATTTGGGGAATGCCTTCTGCATGTATTCATTACTTCAGCAGTCCCTGAGCATGTGAGTCACTGGGAAGGTAGCAGAAAACAAAGCAAATATGTTCTTGATCTCATGGAGTTTATAATGTAGTAGAGACCAGTATCGGAGAAGGCACTGGCACCCCACTCCAGTACTCTTGCCTGGAATATCCCATGGACGGAGGAGCCTGGTAGGCTGCAGTCCATGGAATCGCGAAGAGTCAGACACGACTGAGCGACTTCACTTTCACTTCTCACTTTCGTGCTTTGGAGAAGGAAATGGCAACCCAGTCCGGTGTTCTTGCTGGGAGAATCCCGGGGACGGCGGAGCCTGGTGGGCTGCCGTCTCTGGGGCCACACAGAGTCGGACACGACTGATGCGGCTTAGCAGCAGCAGCAGCAGAGACCAGTATGTATGTGTGTGTATTTATTTTTTTTAATAGAAGAAAACAGAACAGTAGGCTGACAATAACAGGGAATATTGGTTAGGAAGGTCTTTTTGAGGGAAAACATTTAAGCAGATGACTGTATATGGGAAAGAGTGGCTATTTGGGGAAGGAACATTTCAGCAGAGGAAGCAATAAGAACTAAGGAGTGAATGTGCTTAGAGCGTAGGGCTGGGTTAGAAAGAGCTGGTAGGAAAGTGAAAGACCAGGAGAAGTTGCTAAGGAGCAGGTCAGGTACGACTCTGCAGGCTTAAATGAGGACTTTGGACTTTATTTAAATGGTGTTGGGAAGTCAGGGAAGAAGTTGAGTGCAAGAGTAACTTGATCTGACTTTTTAAAGGACCTCTCTCTGTTGCTGTGTGAAGAAGAGATTGTATAGAGGGATAGGAGAGAGACCAGTTAGGAATCATGTGTTGAAGCAGGTGACAGATGGTGGGGGAGGGTTGGACTGCAGCAGCTGCAGTGATGTGTGAAAGTCGGTTGATGGAGTGCTAAACTGCAGTGGTTTTGGGTTGGGGGACGTTGTCCCTCATGCCACATGTGGCAATGTCTGGAGACAGATTTGGCCTCGTAAAGGAGAGGGTGCCACTAACATCCAGTAAGTGAGGCCAGAATGTTCCTTAACATTCTGCAGTGCACAGGACAGCCTTCACAGCAAAAACTTGTCTGAAACATCTGTAGTGCTGAAGCTGAGAACCCTTGGACTATAGAGATAGAGTGTAAGGTAGAAAACACAGTCCTGCCTTCATGAAGTTCACAGTCTATGATCTAGTAAATATCGTGTACAGTGGGAGTATGCAGCAACACTCCAGTCCAGGCGTGGGTCAGAGAAGGATCTGAGAAAGGGACGCATGAGGTTGAAACGTGAAGGATGAATACACTTTAACCATACAAAAGGATTGGTTGGATAGGTTTAAAAAGTGTTCCAGACCAAGGGAGGAAGTCCGTGTGAACATCTAGAAGACTTCTTTGAATAGCTCCTTTGGCAGTATAGCTAGGGGTTGGGGCAGAGTTGAATAGGAGCAGTGAAAGTTAAGTTCATGGTGAAGTCCTTGTGAGGGATGCATGATAAACCGTTTGGATTTTGCCTCTTGAGGGCTGCTTAGGACACTGCTTTTTTGTTGTTTTAAAAGTAAGTTTGCCGTTGTCTGTTTCTTCAGGAAGTTTCTTGTCTTGATACTGGCCAGATGAATCATGCCTTAAGAATCTCTTTTCTGGAAATTGTAAATATAAATGAAACATATAAATGTTTTATTTTGTTGTAAGTATTAGCAAGTTCTGAGATTTATTTTCCTTTTTTGTTTTAAATTAATTGTGCCTGGTGAAAATAATAATCAATGGATTCATAAAGGCAATAGTAAATAGATTATAGAACATACTGTTTAGACAAAAACCTATAAAGCAGATTTTAATCTTCCCTTCTTATAATCCTTGTCCTTCCATTGCTTTTGTTTTCCCGTAATTATAGCATTAATAACTTTTATATATTCATATAAAATAATGGGTCAGAAATGTGTTTCCGTGTGGCTGTGCCTGCCTTGTTCATAAGGATCATTGTAGTGATTATAAGCCATTTCACTCAGTGGCTATTCTGAAGTTTTCCTAACTGTTCCTTTATTGGACATTTAATGTTCCAGTTTTAGCTTTTATGAATAATACTAGAATGAGTATACATATATATGCAAATAACTTTTTATCTTACCCTTTTTTGTTCCTTGTGTGATGGTATTGCCAAGTAGTACCTCTTATTTCACTTTGTGAATTCTGAGTTATCACATTAATCCAGGAACTCTTTTTAAAAACCTGCAGAAATTATGGAGAAGTCTGGTGAGGAAGGGATGCCTGATCTTGCCCATGTCATGCGCATCTTGTCTGCAGAAAATATCCCAAATTTGCCTCCTGGGGGAGGTCTTGCTGGCAAGTAAGTAGAACAAAAAGAACTAATTTTGACTTCATTTATAATTAGTAATTAAATAATTTGGGGTTAGAAGTACATCAATTATCTAAAGATGAAATGGGTTGACAGTTCTTATATTAGAAAAGAACATTTAAATTTCATCCAAAAAGGATTTTCCTTTTAAGGCATTATTTATTATATTCTTTGGGGCTGAATATCCTTCTTCCCTTAGTGGTGGTGGTTTAGTCGCTAAGTTGTGTCCGACTCTTTGTGACCCCATGGCCTGTAGCCCACAGTCTCCTCTGTCCATGGGATTTTCTGGGCAGGGATACTGGAGTCGGTTGCCATTCCCTTCTCCAGGGGATCTTTCCAACCCAGGAATCGAACCCAAGTCTCCTGCATTGCAGGCAGATTCTTTACCAACTGAGCTACGAGGGAAGCCCTCTTCCCTTAGTAAATGAAAACAAATGGATTGTGCAGGATCAAATTCTGAGTGAAATGCAGAAACTGTTCTTGGCAGGTATTTATTGAGGCAGTTAATTTTTGACTGTAGTCAAGGTATATGAAGTATTATTTTAAATATGCAGAAGCTTAATAACTATGTAATTCAATAAAACTAAAGCATAATTTTTTTTAGGCGCCATGTTATTGAAGCTGTTTATAGTAGACTGAATCCACATAGAGAAAGTGATGGGGTAAGTTTTGTTTTATTTCTTAAGTATTTTAAATAATCTTATATAAACAGTGGCTGTAAATATACATATACACAATGAAGTCTATAAATTATGACTGCTTTTCATTTTAAGGAGTCAATTAAAGTTTAAGGAAATGTATTGAAGTAGAAGATAGAGCTAAAGTTCTGTTTTGTAGATAGGTTTGTTGTCATTTAATGGGCATCAAATACCTTTTTGTGTAGGCTGTACTTATTTCTTCCCTGTATGTCTTGTCTTTCCTTCTCCTTCTCCCTTAAATCTTAATTTTGAGGCAAACAAATAATGTGCTTTTAAATGTGTCCATTTCTCCTGCAGCAGGCTGCTGCCATCACTGAAAGTTAGTGATGGTGATCAGACTAGACCTTTCAGGCTCTTATTTTACAGACTAGACCTTTCAGTGCCTCTTTTGTGCCCAGTTGAACACCTGAGAATAATTTCATTCTAGCATTTTTGTTGTGCTCTGGGTATATATGTTGAACTGGGATAACTGTTTTTTGTTGTACTCTGCTGTGCTTCATCAGAGCAAAACTTTTTGTCCCTTTACCTTCCTTAGTAATACTGATCAACTGCTCCTCTGTAGGTTTTTTATTTTATTTTAATACTCGTACTAGGAGGCCAAACAGTATCCTTTAAAAAAAATAACTGCCTTAAATTTCAAAGTCAGTAATTCAAATAACTGTCTTCTCATAGAGTTTTCAAGTTTTTGGACATCTAAAAGTGAACAATTTAATTTTAACATGTATGCTTCAAAGATTAAAGAGAGCCAAACTTAGTAATAAAACTTCCTGAGAGGAAATAGCCTCTCTCCTCCAGCTCCTCTTGGCAGGTCTTGAGAGACCTCTATCAGCCGCTGGTAGTAATTATGTGTCATTTTAATTGCATTGTTTTCCAGACTTCATTACTGCACAGCAGTATCATATAGTTTCCTTTTTTCTTAGCAATAAATGTCACATTGACAAAAAGGGAAATTTTTACAACTAATGCATTTTAGTTACCTGAATAAAATGATACTATATATTGCTAATAACAGAATTTATACCTGGGTTTAGAGCAGTGATTCTGAGACTTTCTTTTGTGTCAAGTACCTCTAGAGTATTAAGAATTGTGTCCAAAGCTGTGGAAATTAATTTAAGAATAAAGATAATGTCATCTGATGCAGTTAGACAACTCCAAACCAAACAAGTGAGGATAGGATGTCAAGAAAAACAGTGGTAGTTGGGGAGGTAAAGAGAGTCTTACCTCTTCAGCTAGATTATAGGGCTCCACGTAGCAGCCGCCACCAAGGTTGGAGGAAGTAAGCCCTCAAGTAGTTATTGATTTGTTATTAGCCACATAATTACTTTGTTCCCTCACATGTTTGAAAATGCAGCCCCAGTGTGTAATCCGAAACATTATTTCATAATGTACTTGCTAGGTTTCTTGGTCTCAAGAAAGTTCGCAGCTTTTATTCCAAACCAAAAAAGTTTATAACCCAGAATTTCTGTTAAACATATAGGATGAACAACAACAACAAAAGGGTGAATTTTAAACTTTCTTTAAAAATAGAAAATTTGTATTATACATAGTAGCTATATAAACAGTGAGTAAATAGGCACCAGAGCCATGAAACTGAGGAGGGCTGCTCAGGATGTAACACTGGCCTTAAAGATGATTGTTTGAATTGGAATTTAAAGTGTTAGTTGCCCAGTCATGTCCAACTCTTTCCAGCCCCATGGACTGCCGCCCACTGCAGTCTCTGTCCATGGAATTCTCCAGGCAAGAGTGCTAGGGTCGGCGGCCATTCCCTTCTCCAGGAGACCTTCCTAACTCGGGGATTAAACCCAGCTCTTCCATATTGCAGGCAGATTCTTTACTGCCTGAGCCACCAGGGAAACCCTGGTGATTGTTATATGATTATAAATCAAGGAAATGTACAGTTAATCACCTTTATGTATAAACACTGATAATCCACCATGTAATGAACTAATGTGAGAGGAGATTATGAAACACAAGGTAGGGTCCCCCATCCCTACTCTGAATGCAACTGGCAGTGTTGATACAAGCAGATAAGTTTCTAATCTGTTAGAAACATACGCAGTATTAGATTAAAGAGATGCTAGAAGTCAAGTAGTTGTGAAATGGTCACAGATATTAAGTACAAATTTATTAGTAGATAGATGTGTGAATTAGAGAAACTTGTTTACTATAAAAACTAGCTTTGAAGCCCAGAATCCTAGGTTGGGAAACATTACTTTACCCTTTCAGAGTAACCACAACCTTAGAAAAATGTTGAACCATAGTCAAAAGTAGAAGTGTACTAAAAAGCACAAAAGAGACAGAAAGCTGAGGAAATGATAATGTTTGATTAAATTCTTAGGCCTTAACTTGAAGCACGGAAGTGCTCCATGCATGCTTCTCAGCTTGGTCCGATCTGTGCCAAGTGGAAGTTGCTGCCAGGGAGTGCAGAGTGGCAGGGGCTGATACAACCAGCTTGCAGAATGGGCGAGGCAAGAGTGTGGTAGAGGAGAAGACAGTTGGAAGGGAAGGGGGGAGCTCATTTTAAAAATATTTTTTAAATAAAAATAATTTTTTATTCAAGTATTTAAAAATACAAATGCTAGTAGTCACAGTAAATCAAAGATTATTTAAAATCCTAAAACATGCGCTTTATATCAAAGATAGAATTGTTCTGCTATAAATGCCTATCAGTAGTACCAGAAATGGGTATGCATTCATTTTTTTACATTAAAAAAAGTCTTTTGGTTAATAAAAGTATTTTTAAAAGCTGAGTTGAATTTAAGTCAGAATGTATATAAAATATATTCAGGAAAGTCATTATTTAGGGGAATTTTAAATTGTTTTTACTTAATTTTTTTTTTTTTGGTTCAGCTTTCTAGAATAAAGGGGTTTGTGAATCCTCCAAAAGTTTTTGCAGATATATTTATGTGTGTGCATAAATATTATTTAATGATTAGAGTATGTCTGATTTTCATTAGTTCCTCAAAGGAGTCTGTGACCCCCAAAAGAATAATAACCTAAGGGACCAGAAAAAGTAAAAAATTACATTTTGCTCTAAGTTATTGTTATATTATGTAGGCATCTGGGATAATCCCACTCTTTCTTCTTTTAAAATGCTAGTTTGTTTTTAATTGAAGTGTAGTTGCTTTACATAGTTGGGTTTAAGTGTACAGCACAGTGATACACACAGCTTTCAGTTTTTTCAGATTCTTTTTCGTTACAGGTGATTACAAGATATTGAATATAGTTCTCTGTGCTATACAGTAGGTCGTTGTTGTTTATCTAAGAAATGCTAGTCTGGTTTTATAACTCAAATTTAAATTCTTTTGAGATCTGGGACTTCATTTGATTTGTTTCTGGCTGTTCCCCAGCACCTTAAACAGTGCCTGGTATATGTTGAGAGCTCAGTAAATACTAGTTAAGTAAGGAACATTTCTGTTTCTTTCTCTACAGTGGTATGCTAAGACTATCTTTAAGTCATATATTTTAAAAACTAATTTGAGGTTGCTCATGAGTAGGAAAGTTTATTATTTGAGCTTTATATTTTTCATGCCAAAAGGTTAAGTTCTTCCCTCAAAGGAGACTTAAAATACTTTTGAATTATTATACCACTGATCAAATAGCTGTGTATGTTGATGATTGTTCAGTGATAAAGAGGAACTTGTATTTTCCCAACTCCTACTTGAGCTAAGCCATATCTGCATAACTGTATCTACATACTATGTAGGTAACTCAGCATCCTTACATTTACAGAGAAGACTAAGAACTGGTACAAAGGAGTAGCTTGCCCAGGCTGCAAAGCCTAGATGAATCGGGTAGCTAGAATTGGAGTGTAAGTCAGAATGCCTCCAAAACCTGTTCCCTTTATACATTTCCATGCAGCCTCTCTTAAGATATTTAGAGATTACATATGTGTACTATACCCCACCCCTGTCTATCGTGTAAGAAAAATCATTTCCAATTCTCGTGTTTAGTAGTCTTAAAATATTCCATTTTTGATGAGGAATAGATAATAAACTTGTTAAAATTAAGCAGTCAAGCCCAGTGTCTTATTAGTTATTTTTCATTTAAATACACTTTTATTCTAATTAAAAAAAACTAAGATATTTGGATTTTCTAAGAATGGGAGGAAAGAAAACAAAAACCCCCAAAATCTCTCCTATTCTGTTTTCACGTTACCAAATTTTATAGACAAATCTCCTTTTTAATTTTATTTCAAATCAATTATATTTTTATATCACAGTTTTAGGACTTTATGAATACTGTTTTTTTTGTAAATTGTTTCTCATTTACTTTTTCACTTGTTAGAGCGTTTTTTATGGAGAAGATCTACCTATACTGTTGGAAAACACTAACTTTAGTCACTTTTTTAAGGTGTCATTTGACATACTCCTTTTCATAGCTTTGTGGTCTTGACCATTTTAAGTGACTCTAAAATTATTTCAGATTGACTGAAGTTTACACAATACTTGAAGATGATATATAATTTATTAGATTCTTTATTAGTCACTCTTAATTGTATCTCATGAAGAGAATCTTCTAAAGATTATTTTTACCTGACAAGCAGGGATAAGGACTCCAAAAAAAAAAACAATCACACAGTAAATATTTATACTAGCATTCCTTAAGTTTTCTCCACTATTTGAAGAGTTTTGCTTATGGTGACTATGTTTTTAAAAAATTGCTGCAGATGAATTTTAGCTAATTAAATTCTATTTTTTAAATGTGCTTAGAGTTCCCTACCTACTTTTTGCTGTCTTTTTTGATTTATCTATGTTCCTGGGTGTTATTTTGTGTAAGGCAATGTTTTCATAATGAGAAATTTGATTCTCAAGCTGAGTTAGTCTAGGTGACAGTAAAACCTTAAAAACAGAATCTGAGGGAAGAGTCTTAAATTCCCATATCTGTAATTGTCTTAAATTTATTTTGCAGAATAATTTAAACCGTCCCATCTGATTTTTTGTCCTGTAATTTCATTAATTTTTCTATTATAAGAAAATGCATTATAGACCTCAATATGAAATAATTTGTGGTCCAACTCACCAATAAATTACTTATTTAGTAAGTATTTATTTATATGAGGTGCTTTACTATGCAAAACTGTTAACGTAATGTAGTCAGAAGCACATTCAGAGGGACATTGATGTTGATTACACTTGTACACAAATCTAAGCTGTCACTTACTAGCATTGTCATCCTGACAAATAACTTAAATCTCTCTGTGCTTAGTTTCTTCGCTTATAAAAACTAGAGTTACAGTGTCTATTACAATAGAGTACCTACAAGGATTAAATGAAATTATGTATATTAAGTTCTTAGCACAAGCATTAATTTTCATCCCTGGGTGGTTGGGATGATACAGAAAGGAATAGAAATTATCTTTGTCTAAAAGATTTTACAGTGCAACTGGAGAGACTTGTCAGCAGTTGCAAGGTGGAATGAATTGCTCTGATAGACGTGCAAACCTGAGGTACCTTTTGTGTCAGTGCAGGTAAAGAAGGTGCAGCTAGACAATAGATTCATTTTCTGATATTAATGAAAATCCACGACTGATGTATAACAGTATTTTGAAACATCAGGTGAATTAGAGAGGTTTCACCTATCTGCTGTCTAGCACAACAGGAAAATATAATTTGCTGTAATATAGAATGACTTAAATGTGGTCATTAACTCAAATTCTTTTCAGTTGGCTATTATAAATCCATCCCTGTTGAATTTAGAGTTTGGGTTTTCGTGTGCCTTTTATAAAGCAACTACTTCTCTCTCCCCAGCTGCCACTACTGTAGCATTTCACAGAAACATGGATGATTACTGTGATGTAAAGATGTCAGATAGTGTGTGAGATACATCCACGTATAACAGCTTTGATCCAAACTTATCAATAAGCTCAGGGAAGTAAGACAGTATATCAGTCGTTCTCAACCTTTGCCGTGTATCAGAATCACCTGTCAGGCTTTAAGAAAACCATCCCAGCTCACTGAATCTGATATCATGGGTTGGAGTTTGGCATCTCTCTAATTTTAGAAACTCTAAAGGTGATTCTGATGTGAAGCCAGGGTTGAGCTCTCTATTGTCCACTTGCTTTTGTTTCAGTGTCCAAAGGAGTTGTCAAAGGTAGTTGTTGGTTTGAGGGCTTTTTATTTAGAGGGCAGAGAGGAGTCTTACACCCTCCATTAAAAGTTCTTTGTGATACACTCTCAAAGAGAAAATTTCCTTTTGGAAGACCTGATTAAAAATTGATAAGGTTTATGATCAGCAAGCATTTAACTTGTTGTTCCATCTTAACCTTTCCTGAATGGATTCAAATTAGAAACTGTATTTAGGGAATTAATGTTTATTTAGTACAGAAGGAAAGGTAAATGGGAGGAGGAAAATCTTAAGAGACCACATTTTATTGTGTTCTCTCCACACACTAAATTTTGTAAATTAAAAAAAAAAGTTATTTTGATAGTTAATATGCTTGATGTAGAAAATTGGAGTAGTCAAAGCATCTGAAACTTCACCACCCATTATTATCATTTCTATATTGCTGTGTTTCCTTTCTTCCTAGGCATTTTACATATTAAATCCTAAAGAATATGGGCACACATATGCCTATACATAAAACATATGCTGTATACAGTATTATCTCTTGCTTTTTGCACTTAAAATATTCAAGTGCTCTCATTTTTCTAATAATAACCATTGCCATTTATTATATGGCTATAGTCATATTACCTTTGTTGTAGAATTACAGAGTAACAACCTCCAAAGATGGTTAAGAGTTTGTATCAGATCTGTATCAGTAGCCTTTTTGTATTTTATTTTCCCAACATTTTATGGTGAAAACTTCCAAACATATAGAAAAATTGAAATGGTCATAGTGGACATCTTTGTACCTTACCTAGACTCAGTAAGTTTTTACATTTTACCATATTTGCTCTCTTTGCTCTATGTATACATTCCTGGCTTTTTTTTTTTTTTTAACTGACTGACTAAACCTGTGACAGCGAAGTGCTAATAAATTATTTTACCTCTAAATATTTTGGCACACAGCTCTTGAGAATGAGGACATTTGACTACATAACTGTAATTATTATATTATTATACCTAAGAAAATTGGTAATAAATTTAATACCATCTCATGTAAAGTCCATATATTCTCAGTTGTCCATAGAATGACTGTTAAAATTGTTTTGTGGTCTAGTCCAGTTGTTACCAGTCAAGCATGTTAAGCAAGCCTTTAACGAAGCTCCCAATTTATTTTTCCCCTTAACAATGAAAGTAAGTCTAATGCAGCTTTTAGTAGGATGTCCTACATTTTGGATCATACGATAGTTTCCTTGTGGTGTTCTTTTCACGTGATTCTGTGTTCCCTGTTTTCTTATATATTGGGGATTAGCTTAATTAAACATTTTTTGGCAAGATCACAAAATATAGCTCTGCCCTCCCTAGCATATCATGTCAGGAGGCACATATTATAAGGTTGAGTTGTACCTGTCAGCATATCAGTATGATCAGCTTGGATATTAGACTTTGTACTGCAAACAAGGTTAAGTAGCTCCTATAGGAGAAATCTGTCAGTTTTACAAAATTCAGTAAAATATACAAGAATTGAGTAGTTTATTATTCATATCTTATTATAATGTTTAAAATGATTTCTTTTTACTCTAGAGATTTTTAGTAAAGTATTTAAAGACAAAAAATAAGTAAAATTTGTATCCAAAGAAATTTTACAATTCCCCCAAATTTAGTTTATATAATACTACATTTTGTTTCTCCTCTCCTTCCTGTCATTCAGCAGAAATGAAGAAACTAATGTTCTAATGGCCTGCTTTCTATCCTTTCCTATTGCTTTAAACACTAATTTCCTTTAGTACTAAATAATTACAGCCAATTATTTTCTTTTGAAGTCAGTTTATTTTAGGAGATGCTGTGTTGCTATTGAATTTTACTAGCAAGTAAATTTCAGATTAAGCTTCAAATATCAATGTAAAATAAGATGTTAATAGTTCATGATGCTCATTTGCTAAAAATAACTTGAGGTATTTCAATTGGAAATTTTTGTTAATTGACACAGTAACACTTGATTCTTATTAAATGAAATGTTCTCATGCTTAGACTATATTACTCATGGTAGAGAAATGAGTGTTTTGCTGTGATATGTTATGAAATACGTGTGATATCCTAGTTTGTCTACTGACACTGGGGTCTTAAATCTTAAAAAAAGGCCTCCGATGAAGCAGAGGAAAGTGGATCACAGGGAAAATTGGTGGAAGCTCTCAGGCAAATGAGAATTAATCATAGGGGAAACTACCGCCAACTTCTGGAGGAGATGCTGACTAGTTACAGGCTAGCTAAAGTAGAGGGCGAAGAAAATCCTGCTGAACAAGCTGCTACAGCTACTTCTTCGAACAGTGATGCTGGAAACTCAGTGACAATGCAGGAAAGCAATACTGAATCAAAAAGTGATCTTGCTGAATTAGACAGCCGTACTGAAGATGCAGGGGCAAAGATGAGTGGTGAAGAGCTATGACTTTGCTTTGTGGTAATATTTTTGTGATCTTTGATTTGATGGTTTTTTCCTTAGGAAGTATAATGTATGCATTTATATAACCATTTTGTTATTTGAAATCTTGGTAAACTAGTTTTATTATATTCATATATTATAGCCCTGTTTTTTAAGAAGGCCTTTGCATACATCTTTATCAGATAGCTTAAAATTGGCTATATTCTAGTACTTTGAATTTAATAAAATTACATGTCATTTCATATTGTATGCCAGAAATGAGGCTACTAGTTATTAAAGTCAGTAGTTAAATTCATACTAGGAAAGGATTAGAAATTACCGATTAGCAAGATTATTTTATATTGTGGAAAAAATTGTTAATGTAGAATTATACTGCTTCACATATTAGTACATTCATAGTTAGCTTTGTAATGAATTTGTGTTTCTTTAGTAATTTTAGTTCTTCAAAGAATGGCAGATGCTGTCCTGTTATTTCTTTTTTCAAGGATGATGTTTGTGTGTTCTTGGAATTGTTTATATTTTGCCTCTCTGTAGTTTTATTTTTTAGTAGTCCTGAGATTCTAGATGTGTGGTTACTTTTCCTTTTTCTGTATCCTTTATGAAACATCATTTTTGAAAAACCTATGTATTAATCATCCAGTTTTGGTTTGTATATTCTGTATAGCCTAATTACATACATCCAAATGTATGTCAACCAAGTGTTTAGAATGAAACTATAAGTGTTTAAGTCCAAATAAAGCATGTGATGTGGAATAACCTATGCATGTTGTACTTATTTTTAATTTTTTTTAAAAAAAACAACCAGGTTTGATATATTGGAAAAATAATTTGAATTTCATTTGTATCTATATAAAACTTAGAAAACTTTTGGCTTGGTGAGTTTTTCATTAATTAAAAAAATTTTAAGAAGTCTTGGTTACTTAAAGTAAATCTATTCTGTTTCTTACCCGCCTTTTGTGACACAAAATATTAATCTTTGGACAGTATGAACACATGTAAACATGTCAGAAGGTTGTCATGATGAGCTTTTTAAAGATTACAAGACTTTGAGTTTTGCTGAAAGTGTTCATCAGAGATTGGTAACGCAAGAAGTATAAGATATTTTAAATAGTGGTGGCAGATATGAGTTTGACTTCGCTAAAATGAATTTTAAAAATACAAACAACTAAGTCACATTAGAGTATTTTTTAAAACAATTGTGTATGTAGAACATTTTAACTTTTCTTTTTCATGTTTTATATTTATCATGTGTCTAAAGTTGCTTAAGGTACCATAAGTTGAAGCTTTCAAATCTTTGGATATAGCTGATGTTTTGATCTATTTTTCCAATGCCAGAATATTTTTAAGTGGTTTGAGAAAGAGGAAGTCATTTGGTGGAAAGGGGAGGAAAAAACCCAGCCAGTTAACCTATCTATATTAGATAGATCCATGTGTGTATACACACAGTATACAATACACACAACTCTCTCTGTAAAAGTACCTTTTCAGACAAAGAAAGGAAGGTAACTTGTTCATCTGATTTTGTTTTCTTTTGAAATTCAGTCCAGCCTGGAAGTGGTTTAGGTAAATAGTAATAATATTCTTCCTTTTCTCTTCCTGTAGGGTGCTGGAGATCTAGAAGACCCATGGTAGCCTTATAAACCTTCTAAAATGCTTTTGATTCTGAAAATTGGGGGAAAAAACTTTTAATCACAATTTTCTTCAATACAAGGGAAAAATATTCTTGTGGATTCCCAGCGTTTTGTGATATGAGCAGAAAATCATTAGCATTTCCCATCATTTGTTCATATTTGTGTTTTCCGGTAATTGCCACTTGTAGCATTGCCTGTACTCCAGTATTTTTGCCAGCCTCAGACATACTGGTTACACCTGTATTGAACTTTTGACCCTAGAAACCAATGGAGTTATTTCACCACAAATAACGAATATGCCTGAGGTGCATGGGAATATAGTTAGCTGTACTCTGAAGATACATTATTATTTTTTTTTTTAACTAAGGCACACAACATATAAGCATGTAAGAGTAAAGAACTGTATGAGATGTTCCTTTTTTCAGTTCACCAAGTTGGAAGCCTTTTGCAGCTCTGTGGCTTAAAATTTCATTTGAGCAACTTACTATAGGATTTATATTTATTATTAATTGTTATTTAATTTTTTTCCCAATTTTACCTGTATTACCAAACTGGGTTCTCCAATAATGTCCAAATTGTAATGTTGCCTGCTTCAACATAAAGTGTATTTGGCAATAATATAAACCCTTAACAAATTTTATGCATGTATCTACTACATCCTTCAGTTCTCACTAGAAAAACCTCTTGAAACCAAATGGATTAATTTATGGCTATTTATAATTTGCTTTGACATCTCACTGCTGCAAATTTTTTTAAATGATGAAATTTGCCTTTATAATGTAAATTGTGATTTTTGTTTTACATGTGGGTTTCTATAGTTTTAATTTTTCAGCCTTTAAGATACAACAGGTTTTGTGTAATTTGGTATAATTTTTAATTGTTTACGTTATTTTAACAGCTCAGAATATCACATTGAAATGACTATAAATACATTTAAAATTATCTATTTTAGATCTAAGGAAATATTACAGAGATATTTTCATGGGTTCAGTAACCTTTCATTTTATAACATTGGGCACGGTACGGAGTGGCTGTCACATAAGGTACTTGAAGATTATTAGTTTAATTCTATTTTTACAATAACCTTGAATTCTTCTGAGTTTTGCATGTATCCAGTTAATGCTGAACATGAAGAGTGAAATATTTATCTAAAAGGAGCGTGGGGGTAGGAGGAGCAATGAATGTATCCATTTGTACATGGTGTACATGTTGTGGATGCTTTGTAAACATTTTCCTATCTGTCAAATTGTGTTTCAGCAGGATGTAATTGCCCTTGTGTGTAGTTGAAATGAGTCATCATCTGGTCCTGTGTGAAATGGAATTCATGGTATTTTCTGTAACATTTTCCTGAAGCTGTTTCTGGAGAGCCACACATTTAAATACAGCTTTCTTGATCATTTCGATTTATTGTGCACCTGATTTTTCGGTCTAAAATGAATTATTGCCACAACATATTTTATTTATTCTTTAGATTTTAGCCTTGTAAGTTAAAGTGCTTTACATGATGATGTTAAAAGCTATTTGTCCCTTGACTGGGTTTGGGGGGGTTGTTAAAAGATAGGGAATGAAGAATGCAAAATGGTTGTTGTTCAAACTGTCCACTCTGATCCAACCCTGTACTGATAGTACCTTTCCCGTATGATATTGTGATGTTTCATACAATGCAGTGAACATAACCAACTTGTTACCTAAATAAAGACTTGATAAAAACAGTGTGACATATTACTATTTTGTATGCTACTTAAAAATAAAAGTTCAGCTTTGAATGTTACTGTAAACATTTGATATAGTTAGAATATTTGTTATAAAAAATTTCATACATAACCATGCAGGGGAGTTACAATTAAAGTCAAGGAGTATAAAACAAACTCTGTAGGACAATACTAGTTAACCCCTTATCCAACTCCGAAAACATTTTTATACTATTTTAAGAAATCTTTTTCAGGGCACTTTATGGCCATGGAAATAAAAATTTTGTGTGAGTTAGCAAAAGAAACACCCATATTCAGTATTTACTAATCTAAATTCCCTAGTCTAGCTGTTCTCAGCTGTTTTTGTTATCAGGACCCATTTATATATCTAAAAATTCAAGATCCCAAAGGACTTTTGCTTTTGGGGATTTTGTGTATTGTATAGAAGTTAAAACCAAGAAATTTTGCATACCATTTTAATTCATATTAGATAAAACCATTACCTGTTAACATACATAGCATTGTTCTATTAAAATGATTACTTTCCAAATCTAAACAATTTAGTGTGAAAAAATAGCACTAGCTTTCATTTTTGTAAATCCTTGAATGTATTCTCTTAATTTTGCATTCAGTCTGTTGCAGTGTGGCACTATGCTCGCAGTATATAATGAACTCTGGCCTCACACAAATAAGTATTGGAAAAGAGTATTTTATTTTAATATCTTCAGACAATTACAGATATTCCTCTGACACATGATTAAAACTTCAGATCAGGCAACTTCTTAAAGATTCGTTGTAATATGAAATCTGAAACTTGGTCAGCTTTGTTCTCTTTACATTAAAATCCATTTGATCTGTCTTGCGTTATAAATAGTGGATCTTTGTTTGCATGATTTTATAACATGCCTTGGTCATTTGGAAAATACTGGTTCATTAAGTTAATGCAGTTCTTTCTAGAATATTGACATCTGATTATGGTGTGTTTGTAATTTTTTTTTCAATATAATTGAACTCATCAGAAAAATCTTTTTAAGTATTAGAAAGCTGTCAAGCTCATGATGATGGATACAGATTTTTCAAAATTCTAATTTTCATTTGAAAGATGAAATGTTATCATCGGCAACAAATATTGTCAGGTGTTTTCTATATATAACAGGCTTTCTTCATTTCAGAGAAAATGCTGAATTACCACTGTCAGTCATTCTTTTAAGTAAAAATGGTATTCATGGAAAATGGCTGCTAGTTCAGCACACATGCCTCACACTTCAGCATGCTGTAGAGAGCCAGCACTTTTCATTTCGCTATAATAGGATATTAAAAAGATATATACTCAAAGGTAGAGAGGTAATGAAGTTTTTACTGCTTAAGGACTTTGTTAACTGAAATTTATCGTCTCCCCCCACACACCAGTTTTTTTCTTATGTGAGTACAAGGATAATGATGATACCTTGATGCTAGTATCGTGATTCACGCGGAGGTGCCTGCAGCTTTGCCCACCAATTCTCTTGCCCAGTCAGTGCAAATTTGGTACTTGGAGAAAGATAAATACTAGTAGTATTAAAATAGTTTTGATTTTTTGGACTTGCTTGAAAGATTCTCTGGGACCCCCAGACTTCCAGATTGGCTGCTCTCATCCTGTTGGACAGCTTGACAGTGTGTTAATTTATTTCCAGCATTACAGTGTAATAGTAAATGAATCCAAAGACATACAGATTTGATTTGAAATTTACTTGGGGGGAAAGATGATGTTTATGTGGTTACCATTACTCTGATCCTTAGCAGGATAAACAAAGGGGACTCTATACTGTGGCATTTTTTTCTCCCAGAAGTTTCCTATAATGGGTTTCAACTTGGAAAACTCATGATGTTTGTATGGCATAGGTTTGGGTCATTTTAATCTTTTAAGATCTTCTGTTGTAGATTTGTGTTACTTCTTTTGAGAAAGTCTCAATTCTATATTGAATTTTTAAATTTATATTTTTAATCATTTATCATGACTGAGATGTCATTTCAGGTTGGCCCAATAAGGACTTTTCTTGTTTAATGTTGATTAAGTGGAACGCGGTTTTATGAATTTTTGTTGTAGATTTTTCTACTTTCTCAACTTTCATCAAGGTTGGGGAAAGTTACCACGGAGACTATTTTTTAAAAGCACGCTTGGGAATTTCCCTATGGTCCAATAGTTAGGACTCTGTGCACAGGTTTGATCCCTGATCAGGGAACTAAGATCCTGTGAGCTGCATAGCACTGCCCCTCCTGCCCCCCACCAAAAAAAAAAAACCCTCTTGATTTCTGTTACACATTTCTTGTCCAATTATGAGGCATGGTACTCATAATATTTACTTAAGATGCTTACTACCTAAGATACTTTAAATGTGTTTGGGTAGCCAAAAATGACTGCAGCTCTGATTTCTCCTTGAGTTGGGTTTATTTTCAGGTGTGTGGGTATTTTCGTAGTGCTATCAGGCAGTTTATGTTGCTTGAATTAAACTGAGTTTTAATTGAGATTAACCTGGAGATGTCCATTGAATTTCTTTTGCTAGCCAAATATTATCCTTGAATTTAGATTCATTTTAAACTGACATCTCATATTCACATTTCCTCTTCGAAATTGCCTTTATTTGTGCTTTGAAATTAAATGGGTTTGATAAGACAAAGCATTTGATAAAAGATTTTAGAACACAGTCTGTTTTGGGTAGCTAAGTAGTATTACTGGAAAATAGCATACTCTGGTTTTCACATATTAAAACAATGCACAATGTTCATAAAATCTATTAAGATAGTCAAATGCTAATATAGTAATTATTGAGACCAAAATTTTTAAGTTACTTCAAAGCAATCCTGGGAGTTACTTGGTTTTGCAGATCAATTCTCAGGTGCACATTCTAGCGATTTGCATTGTCTTTTTTTTTTTTTTTTTGGCTTGCCGACTCAGTTCCTGGACCGAGGATTGAATCTGGGCTCAGAGTAGTGAAAGTGCCGAGTCCTAACCACTGGATTGCCTAGGAATTTCCATGCATTGTCATTTTTTATGCTCAATTGCTGTGTGAGATTTTTTTTTTTCCTATTCAACACTGGGCATTATTCTGTAAGCCTTAATGAAAATGCGAAGTAAATGTTTATTTTTGCCCATTGTTCTGATGACTCCTGTACTGTATGCTATATTGTAATCAGGAATAAAAGTGTAGCTACTAATGCGAAAGTTACTTTTCAGACATCACCACTGATTCCCCTTCTGCTAGATTTCCTGGCAGTGGTATCTTCTCTCCCTTATTTCCTGTTTGTTTTATTCTACCTGGCAAATGTTACTGTTAACTAGTATAATACGTTGTTTTCCACTCAGACGTAACTGATAGCCGTGCTCTTCTAATTCAGGAGGGGGAGGGTGCATGGTTTTGGTATTAACGGGTTAGTAATTATTTCTTTTACCTCTTAGTATCTACAACCCTAGTGAAGCACACGAGAACTATAACTTATTAAATATAAGTAGAATCAAAGGTAGGGGTTTTCTCCCCCTTGACAAAAATCCCTGCACGATAATGTTGGCAATATTCATCTTTTTAGTGATTAAATCTGTACAGCAAAGGTATTCTTTTTTCACTATATAATATCTGCCTGCATTTGAAATACTTGGAGCTGTATTTGAGGTGAAGAACACCAGTACAATCCAAGAATTATTCTAATATATGGATCTGACTGCTGCTCTCCCTTTCCTGAGTCGTTTATGCTTATTTTCAGTTGTGCACTCATTATGAAGAGATGGTTTTGCTTCATTTCTAAATCTTGAAGATATGAAAGTACACTTTATTTTGACAAAACTCCACAGTAACATGATTTAAAAGACCATGTCATTTATGTTCATGATGTTATGCCTATGAATAATCAACTTATAAGTAAATTGATATAGAGCTTATTTAAAAGATTTGTATTAAATATTTACTATTACGATTAGTCTTGGATGAGACTGTTAGTTTTGTAACACTTGGATGCTGTTGAAGTATACTCCTAAATCGAACATTAGTGGATTTAATTGTTATAGTTTCTTTAGGAACCTACAAAGCTTTTCATGAAGAATTGACATTTTAAAATTATGTGTAGTCAAAAAATAAGAATCTTAAGAATTTTCATATATGGTTTACACTGTCTCTAAAATGTTATGATTACCAAAGGAAGTTCTAGGGTTCCAATTCTCAACCTCCAGAGCACTTCTGCTTTTTTCTGTTGAGATTCCATCTGAGATTTCATTTGAAGTAAAGCTCTTTGAAAAATTTGAAAATCGCTAGGCTTAGAGAATGTATTTGTGGACTTAGGTAGAGGAAACAAGTAATATCTGCTTAGTAAGAAAGGAAACTCAAGTGTTTGGCTGAGCTGTGAACAGTATTTACAGGTTTTGGTTCAGTTATCTACCTGAGTGTTACTGTTACATTTAGAAGAGGGGATAGGAGATGTTGAATACTGTGTCAGCTATCACCTACCTAGTAAGAGGTCAGTCACCTCATTAACTCTTGCCCCACACTGACTACCCACCATGTTTGGTTAGTTTGGATTTTGCAGGGTGGATTATGGGGGAGGAAAAGGTGCTATTCCCAACATCGGGTTTGAATTTATTCACATTATTACCTCTATATTCCCCACCTCTTCCATAAAACAAGCTAACAGTTAAGTAAACTGGTTTGTTTTTGTTTATAGAGATTTAGATTTACAACTTTTTACTATTACAAAAAACTAATGCAGTAGGCATCCTAATATATGTCACTTGAGCAGGTGTAGTAGTGTTTCTCTAGTATTTGCCTAGAAATAAGATAACTGGGATATAGAGTATGCTTATCTTCAGAGTTAATATTGTAAATGCATTATACTCAAGGTGTGCTAACTTCCACTTCCACTAGAAATCTATGAAAATTCCTGTTCCTTTGTCCCTCCCCATCCTTAGTAACACTCAATAAAATTGTCAGTCTCTAAATTTGCCAGTCATTTGAACGTGAAATAATATCTAATTTTCACTTCTGGCTACATGTGAGGCAAACATCTTTCCTGTGTGTGTTGGCTGTTTGAGTTTCTTTGAGTTGATTGCTCATGACTTTTACCTACTTTTCTTTGGGATTACCTTGTTCTCATTTATTTGTAGTTTTATTTATTTTTATGTAGTGAGGATCCTAGTTGTCTGTTATGCTTTGTAAAGTGTTACTCTCAGTTGTGTCCGACTCTTTGCAACCCCACTGACTGTAGCGCATTGGGCTTCTCTGTCCGTGGGGTTTTCCAGACAAGAATTCTGGACTGGGTTGCCATTTCCTCCTTCAGGGGATCTTCTCAACCCAGGGATCAAACTCAGGTCTCCCACATTGCAGACAGGTTCTTCACCATCTGAGCCGCCAGGGAAAACCCCGTGTTTTTTATTCTTTTATGTGTGGAGTTTGTTGTTGTTACTTATCCATCTTTTTCTTTATGGTTAATGTTACTGTCTTAAGAAGTTATTGTCATCTTAAGTTCTGTATTCTCTTATTTTCCTTCAGGAGTCTTCTTCCCACATGCCAAGCTCATATATTTAGATTTTTGTTTGATGCTGATTTTTTTTTTGTAGTCCATGGTATGAAGTAAGGAATCCAGGTTTGTTTGTTTTTTACATAGGTTAATTGTGCCAACTCTGTTTAATACCAACTTCCCATGTGTTTATGATCTATTTCTAGTTTCTGAGTTTAGTTTTATTGTCTTTTTATCTAACTCTATGCAAATATGATACCATGACACTTGTAATTACTGTAGCCTCATAAATGCTGATACTTATTAGCAGATGTGTGTTGTCTTCATCCTATATAAGCCTAGTTCCTTTTATTAAAAATGAAGTTAACAGTCTACAATCTTAGCTCTTAGTAGCCTGCATCCAACTTGGAGGATCTAATACTGAAAATTGCTCACCATATCTATGACAAGTGTGTGTTCTGTTGCATATTTCCGTTTTAAACTGTAGCAAGGTTTCACATCTGTCACCCTGACCCCTTCCTTCCCCTGTAAGGCCGCACCAGTAAGAGTGCCCGTCCATGCTCTGTTGGAGCTTAAAGCAAAGGAAAAATTAGTAATTGTCATTTGCGATTTTTTGGATATTTTGTGCATCATGGGTTTTGCATTCATTTTATTCTTTTAAAAGTTGTATTAAAATATTTCTCTTGATTACTGAAGTTTTTGGTACCCCTGTATTTTGTCTCCAAGGCAGGTACCTCACTTGCTTCATCTTAGTCCCAACTAATAAATAAATTAATTCGTGAACCTTTGAAGTGACTGTCTCTAGACCCTTTTTCCTGATTAAAGGCAGACATTACCACAGAGGATATCTCTCTACTAGTCTCCTTTAGCATAGATCAATTTTTTTTTGTTGTTTTCTGGGGCACTTAGAGAACTGCTTTGCTTCCCTAAGCAGTGAGCCATCTTTTAAAATTTGAAAACAAAACGCTGAGAGAAACCTCAAGTTCCAAAAAGATGTCATTTATGGAAAAGCTTAAATCTATGAAATGTATTTCAAAATAATATTTTTTCCATATTTTAGTGTCTAAATATATAATGAAAGCTTAAAAGTTGATGGAATATGATATATAATTTATAAGTGCATAGTATGTATAAAACATGCCTGGGGAAAACACCCATTAATTTAGCACAGTAAGTGTTTTGAAAAGTGTGAGAGTTTTATTTTCTCTTCCCTCAAGATAAAGGTTATATAAAATGTTAACATCTGTTAAAGCTAGTAGGTAAGGGTGTTTGAATAAAATTTTGAGTTAAAAAGTAGAATACAGAAACTAAACAAATTCAGCTTAGTCCTGGATTGCTTTCCATGAAGCGGGCACCAGTTTATAAGCCCAGCAATACGCAGCAGTGCTCATGTTTTCTGTTTTGCCAGTGTTGCAAATTGCCGGTCCAGTGGGTATAGTAATCTGTGATTTTCTTTTTTAATTCTTAATTATTTGATTACTAGTGAGAGTGAACTTTTCTCTTTCTTTTTTTTTTTTTTTGGTAATTGTATGGCTTTTATCTAAGCCTGTTTGCATATGTTGCTTATTTTCTATTAACACGTTGACTTTTTTCTTACTGATTTGTGAGAGCTTTTTATGTTTTGGGGAGATTAGCCATTAGATTAGCAGTTACTCTGTTACATATGGAGAAGGCAGTGGCACCCCACTCCAGTGCTCTTGCCTGGAAAACCCCATGGGCAGAGGAGCCTGGTGGGCTGCAGTCCATGGGGTCACTGGGAGTCGGGCACAGCTGAGCAACATCACTTTCACTTTTCACTTTCATGCATTGGAGAAGGAAATGGCAACCCACTCCAGTGTTCTTGCCTGGAGAATCCCAGGGATGGGGGAGCCTGGTAGGCTGCCGTCTATGGGGTGGCACAGAGTTGGACATGACTGAAGTGACTTAGCAGCCGCAGCTGTTACGTACGTCACAAATCATTTTCACCGGTTGCCTTTCAGTACTGTTTAAATAGGGATGTCAAAGCATGAGTGGAAACTGATCAGTTTAATCTGATACTGAAACATCCTAATTCCTGAAAAGCTACAAATTCAAAGACATAGAATTCCACCTCCCCCATCTTAGAGCATACTACCCTGTGTCTGCTTTTTTTTAGTGTTTTTTTGTTTCTATGCCAGCTTTTCCTATAGGCAGAATAAAGGCTTTTAATCACTGTGATTGGAGAGAGACGAGAGCTAAGAGGCTCTGATCTGAAGAGTACTGGATAGTTCTAAGTAAAAAAATAATTCTTTTATTTTCCATAAAGTAAGAATATAGCAGCGTTTATTTCTTTGTTTTACCTTTTAAAAAAAATTTGAAGTAAAATTTAAATGGAAAGAGATGTTCAGTTTGAGTTTTGAGAAGTCTGTTTTTTTTTAAGTTTCAATAGTTGAGAACGTTATCATTTTCTTCAACAGTTTGAACCTTCAGTTGTATACTTAGACAGTCTTTTCACATTCTGAGTAAGTATTTACATGTATTTTCTTTTACAGTTTTGTCTTTTTTATTATAAGTTTGTAATATAAATTGAACTATTTATAGAGTATTATTTCACTTCTAAAGTCTAGTGTAATATTTTCCATTATTCCCTCACAGTAGCTGATACATAAACCTTTTGTTTACTTGAAAGTGCCCTTTTACTATATATTCTTGCATATACTTGTATTTTTATGAACATTATATTTCATTACTTTGTATTGTATACCAGTATGTCATCTAAGTTATCATTTTTTTTATCTGATAGGGAGAGTCCTCCCTTATTAATCTACTTAAATAAAAATTCAACGTTTATTCTTCCAGATGACCTTTTGAATAATTTGGCCAAGATTTCACTGCCAAATAAAAATCCTGTAATTTTGAGTTGTTGTGTGGTAGGTTAATTTGGGGGTTTCTAGCAGAGATGAGTTCCATTCCAGAATTAGCGCTGCATGCATCTTTTTACATACAAATGTTTCTTAGTGCCCCCAGTAAAATTTTTATCGTTTTCTCCATATGTTCTATACATTTACTAAGTTAAGTCCGTATTTTATATTTCTTACTGAATTATGAATGAGCTGTTTCTTCCAATTTACTTTTAATTTGTACCTTCATAGACAAATGATTTTTAATCACTTACAAAAACCATTTCAATTTCTATCATTTCCACCAGATGGCAGTCTTGGGCACATCCACTTGTAAACCCGCTGAGAACTCTGGTGACAAGAAAGGCAGTGGCTGGCAGACCTTACAAGCCCTTAAAAGTACAAGAACAAAAAGGTTTTTTGTAAACCTGAAAGAAAAGCGAACCCCACATTATGTAATTATAATATTTATACCGCTATTAACCTTTAATCTTAGAGCCCATTAATGAAGGCAGAGAACTGTCACTGTACCCTTCAAAATCATATTTTTCTCTGTCCTTGTGATAAATACCTGTGGCTTCTTGGCAGTACTTTTGATTTTATTCCAGAGACTTTCATGGTTAAAGGCAGGCTATATTTAATAAATATCATTATTGTTGCCCTTCTCCTAAAAGCGCCATTTAAATCAGAAGTTCCTGGATTTCTAAATGTTTATGTAAGAGCATCTTATGATTCTCTTATGATGCCCCGAACTCATTTGAAGTATGAGGTACAGAGTTAATAGCTAATAAAAAGGGAAGTAGGTTTGTAACTGGCTTGTTCTACATGCATACACATCTTAATAAATCCCCTAAATTAGATGCTTTTTAGCTTAATTTTGGTGACTTCAAAGACCTATGTTTAGATATATAGAAAGTAGTGAATTTCTTGATCAGGCTAAGGATTGGCTCAAGTGCTTTCTCATAGACACTTTTTCCAGTGGCCCAAAGAGAGTGCCTTTGGACAGCAATACGTTACCTATGTAAGCTCCCCTTTTGTACCTTTCTTTACAGTTTCATTTGCTAGTTTACTTTTATGTAATCAGAGTAGTAAGTGACTGAACAGTAACTATGTACATTCCCTTTCTGAGATATTTTATTTCTGCTCTGAGATTGAAAGGTGCAAAAAAAGTATTACAAGTATTATAAGAATGAAGAGAGCAGGTTTGGTACAATGGTATGCCAAGGTTAATTCTTCATTTTCCAAAGAAAGATGATGTAAATATCTTAGGAGGTGATATAGAAAAATTGCTGACAGATGGCAAATAATTTCTTTAGGGAAAATCGTGGAAAAGTTTCCTTTCTCAGTCCCTGATGATTCTAGGATGTAGTTATGTGAAAAAGCAAATTTCCTTCATGTATTACATGGATTTATTCACATTTTGTGTGATCTCTGAGAATGAATGTTGAAATGGACTTCAGTGAATCCTATGCAGTAGTTATACCTGGAAGTTTTGTGTAGTGTAGTATAAAACACACCTTTAATTTTAAGACAAATTGAACTTGGTTAGAATTAGGTTTGTACCACACATTTCCAAATAGTTTTGAGTAACCTAAATTATACAAATAAATCCATAGATTAAATACACCTGAAAGATTGGCTATGTAAAATTATTCTTGACAACCCATGTTTGTTTATATTTATGTAATATTTTGTAAGGCTTTTTCAGGATGGAACACATGAATCTGGCAGTTAAGAATGTGTAATAGAGTATACACTATTAGTATATAGTATTAGTATACACTAATAATAGTGTATTAGTGTATATACTACACTTGTCAAATGCCTTTCACCATCAGAAGTGTATATGTCAATGCGGATTGCATTAACACCTGGGGAAATTTCACATCAGAGAGCAACACACGCACAGTGTTTGTCAGTTTGAGAGAAATATTGGTCCATAAAGCAAACTCTGAATGGTTTGTAATTTCATATCCTTTAACACAGTAGTCCTGAAGAATTGTCATCTGTGTGTTCTTCAAAGAGTAATTTTATAATGGGACAGATCTTTTAATATGTTTTTATGAGGTCTCCAAGTTGATTCTTTACATACCAGATGGGCCTTTAGAAACTCTGATCGGATTCTCCAGGGGTCAGAATCTACTTCCGTTTGAGGGCAGCTCTGCCTGTCCTGGTTGGTTCTTCTCCTTCCTGTCATTTGTCTTATGAACCGCTTGGGGCCAAACATTTAAGCACAGCTCTTACAGTGACTCGCAGTATCTTTAGTTTTCTAATTCTGTCAATTTCACTGATAAACTGTGGCTTTAATTGTCTCTACCATCCAAACCTCAACTCTCCAAAGGCTCTAGTTTTGTATACAGCTTAGGATAGAACCAATATAGGTAGTAGAACTGTGGTCCTTTGTTCTAGTTACTGCTGTTTTGTTCTTCCTTTTAACACTCAAATAATGAACTAGCTTTTCTGACATCCACATGAAAATGAGTCTTTGAGGCTAATTATTTTTACCACTGTTAACAATCTTTCCCCATCCTGCACTTGTGCAGTTGGTGTTTCGTTCAACCTGCTTTGCAGGACCTTTGTTTAGTCTAAGTTTTCTTGTGTTAGATTTATTAACCTTTTGAAATGTTTTGGGAATCATCTAAGATATATATATTATCTTATTCTTTTCGATCACCCCAAAGTTTGAAATTTGAGCATTCAATATTGAATGAAACAAGTCTGAGAAATGACCTAAGAAACTTCTCTTTGATATCATATAAACTGACCAATGTTTTAAGCATTATCCATTAGGTAAAAATTTTAGCAATTTACCTGATTCATCTATCAGCCTGTTTCTCTCCAGGTTTGTCTGTGAGAGCATCATGGATCTTACATTCCTTGCTGAAGTCCTGCATTTCTCAAATGTTAGTCAAGTAACTGCCCTCCAGAGTTCATGAGGTACCTGCTGATACTTGGTGAACAATGTTCTCTTGCCAAAAGGCTTAAGGAACATTATCATTATAAGTAAGGTTTTATTCTAGGGCCTTTCCTGGGATCAATGTCAAGTTGTTGCCATCTTTTACCTGTTATAAAAATCGGAAAGATAGTCCCCCTTTCTAATGTAAGGCCAGGACCCCCTTTCCCACTTTTATATAACCACAGTGGGTCACCTAGAAATAGTATTAGATTTCCAGAATCATTTTCTTGTTTTCAATTAACATAAAATAGGAAATCAGTTTCTTATTGGCCTTATCACTTCTGTATAATTCAGTTTATTTGGAGTTTTCACTTTGACCCTATTCCCATAGGTCCATGCAAATTTATTTGTTTATTTTTGCTTATGATGTTTCTTGCATCATATATGTGTTTTTGAAACTCTGAACTTGTTACATTTTTTCCTGTGTAAACTGGTGGTTCTTGCTTTGTTTTATTGCTTTTAGTGATGTCTCCCTTTTCTGTATATATGTGATTCATCAATTTAAAAAGTATTTTAAAAGTAACCTTGATGCATCTAAAAAAAATTCAAAATAACAACCTGGCCTCAGGAGTGAGGCCAGCTACAGCAGGTGAACTGGACGGAACAGAACAGGGCCACATCCAGAAGATGCTCGCTCTTCACATCTCAGACACTGGGGGCTTACCTGCACAGCTTCCCAGCAAGGGGAAGGAAGGTGTTCTTACCAATAAAGTCAGTGTGGTTATAGTGCAACAAATGTCTGTCAGGTGACTTGAGAAAGAGAGTCCTTTATAAAGAACTTTTTAAAAATTCATCAGAGATGCCGCATGGGCCAGTATTAACCCTGGAGCCTTATATTTGTTCTAGGAAATGATGTAACCTCTCTTTATATTCTTCCCTACTTGTTTTATATCTTTGTTCCCTTAAAACATGGGGAAAGGTAGAACTATAGGAGTGTGGCAAAGGAACTGAGCAGGCATATAGGTGATTGCAAAAGACCAGCTTTGGCTTTCTAGCCTTGAGTTAAACAGCCCCTCTAGGATAAACTCTTGGGTGCCCTTCTGTCTCTTTGTTTTCTTGACTTTCTTGATTACCAAGACTTCAAAAATAGCAAGTTAGAAATAACAGGAAAAAAATGTCCCAGGTGTAGACAGCCTTATATATTTCTACAGATACATGAGTTACATATAATGTATGTATAGATAGTATGTTTCTTGGCAACCCATTTCTGTACACATGCTATATACTTCAATAAAAATTTATTTCAAAAAAATCATGGCTGGTGCAGTAAACTTCCTATGTATTTATTTTTAATCATATGAAGGTTTTGTCTGTTAATGAGACACATGAAAATATTGAGTAGATGTGGTGGGTATGCTTTAGATAGTATGAACTGAAATATAAACTATGTGTTTTGTGATAAACTCAGGGAAATGGAAAGCATAGGGGAACCTTCAAAAGATAGCATTTGAATCAGGGTAAGCTAACTAATAAAACAAACAGAACCAAACCTGTAATGGTTCAAAACATAGATTATTTCTTGCTCATGTATCACCAGGTTGAGTGTTCCAGGTAAGGTTGCTTCTTTCTTCTATGTAGTGATTCAAGTCTGAGATTTTTAATCTTGTGGCTGTATGATGATACAGCCTTGTTGTCTGTGTCCAACCAGCAGAAGTAGGAAGTGAGCAAGGAAAAGGCACCCCTGCTTCTTAAAAGTCTGCTTAAATTTAAAAGGCATTGAAGTTTTATATATAAGGCATTATTTTCCAAACACAATGGAATTAGCATAAACATCAATAACAAGGATAAAAACAATACACTTAAATAATTCATATGCCAAAGAAATCATAAGAGAAATTAGAAAATATCTTGGCTAGAGTGAAAATAAAAATTATAACGTCAAAATTTGTGGGCTACAGCTAAGGCAGTATTCAGAGGGAAATTTATAGATTTAAGCACATATATTAGAATACAGAGTCTCAATTAACTTTCCAACTTAAGTAAATACAAGTGCATGAAAAGAAGAATAAGATCAGAAGTCAGTGAAATAGGAAACAAGAAAAAGCAAATCAGAAGCTGACTCTTTTATCAAAGAAGTTGATAAACTTCTAACCAGGCTGACCAGGTAAAAAACAAATTGTAAAGTGGAGAAACCAGCATGAATGCTACAGACATTTGAAAAGGAGTATTATGAAATGATTTATGCCAATGAAATTGATACCTTACAGGAAACATTTGGAAATGAATGTAATTCCATGCTGGCAGTAAAGTAGAAAAACCATATCATTACATTCAGAAAAAGCATTTGATGAAATTCAAGACCTATTCCTAGTTGAAATTCTCAGCAACCTACAAATAAAAGGGAATTTGCTCAGCCTGATAGAGTAACTAATACTATATTTAACAGTAAAAAACTGAATACTTTCCCTGTAATACACCAAACAAGGCAAGAATGTCTGATCTAAACACTTACATTCAGTACTGCCTGGAGTTTTTAGCCAGTGCAACAGAACAACAAAGAAAAACTAATTGGAAAGATACATATAACTGTCTTTGTTTGTAAATGACATGATTGTGTAAGTAGAAGATGATAAAGTATAAGTAAGATGCTGCAACTCATAAATAAGCTTAGCAAGGTCAACAGGATACAATGTCAATGTACCAAAATGTGTTTTTTATACTAGGAACAAACAATTGAAATTAAAAAATAACACCATTGCATCAAAGACCATGAGATAAATTTTGTGAAGTATGTGTAAGATCTGAACATGGAAAACAAACCATTATGAGAGAAAGAAGATCTAAATAAATGGAGAGAGATACCACATTCTTGGATGAAAGGTTTAATGTGGTGGTGGTTTAGTAACTCAGTCATGTCTGACTCTGTGACCTATGGGATTGTAGCCCGCCAGGCACCTCTGTGGGTGGGATTCTCCATTCAAGAATACTGCAGTTTGTTGCAATGCCTTTTCCAGAGGATCTTCCTGACCCAGGAATCGAACCCAGGTCTGATGCATTGGCAGGTGTATTCTTTACCACTGAGCCACCGGGATAGCCCTTAATATGATTAAGATGTCAATTAAAATTAAACTGACTTATAGGTTAAATGAAACTCTAATCATAAAGTACTTAGCAGTCATTTTGGGTAGAAATTAACAAGCTGAGTCTAAAATTTATATATAAATGCAATTGGACCTTGAATAGTCAAAACAGCTTTGGTAAAAAGATTATATTGGAGGATATATGCCTGATTGCAAGAATTACTATAAAGCTACCGTAGTTAACATGCTTTTGGTATCAAGGTGTGTATGTAATCTGCTGGAAACAATGGAAACAGTGATAGACTTTATTTTTTTGGGCTCCAAAATCACTGTAGATGGTGACTGCAGCCATGAAATTAAAAGACACTCCTTGGAGGAAAAGTTATGACCAACCTAGACAGTATATTAAAAAGCAGAGACATTACTCTGCCCACAAACGTTTGTATAGTCAAAGCTATGGTTTTTCCAGTAGTCTTGTATGGATGTGAGAGTTGGACTATAAAGAAAGCTGAGCCCCGAAGAATTGATGCTTTTGAACTGTGGTGTTGGAGAAGACTTCAGAGTTCCTTGGACAGAAAGGAGATCCAGCCAGTCAATCCTAAAGAAAATCAGTCCTGAATATTCATTGGAAGGACTGATGCTGAAAACTCCAATACTTTGGCCACCTCGTGAAAGATTGACTCATTTGAAAAGACCCTGAAGCTGGGCAAGATTGAAGTCAGAAGGAGAAGGGGACAACAGAGGATGGTTGGATGTCATCACTGACGCCTTGAACATGAGTTTGAGCAAGTTCCAGGAGTTGGGTGATGGACAGGGAAGGCTGGTGTGCTGCAGTCCCTGGGGTTGCAGAGTTGGACAGGACTGAGCAACTGAACTGGACACAATAAAGAATCCAGAAATGGACTGTGTGACTATGTGACACCTATATGGTAACTTGATTTTTCACACAGCTGACAGTAATTTGATGGGAAAAAGGAAAGTCATTTCCACAAATAGTTCTGGAACAAACACATATCTATATCTATATCTATATATATATATATATTTTAAATCAACCTTTATTCCTCTGTGTCACACAAAAATTAACTTTAAACACAGACTTAACTGTAAATTAAAATTAAAATTTCTAGACGAAGACATGGAAGGAAATTGGGTTCAGCAAAGCTCAGATTAAAATGACAGCTGCACTTCCTGAGAGAGACACTGTTGAAAATGGAAAGATAAGCCTTAGACAAAACACATCTTGCCTAAGGATTGGTGTTCATAATAGAAAGCTTTTAAAAATAGGTTAAAATGTTGAAAAACTAAATAAGGATTTTATCAAGGAAAACATATGAATAGCAAATAAGCACCAGTGATCGAAGTTGTTATTAGTCATTAAGGAAGTACAAATGGTAATACCACCACAGCTCAGTAGAATGACTCTAATTACAAAGACTGGCATTGCCAATAGCGATAATGGGGAGCAAACAGAACACACACATTGCTCGTGGAAAGGTTAAGGTCCAAGGACCTCAGATGACAGTTTGGCAATTTCTTATAAACTTAAATATTATACTAACCTCATGATTTAGCAATTCCACTCCTAAGTATATACCCAAGAGAAATGAAAACATGTCCACACAAAAAACTACATAAATGTTCATAAGCTTTATTATAGTCCAAAATTGAAAACATCTCAAAAGTTCAGCTGGTAAAAGGATAAACCACATCCATACAATGAATGCTAATTAGCAATAAGAGGAACAAATTCCTAATTCAAACAACAACACAAGTGAATCTCAGAAGCATTATGCTAATTGAAAGACACAAAAGACTGATTTCATTTATCTGCAGTTTGTGAAAAGGCAAAATTTAGAGACAGCAGATTGGTTGTTGCCAGGGACTAGGGGGAGTACTGGAACTTTGGAGAGTAATGGAGCTGCTAGGTGTCATGATTGTGGTGATGGTTACATAACTACATAACTGTGTACATTTGTCAGAACTCATCCAATCATACACCTAAAGGTGATAAGTATGCATTTTACCTCATTCGTCTGGCTGAAAGAAAAAAAATAATAAAAAGAATCAAAATGTGTTCATGTAAATTTGGGTTTGTGGGTATTCACGACGATATTCTTTCAAATCTGTTTTTCATTTAATAATTTTAATTTTTACATATTTCCAAAGACATGAACTTGAGATAAAATTCACAAGAGAAGAATAGTCCAAATTTTGTGCCGAGTTACTTTTCACATGAGCTCCTCTATGTGACCTGCTACTCAGGGTAAGTAGCACCAGGGATTTACCATTTATATATTTAGTATCTGTGTATATGTATGAATTTATTGTTTGATTAGTTACTTGATGGTTTTCTTGAGCAACTCCTGGGCTGATTGGGTTGGATGATCAGGAAGCTTTGCTGAGTAATCTGTTTAAAGGGACCAAATTACATGACATGGATATAAATTGATCGAGTCCACTTTGTTATATAATCCCATTTGCTACCCTCTCCCACCTCCCAAAAATCAGGAAGACTTACTAATAAAACATAACTTCAAAATTTTGTAAGAGCTAAGTAAAATTTGTATTGAAATCCAGCTCTAGAAGATGCCCATAGTTGTTTTCCTCAAAAGCCACAGTTTAGTAACCTTTTAGAATTGTCTCTTTTGCATGGGATCCTCACTAATATGATATTCCTCAAACCAAAACCGATTTCATTTGCTACATATAAAGAACAATTATTCCATAATTACTCCATTTTAATTATGACTTTCACTTCGGTGTTTACTCAAGCTTAGGAAAATGGAATTCTGCTTTTTAAAGCAAGACTATTGCCTGTCTGGCAAAAAGGTATATAGGCTTAGGCTGGCATCCCTGAGACTTTTGGAGCGATACCTTTTAAAAATAATAACCCTTTAACATCTTTAGTTATTGTACTTTACTCTGTAGGTCCAGGGTTGGCAAACTGTCTATAAAGGGCCAGAGGATAAATATTTTAGGATTTGAGGACCAAACGGTCTCTGTCTCTCAATTCTTCTGTTGTGGCAAGGAGCCACAGAGACAAGTGCTGGTGGTTGTATTCAAATAAAACTTCATTTATAAAAACATACATAGTTCTGGATTTGACCTGGGACAAAGTTTGCTGAGCTTCATTGGAGATCATAAACAGCTCGTTAAAGCAAATCTTTTTGTTTTGACAAACCATTCACAGACTCGAATAACTTAGGTGCTTCTATGAAGAGAAATAATAATGATAGCAATGGAGTTCAGGACATGGTACCCCAAAATATGGCACCTTGACATATTGAACATTTAGAGCAGAAGGAACTTGAGAAATGGCATGTGCAGGAAGGATATTCTGAACTTCCTCTGAAGCAAGTCATAAAAAAATAAAACAGGTCATAAAAAAATCCTGTGAGAGATTTATGCCCTCTCTATGCCAGGAGGAAAGGAACATCTCTGTCTCTGAAGACAAAGGGACACGGAGAGGACTCCGAACGAATATTAGCTTTGCTAAGTTTCTCCATGTTCCTACATTTACCTCATACCCTTTGTTCTATTTTATCTTTCCACCTGCCTCAAGCTTAGGATAAAAACATGCGGGCTTAACTTTCGTCAAGTTTTCATTTCCTTACGAAGTCTCTTGTGACACATAAAGCTATGTTCTATGAATTTGTATGCTTTTTTTCATAATACTTTGTATTTTATTACAGGGGTCTCAGACAAGAACCTAAAAGGGTAGAGGGTAAAGATATTTTTCTTCCCCTATAGAAAATAACACTAATAAAGTGTTCATTAGGGAGGCTCCACATCAGAAAGTCAAGATATGCATTTTCTGCAACTCTGTGTGATTAACTGTGTACAAAAATGTATAATATCTAGAAAATATGAAGATACTTGTCTGAGCTAGCTTACAAAATACTTCATGAATTTGGTTATGACTTTGCTTGGTTAAGTTTGCTTTGTAACTTGGTAAAGTTACAAATGTAAATTTCAGAGAGTAGGTTCTACTTTTATTTTTGTTTCCCTTTCTATATACAAGATTATGCCTTTTTATATATTTAGCCAGTAACCAAAGATGACCACTCTTCTTGCTAAAACAGTGCAACAAATAAAATTCACTCCTGTTGAAGATTTAGTTCCACAATTTTTCACTCTTGTTTGTAAGGAGTAGTAGATAAGGACCTGACTAACACTGATGACTACGACCTGGACACTTTGTGTTGCTCCCTATATTTAGATCATTTCCCCCAGTTTAAAGCAGAGTTACTGATGAAGGATTAACAGATGATCAATTATGATTCAAGTAGAAATACTATTATTAAGCAGAACTTGGAATAACTAGAAGTCCTAGTCCTCATGGTCTTATCATTCAAATTAAATATATTTTTAAAGGGAAAACAGAAGAAATAGAAACAAGGATGTTATGGTTTATATTTTTATAAAGCTCTGCTTTATAAAGCACAAGCTCTGCTGCTTCTAGTCAGTGAAAGAGAACTATTTATTAATTTTTGTATTAATACTTTTGAATATTAGAATATTTCTGTTTAGTGAGATAACTTCCCAGTTCCCTCTTGGAATAACTGAGGATAGAGAAATTAGCTCTAAGCTAATTCTTGTGAAGAATAAGAAGTTCCTTTTAGTTCTGTAAATGTAGTGAGTAGACCCTGTTGACCTGATACTTAATAGTAATAGTTATTATTATAATGTTAACAATAACAATTTTTATCAGTGCCATAGGCCTCACTCTGCAAAGCTCTTTGCTGAGAAGGAAGCTGACCAGCCTTTATAAGCAAGCCTGTTATTACTGGTAGGTAGTTTGTATAAGCTATCTAATTAAATTTAAAACTTTAATTAAGTTTTATTTAGATTTAAAATACATTTTACAATGTAAATGTATTTTATTTATAACAACACTATGAAGCAAGTGTAACACATGAAAAAGCTGAGATCCATTCCAAGAGGCTGAATGCATTTACCCAAGACCATGAATCTTAGAGTGGCTGCTGTCCCTTAGGCAGGCTTGGGTCTCCTGGTTGCCACCATTCACCATCCCCTCACTTTATTTTTTTTTAATTGAAGTGTTAATTAGTGCTGAAAAGCAAAGTGATTCCGTTTATTCAGAATACATTTTATTCTTTTGATATTATTTTCCATTATGGTTTATCATAGGATATTAAATATAGTTCTCTGTGCTATATGGTAGTAGCATGCCCACCACTTTCTGTTGAGTCCCACCCTGCCTGCTTCACTCATTTATATGCACCATCAGAACTTCAAGCAGTTGTGGTCCATGTACCACAGCACTGGCATTACCTGGGAGGTGGTTAGAAATGCAGAATCTCAGGCTTCACCAAAAATCTAACAAATCAGAATGTACATTTTAACAAGATCTCCGGGAGATTTGTACGCAGATTAAAGTTTGAGAAGACTCGCTGGAGGGGATCTCCAAGGTCCTTTCCCCACCCCACCCCCCAAGATTCTGAATGTTGACCATGGGCCAAACCCTGGACTTTTCACTTTGTTAATAGGTACAGCTCTCCATTGTTTAAGGTGGGAAAACCAAATAAAATCCTATATTAAAGTAACTGCCCTTATAGGATGGATATGCAAATGAATAACAAGGAATTCTGCCAGGGCTAGATCAGTGTCCATGGGAGTAGGGGGAGGCAGATGAAGCAGGGCCTGTAAGAGAGATGGAAATAGGTGTCTCGAACAGGTCTCCCTAGTTTACAATGGGAGGACAATGATCATGGCTGATGGGAGTAGAGAGCTTGATTTGGGGATATGTTTAGAAATGTAATAAGTGTGTAGACTAGCTTGGACATCTAGGCTGAGATATTTGGAGTTTGCTCTCTATAATGAGCAACCATTGATAGCTTTCAAGTGGCCATTTTAGAGTTTTGAGAAGATTAATGTTCTGACAGATTGTGTAGTATAAGTGGGCTTCATTTTAAAGAGATACATTCACAGTGGTTTTATGTACATGGCTTGATGTGGGTAAAGCACTTTCCCAAAAGTATGACATATTTAGTGTTTTTTCTGCCTATTTTGGCACTTGTTCCTCTGATATATGTTCACAGAGACCCAAACCCAGCACCCAAACCATTTTGAATGTTTCAGGGCTTTGAGGCAAGTCTTGCTGAGAAGTATGTCCATTAAAGGTCAGGGAATCATAAAGCCTCCCTCAGGAATACTGGGTCTGACCTGGGAATTGAAGAATTCACTCAACATCCAAGAACCACAGTTCTGTGGCTGTAGATTGCAGAAAATGACGTTTGTGTCCCAATAACGTTCAAACCCGCAGTGTTCTCAGATGACTAGCATTTTAAAAGTAGCATGTGATTCACACTCTTTGAATTTACAGTGAGACTATTTGTGGCAGTACAATGTCTATCAATGCTAATAATTACAAGTTTTCCAGAACAGCTCAGTGTATTTGTATTTGACATACTGGTCACAGGGCAGGTAAGTTGGCATTTAGCTGTTGGGTGCTCTTTTTCAATAGAACTTTGTTAAAGGCCAGATATTCTGTATCACTGTTTCTTTTATAATTCTGGATGGTTTTGGAAAACAAAGTCTTTAAGCAGTAAAGAATTAAGACATTCCAAGGTTAAAACGCTTTATAATCAGCCCATTACACTGTGAAGCAAATTACATTGTTGGCCAGTGATGTCACAGAAGGACCTAATTGTGCTTGTTTGTGTGTGTGTTGTTTCATTTTGTAATATGTGGCCACCAGGAAGTGTGACTATTAATAACTGTGGCTTTGGGGACTTTCCTGGTGGTCCAGTGGTTAAGAATCTTTCAATGCAGGAGACGCAGGTTTGATCCCTGTCCAGGGAACTAAGATCCCACATGCCACAGGGCGACTAAGCTTGCATGCCGCATCAAAGATCCCATGTGCCTCAACTGAGACCCGATACAGCCAAAGAAATAAATACATATTTTAAAACAATAGCAGTGACTCTGTGTTGACACTGGCCACAGAAGTCCCCAAGCTGTGAGTATCACAAACTCGGGTCTGAGATACACGGAAACACCTGCCTCTCATCAGGCGGACGCAGCCAACTCACTGTTGCACCTGGTGCTAAAAGTGCCTGTTGGAAATACAAATCAAAACGTTGTTACAACTCAACAAAAAAATCAAATAACCTAATTTTTAAAATGAGCAAAAGACTTGAATTGACATTGCTCCAAAGATGTACATGGTCAACAAGTACATAAAAGATGTTCAGTGTCACTCATCATCAGGGAAATGCAAATCAGAACCACAATGATCTATGACCTCACATTCATTAGGATGGCCACTTTAATAAAAATACAGAAAATAATGAGTATTGGCAAGTACATGGAAAAACTGTAACCCATTGGAACTCTTGTGCACTGTTGGTGGGAATGTAAAATGGTAAAACCACTAGGGAAAATAGTAAGGTGTTTCCTCAAAAAATTAATAGTTGAACTACCATATAATCCCACTTCTGGGTGTATATCCACAAGAATTAAAAGCAGGGTCTTGAAGATACTTTTGTACAACCATGTTCATAGCATCGTTATTCACAATATCTGAAAGATGGAAGCAACCCAAATGTATGACTGCTGCTGCTGCTGCTGCTAAGTTACTTCAGTCGTGTCTGACTCCTCGCAACCCCGTAGACGGCAGCCCACCAGGCTCCCCCACCCCTGGGATTCTCCAGGCAAGAATACTGGAGTGGGTTGCCATTTCCTTCTCCAATACATGAAAGTGAAGTCACTCAGTTGTGTCCAACTCTTCCCCACCCCATGGACTGCAGCCTACCGGGCTCCTCCGTCCATGGGATTTTCCAGGCAAGAGTACTGGAGTGGGTTTCCATTGCCTTCTCTGAAATGTCTGACAGATGAATGAATAAACAAATGTGGTATATACATACAATGGAATAACATTTAGTATTTAAAAGGAACAAAATGCTTTCACATGCTACACCCTGGATGAACCTTGAGGACATTATGCTAAATGAGGTCACAAAAAATCAAAGATTGTACAATTTTTATCTAAAATAGTCAAATTCAAGGAAACAAAGTAGAATGGCAGTTACTGAGGTCTGGTGGTAAGGAGAAAAAGAAAAATCTGTGGTTTAATGGGTATCAAGTTTCATATTTGTAAGATGAAAAAATTCTAGTGATTGGTTTCACACCAGTACGAATATACTTGACTCTAGAGAACTGTACACTTAAAAATAGTTAATATGGTATCTTATGTGTTTTTTAAACCATAATTTTAAAAAGTATTGTGAAGGTGTGTGTGTTAGATTAATTGCACTAAAAGCCCAAATAATGGCTTCCCTGTATATCCTTTACTCCATAACTTCTCACATGGACTCTGGCCTTGGTACATCAAGTACAGCCAAAAAGATGCTATGTGACTTCTGAGACTCGTCACAAAAAGGATACAGTTTCTGCCTTGCTTTGTTTCTTCATCTGAGGCACTCACACCTGGGACTAAGCCAGGATGCTCTGAGGAAGCCCAGAGTAGCCAATGTGGAGAGGTGCTGCCATGGGAAGGTCCTGTGGGGAGAACTGAGACCCCCTCGTGGACCCCTTAGCCAGCGTGAACTGCACCAGAAAGATACATGGGTGGCAAAAAAACACTGAAGAGATACTCAGCATCACTAGTCAAAAGAAATGTGCAAATTAGCTGCAGTAAAATACCACTACCTACATACTAGAATCACAAAAATTAAAGACTGAACATAGCAAGTGCTGGGAAAGATGTGAAAGAACTAGAACCTCAGATGCTGCTGAAGGTAACATTAAGATGGTATGAGCACTTTCTGAAATAGGCAGTTTTTAAAAAGGTTAAACATATACAATGTACACCTTCCATATGCTCCCTCTGTCTGTACCCAAGAGAAAAGAAAACTATATCCTTACAAAGACTTGTGCATGATTGTTCACAACAGTTTTATTTATAATAGTAAAAAATGGGGGAAAACCTCAGATGTTCAGTTATCAACATATATTGTATATTCATAATGGAATACTACTCCATGATAGAAGAATTAACTAAAAAATGGGATACCACTGTTTTCATATTAGAATGGCTTATGTCCAAAACACTGCTTACTCTAAACATTAGCAAAGATGTGTATCAAGAAGGAACTCGCATTAATTACTGGTGGGAATGCAAAATGATGCAGTCACTTTGGAAGACAGTCTGGCAGCTTCTTGCAAAACAGAGTCTTAGCACAAGATCGAGCAATCACACTCCTTGGTATTTACCAAGAAGAGTTGAATACTTGTGTCCACACAAAAACCTGCACATAATGGTTTACAGTAGCTGTATAATTGCCAGAACTTGGAAGCAACTAATATGTCCTTCGATAGGTAAATGGATAAACTGTGGTAGATCCAGACAATGGAATATTATTTGGCACTGAAGAGAAATGATTAAGCCACAAAAGACATAAGGGCAACTTAAATGCACTTACTAAGTGAAAAAAGCCAGTCTGAAAAGACTTATAATGTATTACTCTATCTATATGGCATTCTGGAAAAGGCAAAACCCTGGAGACAGTAAAAATATCAGTAGTTGCCAGAGGTTCAGGGAGATGGAGGGATGAATATGTCACATATTCATGAAATATGCTTCAAGCACAGGGTATTTTTGAGAAAGTGAAACAGTTTCATCTGATGCTGTAATCGTGAATACATGATATACATTTGTCAAAACTCTTAGAACTGTACAACATGAAGAGTGAATCTTAAAGTAGAATAGGGACTATAGTTAATAATGGATCAAATACTGATTCATCAATGTACATCAAATGTACCACATTAATAAGGGAGAGTGAGGACATAGAAGAGGGGAGTATATGAGAACTCTAAAATTATAGCTCATTTTTTTGGTAAAACTGCAACTTTCTCTAATAGATTAGCTAATATAAAAAGAATGAAATATTGATACACATAAGACAGATAAACGTCAAAATAATTATGCTGAGTAAAAGAAACCAGACAAAAATTACATGCTATATGTATGATTCTGTTTATATAAAATTCCAAAAAATGCAAACGAGTCTATGGTGATAGAAAGAAGATCAGTGGTTGCCTATGAAGGGTTGTTGCTTGAACCCACGAAAAGAACGCCGGGATTCTTGGCCTCCAGATGAGAAGAATTCAGTCCAGGGCCAGAGACAAGGCTTGATCTCTCAGAGCTTTTGTGTAATGAAGTTTATTAAAGTATAAAAGGGATAGAGAAAGCTTCTGACATAGGCATCAGAAGAGGGCAGAAAGAGTGCCCCCTTGCTAGAGTTAGCAGTGGAGTTATATACTGAATCAGTAACAGGATTAGCCAGAAAGTTTAATCCAGAGACTGTCCTCAGGGAGGATACATTATTGTTATATAATCCTTGTAATGACTTCACAAGACCTACTCCCATAATTTACGTTTTAATATAACAGGATTAGCATTTGACAATAGAAAGAGCCTCCAGACCCACTATACATCTTAAGATATCAGGATCAGTTTAGAAAGATCCTCCAGACCCACTCCCATAATATACATCTTAAGATATCAGGATTAGACAGAAGGTTTTCAGGGAGAAACTGTCCTCCAGCTAGATACATTGTTGTTGTATAATCCCTAGTACAGAGTTTAAACTGAGTTGTGTAACTGGCTAAGGAATGCAGAGAAAAAAAAGTTTGTCCTTTAATCCTCCTTGAGAATTCCAGACCCCTCTCTTCTTGGGGACCCCTAGACTTCTTATCAACCTGCCTAGGAAATGACTCTCTCACCTAGGGACAGGCATGGGTGCTGGGGGGTGAGGGAGAGGTGTAGGGAGAGATAAGAGAGAGCAAATATGAAGAGGCTAGAGGCACTTTTTGCAGCTGGTGGGCATGCTCATTATTTTGAATGTGGTGATGGTTTCCTGGGTGTATACGCATGTTAAAACTTGTCAAATTGTGTGCTGTAAATTTGCAGTTTATGTCAGTTATCCCTCAATAAAGTTGTTTTTTAAAGGCCAAGCCAAAACGTAACCCAAGTATGTATTAATTCCCATGACGCTGTGATTGTTCATAGGCCAGTCTGAATAACCTAGACCACATTCCACTGATCCTGGCTGGGCTCACTCAAGCATCTGTGGTCAAATGGCTGGGTGCCTGGAAACAGACTAATCTAGAGGACCATGGATAGGAAGGTTCCATAAGGGAAGGCCCTTATCTCCCACATCCTACAGCAGACCAGCGTGCGTATAATCTCATGGTGATGGCAGTTGTCTAGAAGAGGAGCACTTTTTAAAGCCTCTCTTAGTGTCAAGTTTCTTGTTGTTCTCTTGTCCAAAAACAAGCCATATGTCCAAGTCCAGACTCAAGTGTGTCAAGAGACAGGAATGATGGGGCAAAAGGCCATGTTTGACAGGGCTACAGGGATGCTTTTAATTACTGTTAATGCAAGTAATCTGGCATGTACCTGAACAATGTTTTAATTTATATTTATTTAATCCTGTTAGGAAGGTACTTTTGTTCAAAGACTTTTGTTGTTGTTCAGTTGCTAAGTCATATCCAACTCTTTGTGACACCATGGATTGAAGCATGCGAGGCTTCCCTGTCCTTCGCCATCTCCTGGAGTTTGCTCAAACTCACGTCCATTGAGTCAGTGATGCTATTTAACCATCTCATCCTTTGCTACCCTCTTCTAGAACATTTTGCCTTCAATCAAATTCTTTTCCAATGAGTTGGCTGTTCACATCAAGTGATCCAAGTACTGCAACTTCAGCATTAGTCCTTCCAATGAATATCCAGGACTGATTTCCTTTAGGATTGACTGATTTGATCTCCTTGCTGTCCAAGGGACTCTCAAGCATCTTCTCCAACACCATAATTCAAAAGCATCAGTTCTTCAGTGCTCAGCCTTCTTTATGGTCTCTCACATCTGTACATGACTACTGGAAAAACTCTCACATCTGTACATGACTACTGGAAAAACATAGCTTTGACTATATGGACCTTTGTTAGCAAAGTGATCTTTTTGCTTTTTAATACACTAAGTTTGTCGTAGCTTTCCTGCCAAGGAGCAAGTGTCTTTTAATTTCATGGCTGCAGTCACCAACCACGGTGATTTTGGAGCCCAAGAAGAAAAAATCTGTCACTGTTTGCACTGCTTCCCCATCTGTTTGCTATGAAGTGATGGGACCAGATGCCATGATCCTAGTTTTTGAGTGTTGAGTTTAAGCCAGCTTTTTCACTCTCTTTCACCCTCATCAAAGAGGCTCTTTAGTTACTTTTCACTTCCTACCATTAGAGTGATATCTGCATATATCATGTTAATTTATATTAATATAAGAAATGTTAATTTCTTATATGTAATTTGCTATTCCTTTTACTCCCTTATTGAATGTAATTTAGCTGTTGATTTTTGCAGCAATTCTTTGTATGTAGAAATAGTAAGGTTTTTGTGACATTTTGTCAAATCTCATGTCCTGTTAACATTTCTTTTGCTATTTGTTTGGTTTTAAGAATGTTTTAAATAGTTTAACTTCTAGCAAATCATGGTTAAATATTTTAGTTTGATTCAATGGTTATATAAGTTGAATTCCCACCTCTAGCTAGGATAAGTCTATTTTTCTGTTCCTTCTAATTAGAACTGTTTTTAAAAACATTGTACTCTGGACTATATTTATAATGTTAACCCCAGAATCAAATTCAATTTTACAGTTGAGGTAACAGAGGCTTAGAGAAAATTTTGTCTAAGATCAAGCAGAGAGCAAATGGAGGCAGGCATGAATCTCACTTCCTCTGACTTAAAATTTGAGTTATGAAACTGTATCAAGGTAAGACATTTGGGTTAGTGATAAAAATCTACACTTTTAGGCAGAATGTACTTTCCACTCTTCTATTTTTCCTCCCCCTCCCCCTCTCCCTCCCCTTCCTTTTCATTTCTTCCTCCTCCCCCCACTTATTCATTCTCCCCTTATTCTTCAGCATAGGTCATCTACCTTTAAGCAACTATTCTTTTATTAACTTAATAACGTACCTGGCACTGAGCTGGAGGCTGAGAACTTAAAGATGACTATGACTATGCAGATCTTACCCTTATATCACAGAGGCTGTAAACAGGATAAGTGCAATATGGAAAATCCTTCTATTTTTAAATGTTTACTAATCTGACAGGTTATATGCTACAAGATATTTTGGTGGGTTTGCTGTTGACTGGAAGTCTTTATGACTGAATGGCTTTAAAATTCATTTAATGAATCTTAGTACATGTATACTTAAGCATCCATTTATAATATATATCGTATAAAATATGTTTTTAATTAATTTTTGCTTTCTATATGTTTATTTCTGTTTAATTTGTAGGATATTTCTGTGTCCTGTGATAGCCCCATTGTTCTGTTATCTGTTTTCCAGATAGTTCATTCTTCTTTACTTTATTATCATGATTGTGTAACTCACTTGGGATTTGAATTTACTAAGGAAGTTTTTCTACCTTATCTCTGATTCTTTGTTCTGATTATCTGAGTTAGCTCTTAAAGCTTCCTTAGTCTTCTTGTTCCTTATTCATGTTTAGGAGTTTTAACAGGCAGTGTATTTTGGCTTCCTACAGTCAATATTTCCTTCTAAGTCTCCTTGATAGTAAGGAAAACATACTTTGTACATGGTTGGAAGTCTTAACTCTGCGGCTGTCTTCTCCAAATCACTGTCAGCTTCTTCTTCCCTCCAATCTTTCCATACTTTTTCACTGAATCCAGGTCTTCTTTCGGCTTTTTGAAGTTTCTTTCTTTTCTCTTTAAATCTTAGTTTAAATCTTGAGTATGGGATGTTTATGAAGTTTGGGTGACTGATACTAGAAGGAATCACCTTAAGCTGAACTGAACAACCTGATTGGAAGTTCTAGGTAGACTCCAAACTCAAGGTTCCCTATCTTATTTTTTTTTCTAATGGAAGAGTAACATTGATTATAATATTAATTACAGAAAAATTACAAAAATCAGAAAAAGTTTAAAGAACAAATTGTGTATCATTCATAATCTTAGAACCCAGAGATAAACTCTTTAAACATATATTCTAATAGGACTTTATATACATGAAAAATTTTTTGCATAATTAGAAGGATTATTTTTTATCTTGCATTTTCCTCACTCAACACAATGTGAGATTTCGTCCATGTCATTAAAAATCTTTGAAAATATGCTTAGTGACTAAGATTCTATAATGTGGACGTACAGTAATTTAGTTAGTCTTGTGTCACTGAACATTTTGGTTTCCAATATTTGATATTATAAATGACACTGTAGTTAATAAGCCTTATTACTCATACAGTTTTGTTCCTGTCTTGGATTATTTCCTTAGATAGAGTTTTGGATTGAAATTGCCAAGTTAAAGAATATGAACCTCTTCTCCTCTTTTTATTACAAAAGTCATAATATGCTGAGAACAAATGACACAGGGTAAAGTGAAAAGTATAAATCCAAGGAATCTCATCTTCAATCTCTTACTCTCAGTCTCTAGGCAGCCACTAGCTGACATTCAATAGGCATGCACAAATGGGTGTGCAATTTTTTCCCACATGATTCTGATCATATTTACTCTCCTTATCCAACTGTCCAACAACACTTACTAAATAATCTTTCTTTTCCTCTCTTTTCATATTCTAAATTCCCTTCTGTATAAGGAATAAGGGTCCATTTTTGATGACTCCAGTCTATTCAATTGATCTTTTGAACTAACCTAAACTTTAATATCAACTTCATTTTTTTTTGAAGTTTTTATTTTAAAATCTGGTAGAGCTAGCCTCATTTATTACTCTGAAAATGTTAAAACTCATGATGCACACTGTCAAATTACTTTCCAGAATTATGAGTACACTGGATCCTTGCTAGCACTATTATCTTTTAGAAATTGTTTGCCAAAGTGATTGAAAATGCTTATTTCTCTAACATTAATGGGTTGATGTATGTGAAATATCTGCTTATGACCTTTTCTTCAAACTTTAAGTGACATTTTTAAGCTGATATTATGAAAGTTTATATACGTATACGTAATCAAATTGCCAACATCCGCTGGGTCATGGAAAAAGCAAGAGAGTTCCAGAAAAACACCTATTTCTGCTTAATTGACTATGCCAAAGCCTTTGACTGTGTGGATCACAATAAACTGTGGGAAATTCTGAACGAAATGGGAATACCAGACCACCTGACCTGCCTCTTGAAAAACCGGTATGCAGGCCAGGAAGCAACAGTTAGAACTGGTCATGGAGAAACAGACTGGTTCCAAATAGGAAAAGGAGTATGTCAAGGCTGTATATTGTCACCCTGCTGAGAGTAGCTACCCGAAGCCCTACCCCTTGCCCGAGGTCAGGGGCGGAGGCCAGGACGAGCTACCCCACACCCTGCCCCACACCCGAGGTCATTGACCGAGGCAGAGGAGCTACCCCACCCTGAGGTCAGGGGCATTGGCTTAGAGGAGCAACCCCACATCCAAGGAGGAGCGGCTGCATGGGTGCAGGAGGACTGACAGGAGCTACTCCACGTTCAAGGTCAAGAGGGGCAGCCAGGAGGAGATACCCCTCATCTAAGGTAAGGAGCAGTAGCTGCGTGCCGGGAGCGGTCAGGATGCCCCCTCACTCAGATGACAAGGTCACAAGACTGAGAAGGAAACTGCAAAGTGGATTTTCCTTTGGGGCATCCCAAGGCAAGGCCCCTCCTGGTATTTTTCTTGGGAAGTTCTCTTTATGCTCATCTGTTTATGTTTTAGCTCATCTCAGGTCAGTCCCAGTTAGAAAGAATTCATCCTGAGATAATTCCCTCAGACCTTATTTCCCTCAGAGGACTCCCTGAGGACAAAGGGGGAATAAGGGACATTTAAATAGATTACTATACCTCCTGCTAGTTACTGGGGAGTTTACCAAGAGTTCTCTGGGGGTCATGGCAAGGCCACCACCAGAAGGGCTCATACTTGGGTCACCTTTCCACATCCCACTCCCCCCGACCACTCCACGGAGGAGGCTCCCTTCCTTGAAAAAACCAGGCTGAAATGGGACTTAGGAATGCTCATAACTGTGGCCAGCATAGTTGGAGATATTGATTGCTTTAGGATAGTGTTGACATCAGAATTCATTTTAGTAGTTATAAGATTAATAGGGTTTTATTGCTAAAGCAGTGCTGCTAGACTGTCTCTTAGACCTCCTTCCTCTTTCCAAACTGTCTCTTCATCCTCTTTCCTCTTTCCTGGTAAGAACCAAAATAGGTTAATAGAATAAAACAGTTTCAAGCTTAAGCCCTTCTCTCTAGCTTCTACATAGTTGCTGGAGACATTCAAATCGTAAACATACTATTGTTAAGTCTAATTATGCAGAAATCCGACCTTTTGCAAGGAAAATGAGCTTGATGTTAAAGTTTTTGATGGTAGGCAGAAAACAAAAGATTGTATAGAATAATTGTGATGGAATGGGGATGTTTTTTGGCTATAATACTGTAAACTAACAACAATAAAGAGAGAGACTGCTCCATCACCACACTGACTCAGCTCAGTTCTTTGCTGACGCCACTCATCCCTCAAGACCCCTGGACCCGCTGCGGCTCGACCCCGGCAGCTGCGCTTTGCTGGAGCAGCCATGAAGACATACCCAACGTCCAAGGTAAGAGAAACCCAAGTAAGATGGTAGGTGTTGCGAGAGGGCATCAGAGGGCAGACACACTGAAACCATAATCACAGAAAACTACCCAATCTGATCACATGGACTACAGCCTTGTCTAACTCAGTGAAACTAAGCCATGCCATGTGGGGCCACCCAAGACAGACGGGTCATGGTGGAGAGATCTGACAGACTGTGGTCCTCTGGAGATTGAATGGCAAACCACTTCAGTATTCCTGCCTTGAGAACCCCATGCACAGTATGAAAAGGCAAAATGATAGGACACTGAAAGAGGAACCCCCCAGGTCGGTAGGTGCCCAGTATGCTACTGGAGATCAGTGGAGAAATAACTCCAGAAAGAATGAAGGGATGGAGCCAAAGCAAAAACAACACCCAGTTATGGATGTGACTGGTGATAGGAGAAAGGTCTGCTGCTGTAAAGAGCAATATTGCATAGGAACCTGGAATGTTAGATCCACAAATCAAGGCAAATTGGACGTGGTCAAACAGGAGATGGCAAGAGTGAACGTTGACATTCTAGGAATCAGCGAACTAAGATGGACTGGAATAGGTGAATTTAACTCAGAGGACCATTATATCTACAACTGTGGGCAGGAAATCCTTAGAAGAAATGGAGTAGCCATCATGGTCAACAAAAGAGTTTAGATTGCAGTACTTGGATTCTGTCAAAAATGACAGAATAATCTCTGTTCATTTCCAAGGCATGGTAATCCAAGCCTATGCCCCAACCAGGAATGCTGAAGAAGCTGAAGTTGAATGATTCTGGGATGACCGACAGGACGATTTAGAACTAACACCTGAAAGATGTCCTTTTCATTATAGGGGACTGGAATGCAAAAGTAGGAAGTCAGGAAACACCTGGAGTAATGAGCAAATTTGGCCTTGGAGTACAGAATGAAGCAGGGCAAAGGCTAATAGAGTTTTGCCAAGAGAACACACTGGTCATAGCAAACACCCCCTTCCAACAACACAAGAGAAGACTCTACACATGGACATCATCAGATGGTCAAAACCAAAATCGGATTGATTATATTCCTTGCAGCCAAAGATGGAGAAGCTTTATACAGTCAGCAAAAACAAGACCGGGAGCTGACTGTGGCTCAGATCATAAACTCCTTAGGCCAAATTCAGACTTAAATTGAAGAAAGTAGGGAAAACCACTAGACCATTCAGTTCAGTTCAGTTCAGTTACTCAGATGTGTCCGACTCTTTGCGACCTCATGAACCACAGCACACCAGGCCTCCCTGTCCATCACCAACTCCCTGAGTCCACCCAAACCCATGTCCATAGTCAGTGATGCCATATAACCATCTCATCCTCTGTCGCTCCTTCTCCTCCTGCCCTCAATCTTTCCCAGCATCAGAGTCTTTTCTAATGAGTCAGCTCTTCACATCAGGTGGCCAAAGTACTGGAGTTTCAGGTTTGACATCAGTCCTCCCAACGACACTCAGGACTGATCTCCTTTAGGACGGACTGGTTGGATCTCTTTGCAGTCCAAGGGACTCTCAAGAGTCTTCTCTAACACCACAGTTCAAAAGCTTCAATTCTTTAATGCTCAGCTTTCTTTATAGTCCAACTCTCATATCCATACATGACTACTGGCAAAACCATAGCCTTGACTAGATGGATCTTTGTTGGCAAAGTAATGTCTTTGCTTTTTAATGCGCTGTCTAGATTGGTCATAACTTTCCTTCCAAGGAGTAAGCGTCTTTAAATTTCATTGCTGCAATCACCATCTGCAGTGATTTTGGAGGCCAGAAAAATAAAGTCTGATACTGTTTCTACTGTTTCCCCATCTATTTGGCATGAAGTGACAGGACCAGATGCCATGATCTTAGTTTTCTGAATGTTGAGCTTTAAGCCAACTTTTTCACTCTCCTCTTTCACTTTCATCAAGAGGCTTTTTAGTTCTTCTTCACTTTCTGCTATAAGGGTGGTGTCGTCTGCATATCTGAAGTAATTAATATTTCTCCCAGCAATCTTGATTCCAGCTTGTCCTTCTTCCAGCCCAGCGTTTCTCATAAGGTACTCTGCATATAAGTTAAACAAGCAGGGCGACAATATATAGCCTTTTCCTATTTGGAACGAGTCTGTTTTTCCTTGTCCAGTTCTAACTGTTGCTTCCTGACCTGTATACAGGTTTCTCAAGAGGCAGATCAGGTGGTCTGGTATTCCCATCTCTTTAAGGATTTTCCACAGTTGATTGTGATCCACACAGTCAAAGGCTTTGGCATAGTCAATAAAGCAGAAATAGATGTTTTTCTGGAACTCTCTTGCTTTTTCGATGATCCATCAGATGTTGGCAATTTGATCTCTGGTTCCTCTGCCTTTCCTAAAACCAGCTTGAACATCTGGAAGTTCACGGTTCATGTACTGCTGAAGCCTGGCTTGGAGAATTTTGAGCATTACTTTACTAGCATGTGAGATGAGTGCAATTGTACAGTAGTTTGAGCATTCTTTGTCATTGTCTTTCTTTGGGATTAGAATGATAACCAACCTTTTCCAGTCCTGTGGCCACTGCTGAGTTTTCCAAATTTGCTGACATATTGATTGCAGCACTTTCATAGCGTCATCTTTTAGGATTTGGAATAGCTCAACTGGAATTCCATCACCTCCACTAGCTTTGTTTGTAGTGATGCTTCCTAAGGCCCACTTGACTCCACATTCCAGGATGTCCGGCTCTAGGTGAGTGATCATACCATCGTGATTATCTGGGTCATGAAGATCTTTTTTGTACAATTCTTCTGTGTACTTGCCACCTCTTCTCAATATCTTCTGCTTCTGTTAGGTCTCTACCATTTTTGTCTTTTATGGAGCCTATCTTCGCATGAAATGTTCCCTCGATATCTCTGATTTTCTTGAAGAGATCTCTAGTCTTTCCCGTTCTATTGTTTTCCTCTAGTTCTTTGCATGGATCACTGAGGAAGGATTTCTTATCTCTATTTCTGCCTCCTCAGACAGCCATTTTGCTTTTTTTTTCTTGGGGGAACCATTCAAGTATGACCTAAATCAAATCCCTTATGATTATACAATGGAAGTGAGAAATAGATTTAAGGGATTATATCAGATAGACAGAGTGCCTGATGAACTATGGATGGAGGTTTGTGATATTGTGCATTAGACACGGATTAAGACCACCCCCATGGAAAAAAATGCAAAAAAGTAAAATGGCTGTCTGAGGAGTCCTTACAAATAGCTGTGAAAAGAAGAGAAGTGAAAAACAAAGGAGAAAAGGAAAGATATTCCCATTTGAATGCAGAGTTCCACAGAAGAGCAAGGAGACACAAGAAAGCCTTCCTCAGGGATCAATGCAAAGAACTAGAGGAAAACAATAGAACGGGAAAGACTAGAATCTCTTCAAGAAAATTAGAGATATTAAGGGAACATTTCATGCAAAGATGGGCTCAATAAAGGACAAAAATGGTATGGACCTAACAAAAACAGAAGATATGAAGAAGAGGTGGCAAGAATACACAGAAGAACTGTACAAAAAAGATCTTCATGACCCAGATAATCACGATGGTGTGATCACTCACCTAGAGCCAGACATCTTACAATGTGAAGTCAAGTGGGCCTTAGAAAGCATCGCTACGAACAAAGCTAGTGGAGGTGATGGAATTCCAAATCCTGAAAGATGATGCTGTGAAAGTGCTGCAATCAATATCTCAGCAAATTTGGAAAACTCAGCAGTGGCCACAGGACTGGAAAAGGTTGGTTATCATTCTAATCCCAAAGAAAGACAGTAACAAAGAATACTCAAACTACTGCATAATTTCACTCATCTCACATGCTAGTAAAGTAATGCTCAAAATTCTCCAAGCCAGGCTTCAGCAGTACATGAACCGTGAACTTCCAGATGTTCAAGCTGGTTTTAGGAAAGGCAGAGGAACCAGAGATCAAATTGCCAACATCTGATGGATCATCGAAAAAGCAAGAGAGTTCCAGAAAAACATCTATTTCTGCTTTATTGACTATGCCAAAGCCTTTGACTGTGTGGATCACAATCAACTGTGGAAAATCCTTAAAGAGATGGGAATACCAGGCTACCTGATCCGTCTCTTGAGAAACCTGTATGCAGGTCAGGAAGCAACAGTTAGAACTGGACAAGGAAAAACAGACTCGTTCCGAATAGGAAAAGGAGATCGTCAAGGCTGTATATTGTCACCTTGCTTATTTAACTTATATGCAGAGTACCTTATGAGAAACGCTGGGCTGGAAGAAAGACAAGCTGGAATCAAGTTGCTGGGAGAAATATCAATCACCTCAGATAAGCAGACGACACCACCCTTATAGCAGAAAGTGAAGAAGAACTAAAAAGCCTCTTGATGAAAGTGAAAGAGGAGAGTGAAAAAGTTGGCTTAAAGCTCAACATTCAGAAAACTAAGATCATGGCATCTGGTCCTGTCACTTCATGCCAAATAGATGGGGAAACAGTAGAAACAGTATCAGACTTTATTTTTCTGGCCTCCAAAATCACTGCAGATGGTGATTGCAGCAATGAAATTTAAAGACGCTTACTTCTTGGAAGGAAAGTTATGACCAATCCAGACAGCATATTAAAAAGCAGAGACATTACTTTGCCAACAAAGATCCATCTAGTCAAGGCTATGGTTTTGCCAGTAGTCATGTATGGATATGAGAGTTGGACTATAAAGAAAGCTGAGCATTAAAGAATTGAAGCTTTTGAACTGTGGTGTTGGAGAAGACTCTTGAGAGTCCCTTGGACTGCAAGGATATCTAACCAGTCCGTCCTAAAGGAGATCAGTCCTATGTTTTCCTTGGAAGGACTGATGTTGAAGCTGAAACTCCAATACTTTGGCCACCTGATGTGAAGAGCTGACTCATTAGAAAAGACCCTGATACTGGGAAAGATTGAAGGCAGGAGGAGAAGGAGACGACAGAGGATGAGATGGTTGGCTTGCATCACCAACTCAGCAGAAATGGGTTTGGGTAGACTCCAGGAGTTGATGATGGACAGAAGCCTGGCATGCTGCAGTGCATGGGGTCGCAATGAGTCGGACACGACTGAGTGACTGAACTGAACTGAATGTCTAACAATGTATACATACCTTCAGTGTTAAAAACATAAAGTTCTTTCGCATATTTATTACCAATGCATTTCCCAATTCGTCATATGCTCTTGAATTATATGCTCTGTGGTGTAATAAAATAAATTTTATTCAATCAATTCAATCTTTGTAATTGCTTTTACTGTTCAAAAAATCCTTTCAATTAGCTCCTATGGTGAAAATTACCCTTATGTGTTTGAGAGATAAAGTGATTTGGAAACATAAAAGTTAAATTCCTTTAATTGTTAAAAAATATACAGTATGCCTAATTAGTAATAATGAGAGATGCCACTTATCAGATGCATTGAATCAGCTAGGGTTTTGGATTTACTCACTTAAAATAACCAAAATCAAACAGCTCATTTCTCTGTACCAATTACTGCTTCTGAGTCACGCTACAAATAAACAGTAATATTAGGAATGCATGTAACTTTCCTCACTTAGAACACTTCTTATTTGATCAAAATAGTCATAGAGCTGTTTATTATATGTGCACTGATTAAAAAGAAGCCATGAATCATCACATTCTCTTAAGGTTTTCATAATCTTCTAGGAAAGCACATCTCACTTTTAATGCAGTTTCTTCAGGGTTGCAAATTTGTATTTTGTACTTATCTATGATTAAACAATTCTTTAGTGCTTATATTAAGAACTGGTTACCTATAATAAAGCATTCGAACTTGGCAGACTTGAAATTCCCCATTCTACCATCCCCACTTGGAAAAGTGCTTCCAAGAATGGGCAACCATACTCTTCTGAAAAGAGGAAACAAGACTGAAGGCACCTGGGGTTGAACTGAGCATACAAATAGGCATGTATCAGTTTGGCTTGAACTGAGATAACATAGTTTCAGTAACAAAGGTGTGGTTGTCCCCTGTCTTCAGATCCTCTTCCTCTTGGGTTTATAGAAGAGACCTTCAAAATAAAAAGTAAAGAAAAGCATTTCCCCTGCAAAATTCAGTGTTTCTTTTTTTCATATCTAGTTAACAAGAAAATTTAAGCTATTTTTTTGTGTTAAAATATATATAATATAAAATTTACCACTTTTAAGAATTTGTAAGTGTACAGTTTAGTGGCATTAAGTACATTTACATTGGTGTATGACCACCTCCAGAACTTCTGCATCATCCAAAATGTAAACTTTATACTCATTAAACAAGAACTGCTCATGACCCCCTTTCTTCCAACTCCTGTTAACTCCCCTTCTGCTCTGTTTCTGTGAATTCATGTACCTACCTCATATAAGTGGACTCAGACGATATCTGTCCTTTTGTCTCTGCTTCCTTAGCACAGTGTCTTCAAGGTTCACCCATGTTGTGGCACCTATCAGAATTTCATTCCTTTTTAAGGTATATGTCACAGTTTGGTTGTCCATTCATCCACTTGGCTTCTTTCCACCTTTTGCCTGTTGTGAGTAATGCTGCTGTGAACATTTGTGTGCTCAGTCTAGTAAGGTCTCAGACTGCCGTGGAGCGCTGTGTCCTCTTCCCGTTTCGCCTCCTCTGTGCCCCTGTTCCAGTGCGGATCTGAATCCCTTCACGCTGACTGTAGCTGCATCAGCCTCACAGGATGTAAGGAGAATTTTTAAAAAACCTCACTTTACCTTTACCCTTTCTTCCTTGGCTGAACTTTGTCCAGTCAGGTTTATTTATAAACCACAAAAAGCTCATTACCACGATCAAGCATTTCTGCAAGCTCCCTTCTCGCTTTTGTTACTGCAGGAACGCACTCGGCAGGGATAAGATTGTGAAACATGGCTGAGGATAAAAGCAAGAGAGATTCCATTGGATTAAATGTGAAGGAAGGCCAGACAAACAACGGGTTTGTACAAAATGAAGACATCCTGGAGACTGACCTGGACCCAAGCAGCCCAGCGGCTGGGCCACAGCACAGCACCGTGGACGTCCTTGGCCCAGGGGAGCCCGACGTGAAGGATGTCCGGCCCTATGCTGGGATGCCCAAAGAGGTGCTATTTCAGTTTTCGGGCCAGGCCCGCTACCGGATACCGCGGGAGGTGCTCTTCTGGCTCACTGTGGCTTCCGTGTTCGGGCTCACTGCGGCCACCATAGCCGTCATTGCCATCTCTCCCAAGTGCCTGGACTGGTGGCAGGCGGGACCCATGTACCAGATCTACCCAAGGTCTTTCAAGGACAGCAACAAGGATGGGAATGGAGATCTAAGAGGTGCGTGCCTTGAGAGTTTGGGGCAGGACCGGATGAGGTTGGTTTAGGGCTTTGTCCTTGAAGCTCATTATGCCTGGGCTGTGCGGTAATAAGCACATTCCACCCAGTATGACTGATCATGCCTTTCTCTTTGTTTATGATATTTTAAAAAGCCACTCAGCACAACCCAGCAATTCTTAGCATATGATGAAAGGATACTTGCTGGAGCCCTTTGAGCCCCCAAAGGGCTGTTAAGTTTATTGCCCAGTAGGAACTTTTGCATAGTCATCTGATCTGACTTCCTACATGAGCAAGTGTCCTCCTGAAATGTGCCCTGCTTCTGTGCCCTTTAGAGTTGGTCACCTCAGAGTGACAGTTTAGAACGTTTAGAATCCCTTTTCCAGGGTGCAAAGTGGCTAGTTTGATAATCTGGCAGAGAGATTCTGATTAATGAACAAAGCATAATTCATTATTTTAGAAGAAGATTAAGTGATATCTTTAAAATGTATAGGCTAAGTCTTTAAAGCTTAACTCTTGAGAAATGAAGAAAAGGCATAGTGTGCATTGGTCATTAGTTGAATTAAGGATTATTTAAAACAATATCCATCTTAATAAAGAAAGTAAAAAATATTTTTAAAGTTATGCTAATAATTTCTTAGTGTGTTATGTGTGGAATGTCCTTATTATTTATTTCTCAAATGAGGACACAAACCAATCACAGGAAACTGTCCCAGGTAAATTCGTTGATATGGTCACCTCAGTTAAGGGAAACAATAAGGAACAAATAAACTAATAAGATAATTTTTGAAAATGTTATTTGGCTTGAAGAAGACAAAACAATGATATAAGAGTATGGAATAAAGAAGGGAATGGCAACCCACTCCAGTGTTCTTGACTGGAAAAATCCCATGGACAGAGGAACCTAGTAGGCTACAGTCAAGGGGGTCAAATTCAAAAAACCCCAAATATTTCTGTCTTAAACCTGTTCATTTTATTTTTAATCATTCAGTTGAAAAAAACAAACTATTTTTCATGGCTTTGACTTTTGCCTTCAGGTATTCAAGATAAATTGGATTACATCACAACTCTAAATATAAAAACTGTTTGGATTACTTCATTTTATAAATCATCCCTTAAAGATTTCCGACATGGTGTTGAAGATTTCCGAGAAATTGACCCCATTTTTGGAACAATGAAAGATTTTGAGAATCTGGTTGCAGCCATACATGATAAAGGTAAATTGAATGGAAGGTGGGTGGGATGGTTTACGGAAAGCATTTCTCCAGAAAATGTTAGCTCAGAGCATTTTCTTCCTCACTATTGCATTATCCTAATATAATATTATATAACATAATATTATCTTACCATTTGAAATGTTTTCACTCATTAGGTTTAAAATTAATCATCGATTTCATACCAAACCATACCAGTGATAAACATGCTTGGTTTCAATGGAGTCGGAACCGGACAGGAAAATATACTGATTATTATATCTGGCATGACTGTAACTATGAAAATGGCACAACCATACCACCTAACAACTGGGTAAGTCCCAGCATGCTTGATTTACAGAAGAAAAATTAGCAGATCTTCAATTATTAAACTAGTTATTATAAAGCCCTTTTAAAGGAAAATGAATGATACCTATAGCTTATGAGAAGGGAAACAAATTTCCCAAAGAAAGAGAAATGTAGTCCCAAGCTTCTAATCATCTGTAGGTTTGGATTTTTCATTTCATTGTAGAACTGATGTGTTTTAGCAAATTAAAACCTATGCTCTCTGTTAACCTCTGTTTCCCTTATTTCCCCCTCTGTCCAGCTGAGACCCCATGTCTTATTAGTTTAATAATTGTCTTGCTACCCTCCAGACCCTTTTGCCTTTTTGCCTTTTTGACTCTGTTGTCCAGAGTCAACTAGCCATAAAAGAACTCAACCATCCATGTTTTCTTTACCTGAACTTTTGTATCCAAGCCTCTGGACATTGTCCCTATCTGAACTGACCCATCCGCTCATTTGGGGGAGTTTTACTAGATCCAGCTGATCAACATGCCCTCTCTCCTCTCCAGACATCTTACCCACCTTCACCGCCTCTTATCATCCGCGTCAGCAGCAAACCCGACTTTAAAGGGAGAGCAGAAGCTGACACACACGCCTCTGTTTCCACCCTCTTCCTGTTCACCTCTTCTGCACAGAGACCTTGTCTCTCCTGCTTGAGAGAAAGCCCAATGAAATCTGTTTTAGATAAACAATGAACAATTTTTAGTGTAGAATATTTGGAATACACTTACACTAAAAAAGTATTCATTGCTTATCTGAAATTCAGATTGACTTGAATGTCTTGTAGTTTATCTGGCAGCTCTCCTTGTATCCCAGCTCAATCCCTCTGTGTACTCTGGTTCATCTTCTCTCCTGCTCTCTACAGACCCTTTTTCTCTGGATCATCTCTCCCTACTCCAGGGCCTCCCTAAGCATTGAAAGAGGCTGACTTCTGGGCATCAGCTTTTAAATGAGCCAAGGGCACTCACACGATGAGTGTCTAACGTTGACTGTGTGATCTTCCCTCCCAACCTCCCGTATCTGAGATTATGTGGATGGCACTAATATACACAGCCTGGTGAACAGCGCTTTAGCAAGTCCTGGCAATTTCACCACTTCCCAGGTGGCTCAGTGTTAAAGAATCCACCTGCCAATGCAGGAGATGTAGGTTCAGTCCCTGAGTCGAGTAGATCTCCTGGAGGTGGAAATGGCAACCTGCTTCAGTATTCTTAGCTGGGAAATCCTATGGACAGAGGAACCTGGTAGCCTATAGGCCACAAGGTTGCAAAGAGTTGAACACAACTGAGTGATTGAAGAAACACACAATATTCCTTTTCACCAATCCACCACTTTTTAAAATGATGATGACGTTAGCAAACATTTGCTAAATGCTTACTGTGTGCCAGGCTCTGGGTGTTTTATATTGATTATATTCTTTAATTCACTATAGAGCCTTATGGGTTAGGCTTTAATTCCTGTTTTACAGACGAGCAGACTGAGGCAGAGAAATGTTAAGCACCTTGCCCTGGTTCACAGCTAATAAATGAAAGGGCTAAAGATTGTAGCTAGTCTAATTTTCACTGAGTGAACATAAATTGGTACAACATTGAGGTCTTAATTTTACATTTCTCTCACTGCTAATGATTATTTATCTAATTACTAATTATTGATGTACTAGTTGCCCAATTAATAATCGTGCTGAATATCTTTTCATACATTTGTTCACTTGAGCTTCCGTTTCTGTGGAACATCTGTTTAATGGTTTCTCCAATTTTTTGATGGATTGTTGGTCCCTTTGAAATAGATTTGCAGAGTTTATTTATTTATTTTTTTGTATTTTGTGTACTGCTCTTTCTGTATACTGATATATGCTGGAAAAATCTTATCCTGATTTGTATTCAGGTGGGCCATGTGGTGAGCTGGTGAGACAATGCTTCCTCAAAAGGCATCAGCTACTACTTAGCTTGGGTCAGTTGTTGCCATGGAAATGTGGACCCAGGGTGACTAGGTCTTTCAACTAAAAATAAAATATTTATGCAAAATCCTTCAGTTTGTAAATGTTGTCTAGATGTTTTCTTTAGTGTGAAATGAATAAATGGCCCAAGACAGAGCCCCAAGGAAACCTGACGCAGGTTCCTCCTTCTGGAAATGCCACGGATGTGAGAGTTTCTAGAAGGAGGAAAGCAGCGCCCCTGTCAAACGCTGCCGGGTGCCAACATTTGAAGTCACTGTGTGTGTGTGCTCAGTCACTTAGTCGTTTCTGACTCTATGCAGCCCCATGGACCGTAGCTGCCCAGGCTCCTCTCTCCATGGGATTTCCAGGCAGGAATAGGTTGTTATTTCCTTCTCCAGGATATCTTCCTGACCCAGGGATTGAACCTGGGTCTCCTGCCTTGCAGGCAGATTCTTTACCATCTGAGCTATAGGGAAGTCCTCTTGAAGTTGCTAGATTTCTTTTATTCCTGAGAGCTAGCAGCATTTTAAATGGAATGATTCTAATATTTTTCTGAAAATACCATTTAAACATTCTCTCTATTTGGATTCAGGCTCCAAGATCTGTGGAATGTGTCTTTCTCCCAAATTGACCATCATTTGCTTTTCTTCACAAACAGGGATCCAGAGCCCGGACAGAAGTTTCAAGAAAATAGATTAGAAATGTCTGCTCCTTACACTGAGAGCATTGATTTGATGTTGTGATTGTTGTGAACAGTTTCTACTGTACAAACACATCACAACCACTTTTGTGGGGCACTAGGCCAGCACGTGGAATTTTAGGGAATTGATTTATCTAGTGCTCTTACTAGAAGGAAAATTCTGGGGACTTGTGCACTTAGTCCGCATGGGGCTGACGATGACAATGATTATTTCTTTGTGGGCGATACCATCATAGAAACCATGCTAAGGAACTGATCTGCTATTTTCTGTTTGCTAGTTAAGTGTATATGGAAACTCCAGTTGGCACTTTGATGAGGTACGAAAACAATGCTATTTTCATCAGTTTATGAAAGAGCAACCTGATTTAAATTTCCGTAATCCTGATGTTCAAGAAGAAATAAAAGTGAGTACAGACATTCATGCAAAATTCTCCATTTCATGGGTGCTTGAGTGGTTATTTGCTACACTTCGTGTTGAATAGTAATTGTGTGAGCAAAACCAAGCAGTGCAACTCAGTTCTGGGATTAAGGTGTCTGATGCAAATACAGATTCTCAGATATGTCAACGGCTCTTTCCTTCCTCTAATCCCAAGTAATTGAAATGGGTGGAAGGCAGAAACACCTGTTACCTTAGCTCTAAGATGCCTCTCTGCCTGTGCTAAGCTGGCACAGCTCCTGGGTCTGGACCTGGCCTCATCATTGGCTTCAGGGGGCTTCTGTGTGAATTATTTAGCTTTTCTGTGTCTTGGATCCCTTGTCTATGAGACATGATTGATGATGCAGTGTTTGTCTCAGGGATTTTTTGGAACATGAGTTGATATGACCCATGCACAACACTTCTGTATTCACTCAGTAAGTATCAACTTATTATCCATGTCAGGTCTGGTTATAAGCAGTGGGAATGCAACAGTGAATCAAAGAAACCCCCCTTCAAGGAATTCCCAGTATCCTTCAGGGAAGGCAGACAACAGCTAAATATTTAACATATCAGATGGTGATGAAGGCTTAGAGAGCTTCGGAGTGCCAGTGAGAAGTGGGCTCAGAGACACCCGTATATTGAGATCCCAAATTTGCACAAAAACCTGATGTTTGCAAGCGAGCCATGGAAACAGCTAGGGAAAGAGAATTTCAGGCAGAGAGAAGAACAAATGCAAAATTCTCTGGGGAAGATTGAGCTCTATGTATTTCAGAAATGATCTGGGGGCTGCTGCGCAGAACTGCCAGGCACAGCAAGTGAAACTTCAAGACGTTCAGTTAAATTTTAATTTCAGTTAAACAATGAATAGTGTAATATTTAATACTTTCTTCTACTAAAAAATTATTCATGGTTTATCTGAAATTAAAGCTTAACTGGTTGTCCTGTATTCCATGTGGCAACACTGCCAGTGCACTTCAGTGAAGTGAGGGACAGGGTTGGAAAGTTTGGGTGTAAAAATGAGGGTGAGGGCTGATGCTGTGGGGACTGGAATGCTGTCATAGGGACACTTGCTGAGCTAGAGATGATGTTCTGTGGTCTGATGATGCTCAGATTTCCTGCAGCACCCAGGTGAGAGTTGATGGCACTCACACCTGCATAGTGGTGGTCCTAACACCACCTGACACATAATTCACAGTAAACATTAGCCATGTTGCTGTTTGCATTATTGCTGTTGCTGTGGCTCTCATGGGCAAGAATTTAGGATACCAGGGTAGGGCTCTGAGGTCAGTGAGGAGGAAACCCAAATAGAACGGAGCAGGGAGCTGTGGTTCTCTTTCTACAAGTCATCATGTCAGCCAGATGGAGAGGATGCCTTGTTGGAGTCACGAAGAACATCTGTACCCCTTAGTCTGTTCTTGTTTTGTTTTTAAATAGCAGCTTTATTGAGATATAATTGACATACCACAAAATTCACCCCTTTCAAGTATATAAGTCAGTGGTTTTAGTATGTTTACAGGATTATGCAAGTATCACTACTAATTTCAGACATTTTCATCACCCCCCAAAAGAAACCCCATACCGATTAGAATCCACTCCCTCTGGCTACTGCATTTTCTCTCTTTGAGCCCTGGAAACCACTACTCTAATTTATGCCTCTATAAAGAAGCCTGTTCTGGACATTTCACATAAATGGAATCATATAGTATCTATCTAGATGTCTGTGACCTGTATCTATATTATAATCTGTATTTAGTTTCTTGAGAAACTGTTTTCCAGTGTAGCTGGACCATTTTACATTTTTATTAGCAATGTGTGAAGTTTCCATTTTCTCTGTATCCTCACTGACACTTGCTTTGATAACAGTCATCTTAGTGAAGTGGTATTTCACAGTGGCTGTGATTTGCATTTCCCTGACAGCTAATGATAGTGAACATCTTTTTATGAGCTTACAGTTTATTTGTATATTTTCATTGGGGAAATGTCTATTCAAATCCTTTGTCTATTTTAAAATTGTGTTATTTGTCTTTTTGTTGAGTTATAAGAGTTGTTCTCTTTTTTAAACACATTCTGGATATATGATTTGCAATTAATTTTCTTCCTTTCTATAGGTTGTCTTTTTACTTCCTTGATGGTACTCTTTGAAGCACAAGAGTTTTTAATTGCTGTGATCTTCAACTTACCTATGTTTTGTTTTCTTGCTTATGCTTTTAGTGTAACATTTAAGAACCGTTGCCTAACCCCAGGTCATGAAGATTCAACTCATGTTTTCCTTTAAGAGTTTTGTAGTTTTAGCTCTTACACTTAGGTCTCTGATCCATTTTTTGTTGGTTTTTGTATACGGTAAGAGGGAGTCTAACTTGATTCTTTTGCATGTGGCTATCCAGTTATCCCAGCAATATGTGCTTACCAAAGATTATCCTTTCACCATTGAACTATCTTGGAACCCTTTTGAATATCAACTGATCATAAACATTGGGGTTTATTTCTAGACTGTCACTTCTGTTCCATTGATCTATATGTCTCTCCTTATGCCAGTACTGTCTGGATTACTATAGCTTTATAGTAAGTTTTGAAATTGGGATATGTGAGCCCTACCACTTTGTTCATTTTTTTTTTTTTAAAGATTGTTCGGCTGTTCTGGGTTCTTTGCACTTTCCTTTGCTTGTCAATTTCTGCAGAGAAGCCTGCTGGGATTGTACAGAATCTGTGGATCAGTTTGGGGGAGTATTGCCATCTGAACAATATTAGCTCTTTTGATCTGTGGACACAGAATGTCTTTCTACTTACTTAAGGTCTCCTTTAGTTGCTTTCAACAGTGTCTTCTAGTTTTTGGTGTACATATCCTGCACTTCTTTTGTTAAATATATTCCTATAAATTCCTTAGTTCTAAGGATATTTTTACTATATATGTTTTCCAGAATTTAGATGAATTGCTTTGAGATCTTGAGAAGTAGGCACCTTTTCATGGCAGCCTTGTCTCATTTGGGGGAGGGGAGGTAGACACAGTTAGCCCACTAACGAGGGGTTAATTTTAAACTTCTCTAATGGAGTGTGAACTTTCCTCTTCTTCATTACTGAAGATCATTTATACACTCACACCCCCCACTCCTATTAGGCACTTACTTTATGCCAAGTGCTTTACCAGCATCATCTCATTTAATGCTCAAAACAGACCTAACTTAGGAGATTTTATGACCACGACTGTTTTACAGAGAAGGAAACTGAGGCTTAAAGAGGTGACACCACCCACTTTGGGACTAGGGGACAGGATTCAAACCCAAGCACTGAGATTGTGGCATCCATGTACTTAAATTAACCACAACTCCATGCCTAATCTGAGGCAAACTGCTTCTCTGTCTGTGTTTCACTTTTTCTGCAGTTTTTGTAAGGAGGTTTTTAATTGGAAATTCATAAATGGGAGCATAAACCAGTTGGTTTATCAGGCAGTAGATTTCTCCAGGCTCCTTGGGGCAATATTGATGGATTGCCTGGACATGTTTAGACAAATATGATAAGTTTTGCCAAAATGTGTCAGCAATACATTAATTCTTTTTTGGCTAACCCAGCAATTCTCTTGAAGACATCCAAGTAGTGGAGGACGTAAATAGGAGCCTTAGTTACTAGCCTTGCAGGACGAAATCCCTCTTGAGATGAATCATTACTGCCTCTGGTTGAGAGGTTAGACTTTTTTTGCAAGGCTAGTTTAGAAGGTTTCTTATTAGAAGTAAATAAGAAAGGCTGAATGCTGTAAGGGAAGGCTCTTTGCTCCTGGAAAGGGACCTTTCACATGAAGGGACTTCTGACGCCTTCTCCCCCCCCCAGAAGCACTTATCTTTGGAGCAGAATTATGCAAGTTAATAATTTGCAACCCTGAGAATTTGTGGTGAGGAGGCATTTGGAATGAGTCTTGCTTGCATACCAGCTTGTACTCAGGACCTAAGCCTTCTTCCTTGGGGCTCCCATCAGATTTCAGCTTATCTGCATGGTGGGAGTCTGGTAGGCAGGGGACACCCAGCACAGAGCATCCTTCTTCTTCCTCTTTGTCCTCTCCCTTGCACTGGCCATTAGGGGCTTGGCTCTGCCCTGAACCTTCCAGGGCTAGAGCTTTTTCAGCTAGAGAAATCAGGAAGTCTTCCCAGAGGAGGTGGGGGCTTATATTTGTCTAGGATTTTATAATTTTCCAATCAGTTTGTTTTTTATTTGCCCTCTAAATCCCTCATTTGACAAATAAGGAAACTGAGGCCTGGAGAGGTGATCAGTGGACGAACAAGCTGCAGAGCTGGGAAGAGACTCCGGATGGTCTGGCCCCATGTCTAGGGCTCAGTGTGATCCTGAAACCACCCACGTGGGAAGGCTGAGCCCTGGAGTAGAGGAGTTAGTGTATTTACAGCAGCTGGGGACTGGGAACCAAGATGCCCTCCTGGCTGGAGATGGGATGCAGAGCATAAGTAATGGTTCTGTTCTGCCCCTACTGAGCACAGTATTGCTGGAGACAAGCAGCTGAGTTCAAAATAAAATACACTCACTACCTGGTTTCTAAGCCAGTTCTGTGCTGGATGGTCATCGCTGCAGCATCATACCACCTGTATGCCATGCACTTCATTATAAACCGTTCCCTCATCAAACAGCATGTGTTGTGTATTGGCTATATGCCAGAGTAGGCTGATTCTGAAGATGGACCCATGTTGTGGCCGTCATGGTCTAGGATAATATATTCGGGAGGGGGGTGGTGAATAAATGGGAGATAGAGGGTATACCTAGATATAGATATATAGATATAAGCAATGACACCTAGAGAGTGAGAAAGAATGATCCATGTTGCAGCCATCATGGGCTATAATGTATTCTGGAGGAGAGTGGTAAGCAGGTGGGAAATTATGGTAAAGTGTGCCGAGTGTTCATGGCAGTAGGAGGTAGGAGAATGCAGCGGGGGGACCTAACCTGGACATGGATTGGGGGAGACTAGGGTAAGGTTTACAGAGGAAGCAATGATACCTAGAGGCTGGGAAAGGCTGAGCCAAGCAAACAGACACAGGTGGGAGTGTCCCCAGCAGAGAGAAAGCACAGTCACAGCACAGTGGAGGTGCTGGGAGTTGTCCACTGTGGGTACATGCTGTCCCGAGAAGGGGTGTGTGATCGGACGAGGGGAGAGGTGGGTAGGAACTGCATCATGAGCTGCATTGGAGGCCATGGTAGGATTTGGGTTTAAAAGGTCTTGGGCAGTGGAATAATTTTTTAATTTGCCCTGGGAAAAATCCATCTGGTTTGTGATGAAGGCATTTGATGAAGGCACGTTTGAAGGCAGAAAAACTGGGGACATGGGTGATGCAGTAACTAGGAAAGAATGCTGGGAGGTTGGACCAGTGAGGGTGGCAGTAGGGGTAGGGGTTGCAGAGGCATCATCAGTGCTTAGAGAGGAGGCTGGTGTGACTTCCAGGTTTCAGATTTGAATTCTGGCTGGGTGGCAGGTCTGTTTCCTGGGATGGGAGATATGGGAAGAGCGAGTGTTTAGGGGGGTTCTCAGTTGTGTAGAGTTTGAGCTCTCTTTGAGACATCCAGGTGTTCAGTGGGTAGCTGGCTAGAATGCCATGGAGCTCAGAGGAAGGTCTGGTGCAGAGATAAAACTTTGGGACTTGTTGCCATGTGGACAATGCCCACAGAGGTCAGGCAGGTAATACCACTGAGTGAACTGGGCTGGCTGAGGTGAACAAAGGGGCCATATGTCATTTATCTTGAGGGGGTTGTTGTCATGTGGGAATGATGGTCAGGTGTAGCAGGTCCTCCATCTAAAAAAATTAAAGTAAAGGAAGGCCACATAACAAATGGAGTACCATTTGAGCCACCAGGGAAGCCCATAAGGGCACCATATGGTTCCATTTACGATGTACCACTTACTTGTCGTATGATCTTGATTAAGACGCATTATCTCTCTGTGTCTCAATTCCCCTGATGGTAAAATAGGAACAATAATGATACATGCCTTGTGGGGTTGTTTGGGGATTAAGTGGTTTAACCTTTGTAAAGCACTTAGGATAGTGTGATGCTTATTATATAAGTAAGAGGTCCCCAGCCTCCAGGATCTAATGCCTGATGATCTGAGGCAGAGCTGGTGTAATAATAATAGAAATAAAATGCACAATAAGTATAATGTGCTTTAATCTTCCCCAAACCATGCCCCCACCCTCAACCCCTGTCCATAGAAAAATTGTCTTCCATGAAACTGGTCCCTGGTGCCAAAAATGGCTGGTATAAGTACTTGTTAAATAATCAATAAGCGATAGATAAATGAGTCAATACTGTTGTGAAGTGAAATGAACAGAGGATGTAAGATGGAGCCCTAAGGAGTACGAATATTTAAAGGACTGTTGAGAGCAGACAGAGAAGTCACATACCAGGAGAGTGGTATCCTGGATCTAAGTCCTGTGAGTAATTCTAGATGACAGGGTTAGTCTATGTTGTCAAACATGGCAGAGAGGTCAGGTATAAGCTTCCTGGGTAGCTCAGCTAGTTAAGAATTAACCTGCAATGCAGGAGACCCTCATTCAATTCCTGGGTTGGAAAGTTCCTCTGGAGAAGAGATAGGCTACCCACTCCAGTATTCTTGGGCTTCCCTAGTGGCTCAGACAGTAAAGAATCCACCTACAATGTGGGAGACGTGGGTTCAGTCCTTGGGTTGGGAAGATCCCCTGGAGGAGAGCACGGCAAACCACTCCGGTATTTTTGCTTGGAGAATCCCATGGACAGAGGAGCCTGGCAAGCTCCATGGGATCGCAAAGAATCAGACATGAATGAGCGACTAAGCGCAGCACGAAGACCAAAGCATCAGTTGACTCTGGCAGCACTATGTCATTTAATCCTCACAGAATTCCTGTAAAGCAGGTATTATTTTATTGATGAGGAAACCAAGGTTTTGGAGGTCATGCATATAACCTAAGTCATGCAGCTGGACAGTGGGGGAGATGGGATGGTCCCTTATGGGTCAGATTCTGGAGCCTGTGATCTCTGTCCTGCTTCTGGAAGAGTCAGCAGAGAATTTTACCCAGATTTCTGAAGACCAGTTGTTTGCCTTCCTTGCTTATAAGCAGAGGATATGGTTTTCTCTCTGTCCTTCTGAGATATCCTATGTGTTCTCATTCTTTCTTGAGACGGATGACCTGGGGTATGTCATTATCAAGAGGATGTCTTATATATCATCACATGTAACAGCAGAGCCTTTCTTTGTCCCAAACCTTTCACTTTAGGTAAATGGATCCAGTAATGTCAGTCACCTCAAAAGGAAAGATTTGCCTCAAGGTTTTGAACTGATTCCTTTTTCACTTAGAGGAGCGAGTTGTTTAAGGAGAAAAGAATGTAGACATGCCTGGTGGAAAAACCAGGGCTGCGTGATGTCATGGGAGTTAGTTAGAAACTGGGGACACAATGTACTGTCCCTAGAGTCTCATGGTCCCTACATGGGTCACCCAGACCTGGGGGACTAGGCTCCATGCCCATTTCTGCATCTGGCACACTAGGGGAGCTTAACTGGCATAAAGAGATGGTTAACCATTAAAATCTGGAATCACCTGGTTGAGAATAAATAGCACAATGAAAATATTTTTCAAGAGCCATTTAGCAAATTTTAGATTATCTGGGTGAAGACCTCAGCATGTAAAATGCCTCTCAAAATGGATACATGTATATGTATGGCTGAATCTCTTTGCTGTCCACGGGAAATGATCCTAGAATTGTTATTTGGCTATACTCCAGTATAAAATAAAAAGTTTAATAATAAAAAAAGACTCTCAAAAACAAGCATCCGACTTTTTTAGTTTTGTCTCATCAAACAATGATAACATCTCTTACCAGACTATAGTGAAAATCCCTGCCAGGGCCATATGCCTATGCTGAGGTCAGTGTTTCTCATTCTTTAAGGTCGGCTCAGTAGCTAGCAATGCTGAGATGCCCAAAGTGAATGAGGACCCCATGAAGAAAATGAATAGCTTTATTCTAGGAAATCAGTGCTCAAAGGCTTAATGTTTACAACTGCATGGTGTTTAATGTTTTTCTACATTCTTGTCAGAGTCCGCTTGAGTGGATTAGTTATTTGTATCCCTCCCCGGATTCTCTTCCATTGTTCTCTCTTGTTAAGAACAGCGCCACCTGGGGGTGGACCCCAGTTGTATGGGATCTGAAGGTTATAAAAATTGGGGGCCTTTTTTTTTTTTTAACTTTTTATTTCATATTGGAGTGTAGCTGATTAACAATATCTTAATAGCTTCAGGTGAACAGTTGAAGGAATTCAGCCATACATATACATGTATCCATCCTCCAAACTTGCGGGCTTTTCTTAAAGAGTATAAAATTAGGTACAAGAAAAAAAAAAAAAAAAAGAGTGGTTATTTAGAATGAAAAATGAATGTGAGTAGAAAGGGTCCCATGCCGTGAAGGGTCCTGAACCTTAAGCTTGGTTAGCTTCATGCTGAGTGGGTCCTTAGAGCCACTGTGGATCCTGTTCTATGAATGAGGTGCCTTCCTATCTGGGGCTTCTCTGCCTTCACTTGCTGCCATCCTGCTGCTCTGACCTCCCTGGCAAGTCCTGCTGTTACCGTCTTGTGTAACCATGCTCCTCTCCTTGAATGCTTTATCGTGTCTGTGACTTAAGTATTTCTGCATTAATATTTATCTAGCTGAGGATTCTTAAAAAAAAAACAAACAAACCATGAGACCTAGGATTGTGTCTGGGTTGTGCTGTATTTTGCAAGTGGTTCTAGTTTCAAGGCCTATTAGCTAAGTGCCTGGTCCCTAGCTGGAACCCAAATACTTATTGAGTGAATGAATTTGTGAAGAAGGATGCTAGTAAGAATAGATTTGTGGGTCTTGTACCCCAAGGAGAAATTCCACTGGGTAGGGCCAGCTTAAGGGCATGTGGGCCAGCTGTGTTCAAAATGAGGCTTGTCAGCTGCAGAGTCTGCTCTTAGATTTGAAAATTTTGTTTGAGCTTTGCCATTCAAAATTTCACCTTAAACGGACTGACATCAGCCTTGCATTCAGCCTAGAGAAGCCTTGACCTGCAGCCTCGAGGCCCCATATGCTCATGTAGATACAAGAAAGACACTTTGAATCAAGCAAGTGATTTTGGGGACAGTCCTTATTTGAGGTCTATAGCTCTATTCCCCTCACTAGGTGAAAACTGGCTTCTTCACTCCAGTACCTCAAGTTACAGGTGGTTCTGCTCTATAATGTGATGGAGTGGATTGCCATTTTCTTCTCCAAATATGATGTACACATTCCTGTAGAAACTTCCTTTGGCAAGGAGAACAGGGAGAGCTACTGTCCCTTTGCAAAAGAGTATCTTTCGGTGGGTGCAGGAATAGGCCCAGCTGGGAGGCATTGGCAGGGGGAAGGGAACTGAGACACGGCCCTCTGATTTTCAAGGTCACCTGGTCTTCTTAACTGCCCCCATACAGACCAAGTCATCCTCTGCCTCCATGCTTGACTCATACTGTCCCAAAACAGTCCAGAATGTTCTTCTAGGCTTACTCTCTGATGGTATCTCAAGCCAAGCCCTAGCTTTTCTTTCCCTGAAGGGAGGAAACACATGGTTGTGCCCACCCATGTTAACTCTGATCTTCTTGGTGCTCCAGCAGTCATGCAGATCTAGGAAGCTCCTCTCACGATGCTGAACCATGTCCTGTCTTGGGTTAGGTAACCCTCTCACGTGTCCCCAGCTACTGTGTAAATGCCCCGAAGCCAGGGAACCGGCTGAACTTCTTTGATGTCCCAACAGTACCACACCACGTTTGACTCCTTTGGGGTTGATACCTCATTCTTTCATTCCTCAACTGGTTCACTAAATAGTAACTGCTGGGTCACTGGCAACGGAAGCAGACATGAAAGCTGCAGTTTTTCCCTCCAAAATGTCCCAGTCTGGTGGAAGAACCTTCATGACTGGCTGCTTAATTGGTTATTTTCTGTCAGTTTGGAGTGACTTCTAAGGAACTGAGCATGGGGGAGCTGTGCTCATATGTGCTCATATTCACATAGCTAAGCTATGTGTCTGGTGTCTCCTGAGTCCTATCTTTCATTGTGGTTCCATTCTTTCATTTTGAGTGGAGTCTAAACTTTGGGAACATGCTCATAGAATCAATTACATATGTAATATTCTGAATTCAAATATGAGGGAAGAATAGGAGTCCATAAATACAGTTATTCAAAGTTCATGAGGCTCAGACACTGCTGTGCTAGATACTTTTATATGTGGAGGTGACTGTTTTATGATGGAAAGTCACTAAGAGACATGAGTTTTATTAAACCTTATGACAACAATGTGTTGTTGATATAACCAAGTGTTTTTGCTTCTTCCTGTTTAGGAAATTTTACAGTTTTGGCTCTCAAAGGGCGTTGATGGCTTTAGTTTCAATGCTCTTCAGTTTCTTCTAGAAGCAAAGCATCTGAGAGATGAGGCCCAAGTGAATAAGACCCAAATCCCGGTAAAGTTTTAAACGTATTAATATACGTATACATGGTTTTAATATATATATTGTAAAATAAGTATATATTTATAAAAATATATGTACTTATTTATAAATATTTTTTCTTTTCTGAAAATGTTATCAGAGTATTTTTTTTTTTAGCCTGAGACACCACTTACCAGAGGTGAGTTCTGTTCTGCCTATAGGAAGCGCTTTGAATCATTTTCTCTAGGAAACACAGGAGTTTCAAATGCATGCGACTAGATGTTTCCTTCTACTGGTTCCCTCCAGAGTGATCTTTAAAGACTCCACATCTTTATGGACTCCACTGAGGGTCATAACTTTGTGGTTTCTGTCACTCACTCAAGCTCAAGGGAGGTGGCTTAAATTCCCCACGTGCTTTTGCAGTCCTGAAAGGACACGTAGGCAGAAGGGAAAGGAAATAACTCTTGCTGAGTGTCAGCTGTATGCTGTGTGCTCTTTCCATTCAACTCTCTCAGCATCTTGTGAGATTTCATGATCCCCATTTAGCAAATCTTAGAGAAATTATCAGGGTGGCACAGGTGATAAATGGAATTACCAACCAAGCCCATCTGCAACAGAATTTGGGCTTTTTGTGCTTTCACACCGGTGGTTCTCAACCTTCCCCCCTCCCTTGTCACACATGAGACAGAGGAAACCACCATTCTACGGTCAGTCTGTTTTCAGGGGCCAAGTAGATAGCAGTCCTAAAATGCATTTCAAAATAACAGATTAGTATATTTATATGAGTATGGCAAAATGAATTAATAGTGAACATAGCAATATGGGTCAATCTTAATGATATAATGTGTAGCAAAAAAATCTAAATTATGTATAACATGATGCCCTTTTTAGAAAGTAAAACTAAATTCATATGGTTATTAACTTGATAATCTTATCTGAGTAATAAAGGGAAGCTGGCCATTCATGGGCTAATTATGAGACCATGTCATAAACCAAGGTTATGATTAAGCCTTTTTTTTTTTTGCACATGATTTCCAGTAGAAAGGAAAAAATGAAGGGGGAAAAAAGGTTGTATGTTAGCCAGCTGTCCCAAAGAGAAGCACTTATACTTGGAGAAGAAATTCCAGAATAACCTTGCTAATAATATGTCAGAAGATAGGCATATGCTTCCACTGAAGACAAATGACCAGAACAATGGATTTTGTGTACTACCCAAGAAAAAGTTAAAGGACATGTAACTTCAAAGATATTGGAGATTTCAGAAAACTTCACCTGATCTAGCAAGAGAAAATCACTTATAAAAACAGGGTCCACTGAATGGATGGCAACTCATGGACTGTCTAGCCTGTCCATGTCCTAACCTAGGACTGATAACCTGAGCTTATATTAGATATAATCTTTTACTTTGATTCTAGAAGATTATTGCAACGCTTAAAAAGCACAAAATCAGTATCAGGAAAAATTATTGAAAGCCTGAGAAAGTATAACTGTAAGAATAAAGGACAAAAGTGGTAAAAAACCAAATTTAAATGCGTGGTATTAATAATTTTGTGAGCAGATAAAATACAAATGTAATAATGTACTCTAATCATTAATATAATTTCTTTTGTTTGTCTTTAAAAATGTGGAGCATTTGGGACAATAAGATGTTTAGGAGGATTTTGTTAAATACATTTGTAAGCAATGTTTAGCTGTTTGGTAAAATTTAACTTGTTTACTAGATTACAGTTAATCAGCACAAAATGAAACACTAATAATATCTTGTTCTCCATGAACAAAATCCCTTGAGCAGTGGAAGCCTCAGGACCATCTCTAAGCATGTATGTTTTGGTCTATGTTTGAAGAGCTAGTCCACACGAGGCCACTGTGGGCCTCTGACGTGTGACATTATGGTAACCACGCTGTCCTGTTTTCAAAGGACACGGTCACTGACTACTCGCAGCTGTACCATGACTTCACCACCACACAGGTGGGCACACACGACATCGTCCGCAGCTTCCGGCAGACCATGAATCAATACAGCAGGGAGCCAGGGAGATACAGGTAACCACAGGCGCAGCGTGTGACCTGCACTTTATCCCTCACAATCACGCATTCTCAAGAGGTTCCAGTTATAATTTAACAAACCACGTAATTATAGTGCATCATAACTCGGTTATGCTAGGGCCTGGTATAGTCTCTCATGTTGCTTAACTTTGCTGATTTAGTTTCTTGTTTTGTCAAATGATGCTAATCACAATATGTATTCATAGGAATTTTGTGAAAATTAATTGAGAGATAATGTATTATCTAAAGGTTAGTCTTTATTATTTATTATTTGCCCTATTAGCAGGCAAATGTTCCAGCGAAGCTGTTAATAGAGCACAATGGTTAGGAACACAACTTTGGAATCAGGTGGGCCTGAGGTGGAGTCCTCAAACGTAATAGCTATGCCACCTTGAGCTGGCGTAAGGTTAGTTAACCTAAGTCTCAGTTTTCTCATCAACTAAAAAGTGGCAACTGACACCCATACAAGGTTGCTCTGAGATTACATGTCTGTGAAGCACTTAAAACGATGCCTGGCACATTATAAACACTCAGCGTACTTATAGTGTTTATATTGATTATCCAATAGAATCAATGCAAAAGGAGTTCAAGAAACTTCTCCTTGAAGCAGGTCCTCTGATAACTGTCCCCGTTTTACAGGTGAGGAGTCTGAGACTCTGGGCATAAGGGAATGATCACACAGGCAGTGATCACAGAGATGAGGCTGGGACTGAAACACCCTCCAGATACTGTGTCCTCACCCATTCAATGTAACGTCTCAAACAGCTAAAGCCAGCATTGATGTGGGTCATTTCAGGCACATATGTGTTCCCTGAAGAGTGTCTGCTTTTCAACAACTGATAGTGCACCCCAATAATAAAGTGAGACTTGACAGGGATTCAAATACAAGGGGACGTTTTTTGGGTGAGCCCCCCCTTACCTTATATGCAGACATACACTGTTTTTATGTTCTAAGTGGAGCAATGAGACTTGCTAAAGAGAAGTCTTCCTGGAAGTTACTGAGTTTCATTTAGATTTAGAAAGAACAATATTGATTGAGATCCAAATGTGTTTCTTTTAGACATGACTTAGTATTAGGCTAGTCTTTTGGTTTAACGTGTTGAGAAATTGCCAGTTGACCCGGCGTGCCATTTCTAGTTCGTCTGGCTTGATCCTGCTTCCTTAGTAAGGCCGAGCTGACATGGTTAAATAGTGTGCATTCATCCCCATCCCGTCCACGAGGCACAGCAGCTGCAAAGCGCTTTCCCAGTCTCCTCACAGAGCCTGACGACACTGTTCTCCTCACTGTTACAGGTTCATGGGGACTGAAGCCCATGGAGAGAGCATCACCAAGACCATGGTGTACTATGGGTTGCCTTTTCTCCAAGAAGCAGATTTTCCCTTCAACAGTTACCTCAGTAAACTGGACAACCCTTCTGGCAACAGTGTGTTTGAGGTTATCACATCCTGGATGGAAAACATGCCAGAAGGAAAGTGGCCTAATTGGATGGTGAGTCCTTATGCCCAGCTCAGCACAGGGAGCTGGTGTGCTCACTGCACAGTCACCTCGGAAACGAGGGGCGCATGTCTGTGAGTGACCTTCCCCGCCCCCTCAGTTTGTGGCGGCCTGGTGAGCTGGGCCCATCGCAGCTCCTGACCAGGTTCTTGTCATTCTGTACACTTTTCCTTCTGGTTCTCAGATCAGATGATCTCAACTGATCCAAACCGTTTGCTGACTCCTTGGCAAGTTCGAATCTGTCCAGCCCTTCCAGTGAACTTTCCATTTATGGTACTTTTCAACTAAAATTTTGATTTGGTTCATTTTCATTTCTCTTTATTGATAGTATCTGTCTGATAAATCATTGTTCTCCTACTTTTAAGGAATTCTATAGATGTGGTTTACATTTTTGAACACGCACATACGAGTGGAGTTAAGGTCGTTATCCACTAGGGCCATACTTCCCTGGTTCTTTGCATGTCTTGTATTCTTTTATTGGTTGTTGAAAACTGGATGTTTCAGTGTAGAAATTTTGGAAATTACCTTCTCCTCTTCCCCAGTGTTTGTTTCTCCATTGACTTTTGTGGATTAATTCTGTAAAAATCTTTGTTATTTGTCGTGTGTGCAGCCACTGAAGTCTCTGCTTAGTCACAAGTGATTGTTAAGATTCCTTAGATGCCTTGAATGGTAAGTCTCCCAGCATTTGCTGAGGGGCTGTTAGTGGAGTGGGGGAGGGAGGGATGCTTTCAACACTCCTGCAGGCAGCTTACAACTCTGACTTGGTCTCTATTCTCTCCTTGCTAGAGCTTCAGGGTTGGCCAACAGGGAGAGACTAGCGTTTCCCTGGGCACCTGTGCCTGTGTGCAGGCTTCTAGATTCCCGGAAAATGTCAAGAGCCTTTCAAAGCCCGTTATGGTGAACTCATTTCCAACTTCTAAGTTTTTCTGGTCAGTCTCTGTTTGGCCCAGGTTGGTAACCCCACCTAGGGCAAGTCATCAATTGTTTTTGGCAAATGCCTTCCGGATAAGATGATTTGCATACTCAGCTCTGAGTAGTTTAAATTTTATTTTTGTTTGAGGCTATAGATTTGACAATTATGTTGCTGAGCAGATAAATGATCTTGAACCTGTAATTTGTATGTTTAGCTTTCAATTGTGAGATCCATTTACCCTCGTATTTGGTCAAAATGAAACCTTTTCTATTTAAAACATCCATCCATCCAAAAGTGAGCTGCTAAAAAGGTTAAATAGTGACAGTTCTTTAGAGGTGGAGCTTTTGATGAACTTTAACCCTATTCTGGTCCTCCAGAGCTTACTAGGCTGTTGGTTTTTACAGTTACTGTTGATTTTCAAGGCTGTCTTGAATCTGAGGGAAGGGGCATGAGACTAGAGCCAGTTAAAATAACACAAATCTTGGTGTTCTTACTGAGACCCAGCTGTTCTTCTTGAATACTCCTTGGCTTGCTTGTAAGCCTTTCATTTCCAAGTTCCTAAAAAGTAGATTTTTTCTTTTGCCAGCATTCTCCTTGCTCTCATGTTACAGATTTTGGTGGTCCTTACTTCACCATTCCAGAAGTGCCCTGTATACAAATTTTATAACGGAGTTTTAGCGCTTGTTTTTTCATATGCTGAAAGTTTACAGGTATCACTGGCCTGTAAAGAGGCCCTGATCTCTGCACATGGCTGATCTTGATTTCAGTTCTGAAAAAGCAAAGTGCTCTAGGTCCAGAAGACTTGAGAAATCAGAGTTCCTTGTCAGATGCTTTTGCGATAATGAGAAGAATGAATAGTGGCCAAGTTTAACCTAATTTTCTGGCCATAAAAATAGAAAAATACTTTACAATGGTCTATAGAAAGGTAATTGTAAAGACAGTTTTAGTAGATCTAAAGAATAAAAAAGTCAAACTTCCTTTTTTTTTGCTGAATTATAACAACTAAGTTCCTATTTTTAGACTCAACTTCAAAGGCTGGTTTTGTGTTATAATCCTGACCTGAATAAATGATGCAGTTTCTCAGAGCTTGTGTCATCATTTGTGAAATGGAGATAATAGTACCCAACAGGACTGCAGTGAAGGGGTAAATAAAATATAATGTAGGTGTGAAAGTACTTGTAGACAGGGAAGTGTCATGCTTGGCTTATGCACGAGATTTGAGCTGTGGTTTATGGAAAGGTTTGTTAAAACATGTAATTAGAACATTTAACAAAGAAATGGGCCTTCCCTGGTGGCTCAGTTGGTAGAGTCCCCCTGCAAGGCAAGAGACCCGGGTTCAGTCCCTGGATCCAGAAGATCCCCTTGGAGAAGGAAATGGCAACCCTCTTCAGTATCCTGCCTGGGAAATCCCATGAACAGAGGATCCTGGTGGGCTATAGTCTATGGGGTCGCAAGAGTCAGACACGACTTAGTGGCTAAACCACCAACAAAGAAGTATATTAAACAGAAAACCCTGTAAAATTTTTCTTATAGATTTTTAAAAAATAAAAGTTGATTTAACTTTAAATTTCTTTCAAAAAGTTCAAAAATCTCACACATATACCGGGACACGTCAGAAGGCGTCTTCTACCCGGTCCCTCCTCCTCTCATCCGAGCTTCCACCTCTCGCCCCCGTCCCTCCACCCGTTCCCTCCTCAGGGGGAAACATATTTCCTTTCCTGTCAGTATTCTCTTATCCAAACATGTGAACATATTAATAGGGACTCTCATAAATTATGTCTTATTTGCAATACCATCATGAAGTAAAGGGTGACCACCATCTTGTTGATCACAATTTTACAGCCAAGGAGCAGGGTTAGGGCTCAAACGCATGTTTGCTGATACAAGGTTAACCCATGGTTAACCATGTTTTTCTGCCTGGTGAACTTTTTGTGAAACGGTAAATCCTTCAGATAACTCTATATAGAGCACTTAAAAAAAAAAGTATCTGCCTTTCAGACTGGTGGGCCAGACAGTGTCCGGCTGACTTCTCGTCTGGGAGAGAAATATGTCAACATCATGAACATGCTTGTTTTCACACTGCCTGGAACGCCCATCACTTACTATGGGGAAGAACTAGGAATGAGGAACATCTTAGCCGCAAATCTCGACGAAACCTATGATGTTGTAAGTTAATGTAACTTAACCAGGCACCACACCTCATTTTTTTTTGCCAGATCAAAGAATGTACTATTTCTATTCTGCTACCAAAATCATGATTACTTAGCTTTTGTTTCTTACTGTTAGGCAGTGAGAATTTTTCAGCTTTCTTGATTGGAGAGCTTGTCAGAAACGCTGCTCCCTGAGCCACACAAGTGAGTTTGACACGTACAGCCCAGCATTTACATTTCAGAGATATTTTCTAGCCAATTCTCAGGTGAACTAAGATTTAAGAAGCCCTGTTTTGAGTCTGGAATATTATTCATTGCCCTCTACCTGAAACTAATTATAGTGCTTGTCTGTATTGCTAGGTCTGCCTTGGCCATAGCACAAAGATTCTTCCTTTTATGTTCACAAATGTTATGTACAACCTTAGGCCTGAGTAGTTTAAATTTTATTTTTGTTTGAGGCTATGGATTTGACAATTATGTTGCTGAGCAGATAAATGATCTTGCACCTGTAATTTGTATGTTTAGCTTTCAATTGTGAGATCCAATTACCCTAATATTTGGTCAAAATGAAACCTTTTCTATTTAAGTCCCTAAATTTTTGTGTGTACTCATGCAATAACCAGGCTAAAAAGGATATAATCTAGGCTTACTTGCACATGGCTGTATACTTGAAGTCACCATTGCTGTGTCACAGTAGAATGAGTCTGTAAATGGGCACGTTTTGAAATCCCACATTATTCATTTTTAGGGAAAACCAGCAAAGATTCCAAGCATGTACTGATGTTCAGTTAGTAGTTGATTCACACTCAAGATGTCATTAACTGTTTTCCAGTTAAAGTGTAAAGCTGGTTTTAAGTAGTGAATGTTAAAACCTTTTCCTTATGAATGCTAATAAATTTGAGTGCTAGCTGAGAAATTAGGGAATTAAATACTTACTACTAATAAATCATGGCCAAATTACATTTCTTTTAATAACCAGATAACTGTTTTTGTCTTTGTGGTCTTGACATAGGATACTCTTTTCTCAAAGTCACCAATGCAGTGGGACAACAGCTCAAATGCTGGTTTTTCTGAAGGCAATCATACCTGGTTACCCACCAGTTCAGATTACCTTACTGTGAATGTTGATGTAAGTATCCATGAAAATTTTATGCTGACTCCAGAAATAGGAAATGAGTTCCTGTTGCTGACAACATACACTCACCTTGAGCTGTCTAAAACCTTAACTGGTGTTCTTTAAATCAATCACATAGGCTTCTTTTGTAGTTTTCATTTTTAAGGAGTTTGCAAGTCATGTTTTTGTGAAAATACGAGGTGGTGCACAAGCATTATCAGATGGTATACAACTCATCATTGGAATGATTCTGAAATATGAAATATTAAGGACATTTTACAGAGGTCTTTCAGCAAGCCAGCTATCCTTTCTCCTTTCCTGTCTCTCCAAAGGAAGGAAGGAAAGTAGATCAATCAATCTAGGGTGTGATTCTTGAGAGCAAGGCTGTTTACCTACAGAAACTAAAGACGTGAATTATCCCTAGAAGTAGCTGCTCTGGAAAAGCATACCCTCCAGCTTTTGTCTTTACTGTTTTCTGTTCTCATGGTGACTGAGTCTGCCAAGTTCAGCAAACAAATTTCTTAAACAGGAATGCATTAATTCCAGCAAAGAGCCAAACACATTTCCTTGGATCAGAAAAATGTGAAATAGTTTCAGGTGTTTTCATAGGAAAACACACTCTAAACTACTTAAGTGGAAAAGAAATTATTGGCATCATGTGAGGATACAAATTTTATGGTATCTACCAAGTATTTTGAAAACACTCCCCAGATTATTCTGACATAGAACTTCAAGTAAAGCCTCCTGTTCCCACAACTTAAACAGCTCCAAGCACCGCAGGGATAAATTTGTAGGTAGGTCCGTGAGACACAAAATCTGTATTTTAACATTTGTGTTTTGGATTAAGTGTTACTTACTGATTTTCACTATGTCTGAATGTCCAGAATATTCCCATAGGCCAATCTGAATCTGATATAGAAGAAATCTTACGTAAAAATGTACACCATCACAGATAGGAAAATGTAAATGCAAATTACAGTAATAGATTAGTCAAGTCTTTAAAATGATGATGAGTCATGCTTGGGGGAATGCTATATCATAATCAAGGTGACCGAAAGTTTCAGGAAATACCATTTTAATAAAACACTTCCATAAGAGCCCTAGAATAAGGTGAGAGTTTAATTCATAGAAGATAGAAAGTAAAATTAAGATTACGGAGAAACAAGAGCACAGAAACCAGTCTAAAATATTACACAGGAGAAAACAGCGCTGACGGGTACCGGTGAGAGCACTGCAGGAATGTTTCTGCAGTGCTGTAACTGGCTGCCCAAGAATCTGCCTGAGGAGAAAGACCCAGGGCCTGACTGGTGATCAGACTTTCCCTGAATGAGCAAAGCAAAGCCTGAAACAGCGTTAAACTTCTACAAGCACAGAGGAAAGAAAAGCAGCAGAAGAAAACCCAGTTCTAATGATGTCCTTGGGAGGATTCACTGAGGAATGATCTCAGAAACAAGAGCTTTTACTCCTCAATATTAAAAGGAGGGCAGGGCCCTAGGTATGATTACTATTAAGCAGGAAAATAACCTGTACACCCCCAAAGACAAACCAGACCTACCTCCAATGCGGTTTTTTGCCGTTACTAGAGACAGGCAACTGGAGACTTTGGGCAAACATGGAGTACCAAATACAAAAGTAAATGAATCACCAAAAATCACACTACATTTGAGAACAATTAAGACCATGAGAGGCACTAAGCTAACACTGAAGAAAGCAAAGAAAATAATGACATAAGACTTCATTACTAATAAAATCACCCCTTCCCTGGTAGGTTATTTTATGTAGTCCCTTCACTCTCTTAAACAAGTGATTTGATATCTTAGAAATGTAAAAATATTGTCAAAATAAACAATAAAATAGAGATTCTAATTACTGTGCTGGAAAACTGATGCAAGATTTTATCCCAGGGTGTACTATAAAAAGGCAAAGAAGTTTTTTTTTAAACACAACATGATTGTATTTTAATACACAATCAAAATATAAAACACCATAAATGAAATGATGGCAAATGGATGGCAATAAAATATGGTATTTATCTGTAAATGATTAACATCCTTAGTCATAAGAGTTGTTAGAACCAGTTACAAAGATACTGATATCCCAAGGGAAATGGAAAAAGAAAAAGGCAAAGAAGTTAACAGTATAAAGAGAAAATTTTTGATACGTGGAGAATAAATCTAGGAATTCCAACATATAACAAAAAAGTGAGTTCTAGAAAAGAACAGAGACGAAGAAAGAGAAAACCATAAAATATACAGAAAGAAATCAAACTCGAAAACAGATTGCCTGAGAACAGGACTGAAAATTGAACTGGCATCAGCTTTCTCAACTGGATACTAAAACACATTAGAACGTTACCTTCACAGTTGTAATGAAAACTTGATTCTAAACCAAGAATCTTATATCCATTTAAACTGTCATCCAAGAGCAAAAATGGAAAAACAGGGACAGAAATTTTACCATGTATAGCCAGTTTCTGAAAGAGAAATTGGGGATTCCAACAAAACCAAAAGGAATCTAAAAGGAAGATACGATGTATAAAATATAGTGAGGAAAGGAATCAGCAAAACTTAAGGATGAATAATTTTTGATATATAATATAAAATAAGGTATCCCGGAGTAAAGATGCTAGTGATATATTTCTATATGGGAAGGAGTGGCAGGGAAGGGGTGCGTGTGAGAGCAAGTGCGTGAGCACGCATGCGTGGGGGCTAATGCACTTTAGAAGGATGGAGACAGAGGAACTCACTCTAGAGTTGAGCTGTCCAGTAACCCCTAATCACTGTGATAACTCAAATTAAACAGAACTAAAAGTTCAGTTCCTGTGTCACACAAGCAACATTTCGAGTGCTCAGTAGCTAGTGGCTACCACATTGGACAGCACAGATACCGAGCTTTCAGCACTGCAGGAAGTTATACTGAACAGCACTGTTGTGTTAAGAAAAATGTTTTTGAATGGTCATTACAGTTTTAAGGGTAACCATTAGAAGAACAGACATAAATGATAATTTTCAAAGGATATTAGAAGGAAAAAAAGTACATAAAGAAAGCCAAGTGATCCAAAAAAAAGCTAAAAGAAGATAAAACAATAGTGCAATTAAAATAAAAGATGAAATAAGGCTACAGGATTATGTCTAAACATACGGTAATCACAGATATAAATGGCTTAAATTCACCTATTAAAAGATAAAAACTCTTGGGCTAGGAAACAAAGACAAAATCTGACATAAGAGACATAGCCAAAACAAAAGGACCCAGAAAGATTGCCAGCTGACTATCGCTTTCAAAACAAAAAAATGCATATACCTTTTAATTTGCTAATTTCATTCCTAGATATCTCTTCCAGAAGGCTCTGGAAATGATTTATATATTTTATCAATAGAAAACCGGTTGAATCAATTATAGTTAATCTATACAAGAGACAAGTATGCAATTTTTAATGCATATTAAAATCATATTCAGTGTGGATTGATATGAGACGACCTCTGACCTACTAAATAATAATAATAAAAAAAAGGCTACAGAATGGTAACATGCCACTATTTCTGTAAAGAAGTAAAAAGTATGTTTACCTATGTTTGCATAGGTACCGAATGTAAAATTTCCTATAATACATAAAATGGAAGAATATATACACAGTAAGGGTGTATCTATGGGAGAGAAAATGGAAAGCTAGGGGAAGAAGTTGAAGAAAACCATTTTATTTGTATATTATTCTGATAGTTGAATTTTATATTGTATGCATGCATTGTCTATTTAAAAAAATAAAGTTACAAAAAGCAGGTGGGGAAATATTTAATAGCAGACAAAACAGAATTCAATATGAAAAGCATGAGACAAAGGCAGTTTTCAAGAATTGATAAAAGAACATTCCACTATAAATCATGAATCTATGCATCTAACAACAGCTTCAAAATATATAAAACAAGTACTCTAAGAATTGCAAAGAGAAGCTAAGAAATCACAATTAGAGAGAGACACTTGAACATACCTCTAGAAAGTGGTAAATCAGGTAGACAAAAGTAACAACACTTACTGGGCACTTTTTATGTAAGCGGCACTGAACTGTGCTTTTTCATGCATCATCTAAGGCTATACAAAACGTTAATAATAAGTTGACAAGTCATATACATATACCGTATACATGTACCAGAAATACCTCTGTACCTGATAAACACAGAATAGACACTTTTTTCAGACATTTATTAAATACCACACATTAGACACCTGCCCCAAATCACCACCACGACTGCTGAAGTCAACATGGCTGGCAAGATTATAATGAATGAAGGTTATCACTGACTTGGTAACAGCTTACATGAAGACAACTCTGGCATTATGTATCAAGTATGTATACTCCTTGACACAGTAACTGTCTTTGATATTTATTATCATAAATAAATAATGCAAATATGGGGGAAGCATATTAGAAACTCAAATGTCAAAATGGTAGGGAATGGTTAAGTATGGTATAACCATTCAACTGGATGATTATTCTGCCATTAAAATGACATTTATTTAATAACAGATGTTTGAAATGTTAAAGGAAAAAAGCAAGAAAACTATAACATTAAATTATGTCTGTTTTATATAGCTATAAAATTTACCTCAATCTTCTTTAATGGACATATATTACTTTTATGGGTAAAAAAAAAAAGTGGTGCAATCTCTTTCACTTTAGACAGCATTTTGCTTTGCATCCCTTTTTGCAATTTTCTGTTCATAACTAGCATCTCCTGAAGTTATACCAACCTACACATTATTCTACAAAAGAGAACAGAGAAACCCCAATTCAACAGAAGTCCTTGGAGTCCATGGCCAGGATTGCTGCTTTTCTGCCAGTTAAATGTAGCATAAAGGGATTTATTTAGGCAAGTTAAATATCCATTAAATTAGATATGGACATTTAGTGGAGTCAAATTTGATGTCCAAATCAGCTGTGGCTAAAATGTAGCAGAAAACTGTGTACTCTGCAAGGACTCCCAGACAAGGTGAAACCCTCCATCTACAGTTGCTATTAGTAGCTAAATAAACTATTTGGTTCAGTCGCTCAGTCGTGTCTGATTCTTTGCTACCCCATGGACTATGCTTCCCTACTTCTTCATACTTAAAATTTAGTAGTTATTTTAAAGGGCAAAATTGAAGCAAGTTATTTTGGGAAATACTTCTTGATACTCTGAGAATCAAACATTTATGTTAATATTCTTCTTTTTTAAATAGGTCCAAAAGACTCAGCCCAGATCAGCACTGAAGTTATATCAAGAATTAAGCCTGCTTCATGCCAACGAGCTGCTCCTCAGCAGGGGGTGGTTTTGCTACGTGAGGAATGACAACCACTCCGTCATGTACACAAGAGAGCTGGATGGCATAAACAGAGTCTTCCTCATGGTTCTGAATTTTGGAGAAGCATCACTGTTAAACCTAAAGGAAGTGATTTCTAGTATCCCCACAAGAGTGAGGGTAAGGTTAAGTACCAACTCTACCTACAGTGGCCACGAAGTTGATGCGCATGCTGTTACACTGGCCAGTGGGGAAGGGCTCATCCTTGAATACAACACTGGGAATCTCCTTCATCGTCAGACAGCTTTCAAAGATAGATGCTTTGTTTCCAACCGGGCATGCTATTCCAGGGTATTAAACATACTGTACAGCTTGTGTTAGGCACCTCTGTCAAAGACATGGAGACACTGGCGTTCCGTTCTAGTCTAAGCATTTGCAGTGACTTCACATACTGCTGCTGGGTAAACTTTATGAGTGGTTATTAATTCTTTTTTTTTTTTTGTTTGGCTGCACCATGTGGCATGTAGGATCTTAGTTCCCTGGCCAGGGATCAAACCTGTGCCCCCTGCATTGGAGGCATGGAGTCTTAACCACTGGACTTCCAGGGAAGTCCTGAATGGTCATGAATTCTGGGATATTTCTGTAACTTGAGTGAAACTGCTTTAGGGAAGGTTCTTAAATGTTTTCAAGAATAATAAAATGTTAAAAAGAAAATTATCACTTGCAGGAACTTGTAACTTTTTGAAACAGCATCAATAAGAGATGATCAGAGCACCTAGGACTCCAGATGATTAGAAAGATCTAATGAATTTTAATGGGAAGCACGTTACTTTCGCCCATAAAATGCAAGTATAGAAACTGGAGGATGACTTAATTGCCAGAATGCCTAAAATTTTTCACTAGCAGAAATAGGACCTTGATGTGTAAATTGTTTAAAGAAAATCACAGTAAAACTACGCTGTTCTGACAGGAGAAAGGGGAGACTTCTGCTCTCAGCAGTCCTTCGCTCACTCCCTTCTTTATGTGCTTCTATGCAGCACGGTTTGGAAATTACTTTCTGGGGTTAAGGGGCATGTGCCTCAGTGGAGACACTGGTATAAGCAAGTGAGCTGTTTATGAAACCAAATTTGGATGGAGAATAAAATTTAAAAAAAATTATTTACTAACTTAAAAAACTCACTTTTGTGAACATAATTGGAAATACGACTATGAAAGACTTCAGTGTGTTTCCAGTTCCCGATGAATGCAGCCATTTCAGAATTTTAGATATTTCTTAAGATTATCAAAAACACTGGTGCTGTCAAGTCCAAGTTCCTCATACAGGAATTTAATTTGGGCTGTAATCTAAAAGAAATGCATTAAAAAAAAATTAGAAGGCCTTTGTGGTAAAACTCCAGTGTTCCAAGTCTCTCCTTGTCTATTCATCTTCACGTAACTATGCAATCAGCAGTTTATGGCGAGAGAATTTTTTTTATTTGGCACAGAGGTGGAAGCTCCCAATGACAGATTCCATTACTTTCTCTGACAGAGCTCACTCCATCAGGAACCGTTCCAAATCTTTACTGACTCAGCATTTCTCCTCTTCCAAGTCTAAGCCTCAGACCCAACAGCTGGTGAAATAGAGCCTGGACAGCCCTGTGTAACCACAGAACATCACTGCTTGGGGATCTACCACCTTAGAGGGGCTTGACAACATACCTTTTTGTGAGAATCCTCAATCACATGGTTGCCTCCAGGCTGAATATCTAAAATAATATTGGGGACTTGATAGCCTGAAAGAGTTAACATATGAAACAATTAGAAGGGCTTGGCTAATTGAGACCCACCCCTTTCACCCCTCTCCTTTTCAAGCGCTCTATTAAAATAATGGTGAAGCTGCTGCTGCTGCTGCTAAGTTGCTTCAGTCGTGTCCAACTCTGGGAGACCCTACTCTGGGACAGCAGCCCACCAGGCTCCTCTGTCCACGGGATTGTCTAGGCAAGAATACTGGAGTGGGCTGCCACTTCCTTCTCCGTAGGAGTGAAGAAGAAAGGCATAAACTAACACCACTGCCACTAACAAGAAGAGGTGGGGGGTGGGATGGGGTGGGGAGCAGTAGAAAACAAATTCTGAAACAGGAAAAGTAGGAGGAGGCCCAGAGACAGAGGAAGGTGGATGGAAAGACCACAGGGTCACACGGAGAAGGTTGTGACCTAGGAAGAAGCTAACGGGTCCTATGGAATCTGAGAGCCCTGTGACTTGCAAACACCAGCTATAGCAAGGGGGTGAGTGAGATGTGGAACTGAATGGAAGGCAGCTGTGTGAAAACTTGTATGTGAGCCCTTTCCTCCCGGAGCCCAGACGATCCCATGTCTTGACAAGGAAAAAAAGGTAAGAGTTCTTAAATACAACTGAAGATCTAGAGAAAATTAGAGCTGCTATTTTGGGCACGCAAGCTCCAGAGCAAAAACTTTAGAGTCCCAAGAATAACAGCTCAATTAATTTTGTTAAATGGATGAATGGTATGATATAGTATGATACTATACCTCCAAGTTATGCTTGATAAATTTAAGTTTACTTTTTTCTTTGTGCCTTGCCTACCTTTTTAATGCTGTCCTTTGAAAAAGAGGCAAGGCAGCTATAGTCATTACATTTGTTTCTACTGGGTAGGCAACACAGGAAAAAATGGTTTGCCTATGATCCCGGGTGACTGATTTGGTCTGCAGCATGAGCGGTACTGCTCTGAGCAGTACACGGACGGTGATGGTCCCCTGCTCCCCGGCGGTTTCCTACCTTCCCCGGGGTCCTTCGCATGCTCTGCGATGGCTTCCTTGAGTTTCTCTGTATAGTTTACGATTCCTTTCAGAGGTACACGTTCGTCATTTTCATAAGCTGTGATGTGAACTGAAGGGTAATGCTGAAAGGAAAGAGATGTACAAAGAATTCCTTATGATCCCATTCCTTAGGGATTATGAAAAACAATTATCTCTATTTTTTTCCCCTAAGTGATAGACTTTTTTTTCCCCTCATTTGATATTTTTGAGATTTACAGCATTCCAATACTCGACTATTTGTTACCTGGAATAATCTTTTCTTGACTAGTGAGTCCTTGATCTTACCGAATCTAGTCTCCTGAGCTATTAAGTTGAAACAAACAAGGAGTATGAGCAGAGAAGGGGCTGAAAGGTGTCTGAGTACTGTAAGGAGAAACAATATTAAGGCCTTACTAAATTCCTGCTTCACCTTGGGTACACATCCTTCTAACTATTTTCTCTGTCACTTCAGCATAGTATTACAACTGCCTTTCACTACCTGAGGTTTAATATTTTGATAGGGACAGTAACGTTTTATGTAGTTTTTGTGTTTTTCATCAGATGAAGGATTCCCCCACTCTTCTAATTCTTCTAATGTCAGAGGAAGTGTAGTGTCCATCATGGTGTTGAGAACATCCAAGAAAGGTGCCTTAAAAAAAAAAAAAAAGAGATGTAAACTTCAATTAATAAATTGGTAAAATGAGCATCAGATAAATACTATACTTTATGAATATACATGCTGACATGAGAGAACAGAGCTCAAGTAGCAATGTACATTCCCAGGAGCCAGATTAATTACCCAGTCTGTAACCAGGGCCTGAGATTTGTAACTGGCTTTTAAGGTATTCAGACTCCTTGAATGACAAGAGGTTTATCTTCCAATTTCACAGTTTTTGCTTTTCGTTTTCTTTTTTTCATATAAAAAGTGCTGCCACCTTACATCCACTAGGCTCTATAAAAAAAAAGTGTTGGCAAGGACGTGGAGAAACGGGAACACTTGTGCACTGTTCGTGGGGATGTAAAATGGTGCAGACAGTATACTGGTGTCTCAAAAAGTAAACTCAGAATTGCCACATGATCCAGCAATTCTATTCCTAGGTGTGTATCCAGAGGAATTAAACCAGGGTCTTGAGGAGCACACCCCTGTTCATAGCAGTACTGGAAGTAACTCGAGTGTCCACTCATAGATGGATGGATAAGCAAAATATAAATGCGGTGATATGATGAAATTCAACCTTAAAAAGAAAGACACTTGCTACAATACAATGGACCTTAAGGAAATTATCTAAGTACAAATAAACCACTTGTAAAGAGACACATATTGTATGATTCCATTTATACAGGAGGTACCTTAGTGTAGTCAGATTCAAAGAAAACTAGAATGGTGGCTACCAGAGCCTAGGGGAACGGGGAGTTGGAGAGTCGCTACTTAATAGGTAGAGTTTCAGGTTTGCAAGATTAGTTATAGAAACTGACTGTACAACAATGTGAATGTACTTAACACTACTGAACTGTACACACTTAAAAATGGTTACAATGATACACTTTATGTTATTTTACCACAATTAAAAATAAAACTCCCAGATCTGAGTAAACTCAGTTGGACACTTTACATTATAAAAAAGGTAATAAATGCTAACTGAAGAAAATCTGAAAAATAAACAAGTTGAAAAAGAAAATCACTCATTGGCTTATAACCAGTGTTAAAAGAAATGGCAGCTGCTTTGTTCATGAAGCCATTATAATCTTCTGATAACCTGTTTTTCAGCTTTGTTTTCTATTAACATTAAGCAAGTACATTGGGCAAATGCAGTTCTTTTTGTCTACCTAATATCTTTGACTTAGCTCCTTTTTTGCATTTAGAGTATCCCTAACCTTATGACACCGGCTGCCTCTCACTGTAGAGATGCTAAATGCCAGATAGGTCCCATCCCAGCTTTGCCTCAGAGTGACAGTAGCCAGATAATTTAGTTTTACCAATCAGATATAATATGCTCCAAATTCCTAATGAACTATTGGATATTTAAGTTAACTCCAGGTCTTCATTGTTATAAGCAATGTGGGGTAAATATCCTTATACACACATTTCTGATGATTTCCTTTCTGACTTCTAATGTCAAAGTAATTTCTCAAAGTCAGAAGTCAGTCACATTTTCTTTATAATTCTGCCATTATTATCTTTTTGCATGGAGTTTTCTCCCTTCTATAGTTAATATTTCTATTAAAAACTGATTTACAGGGTAAGATTTTTTAACACTTATTTATTTTATAAAAGCCTACAGTATACTCCACACGCTCAAAATTAAAAGAAAAAAAACCTGAAAATAATTTACTCTCTCTAACCTAATTATCTTCTAGAGTTATCTACTGCAGAAGAAAAAAATTGCTACCCCCACATTATTTTAAGCTGAAAATAATCAAGGTCCAAAAAGTCTCAGAAAGAAACTTTAACCTCTTGTATAACTGCCTGAAGAATTTAGACAGAGGGCTTATTACAGGAATATCACCAGATAATAAATATGGATGACATGTGCTAGAGAAATGCTTAGAGACCAGAGTCCCCTCTATGTTCCCTGGTCTCTGCTAACAAACATTTGTTTACCAGACTTTCACTTTTCCATCTCCACGTGAACTGCCTTCTATCTCCTGAAGTCCCAAATCAGTACCTCCAACATCCTCTTTCACCTTTAGCTGAAGACTGTATTTAAGGTGAGCGCTCTGGTCATTGTGGTGAGTCACTCAGTTTTCCTGGGTCTCTCCTATGTATACATGTCACTAAACTTTTGTTTCATTTTCTTCTGTTAATCTGCCTTCTGTCAATTTAATTCTTAGACCAGCCAGAAGAACTTAGGAGAGAACAGGAAAATGTCCTCTGCCCCTACACTAACCAGGAAGCAGAGTGGTGGAGGTGAATGAGCTGCTGTAATTTCATAATTTTGGACACCAGCAAAAGACTATAGAGCCTTTCCAGAACAGGTCAAGGTATTTCAATTGAAGTACAGAAAAACTACTCCTAAAGACCACTAACAAGAATGGAGCATCTGAAAATAGAGAGTCCCTAAATCCAGGACTGCAATGTTGATGCCAATAGAGCCAACGGATCTCACACATTCCAGAGTCAGTGTGCTCGGCCTGACTTCCTAGATCTGGTGTGTCATATATGCTTTGCCGCTTTCCCACCAACTCTAAATGCTCTTACAAAGATAAAATGATCAAAGAGAATAGCCACTAATATGCTTTAGTGGAAATCCTTAAAAATCAATAAAGAATACTGTCAGGAAGTTCTCCCATAGCTACAATTCTCTGTTTAAAATTTAAAATCTCCGCTTTACGTCTATGCAATGGTAAAACTGGAACAGGAGATTTTTCTTAGAGCATCTATTACTTCACGCCTCCCTATTCGGTAAACAGTAGAGACAGAGTACTCACCTCCAAAGTCACAGCTCTCAGCAATTCTGGACTAGAATTACACAACGCTCCCACAAGCACCCCTCCAGCACTGAAAGCAGTCAGGGCTGTTAGACTTGGCTGAGAAAAGCCTTGGTCATGAAGCGTCTTAATGCAAGCCTCTAAGTCAGCAAGGCCATTGAGTTTTTTAGTTAGCCGACCATCAGCGTGCCATTGGAGGCCTAACTCACCACCTCCCCTGAAATTAAAGGGCAAAAAAATTTTAGTGGGGAAAAAATATTAATGATATAGGTCAGGGTCAGCAAACTATACCCTGTGGGCTGAATTTGCCCAGAGGCCTGTTTTTATTATGGCCCTTGAGGTAAGAAGGAATTTTATATTTTTAAAGGTTGGGGAAAAAAATAAATATCAACCAGGAGTATGCAGTGGAGACCATATGAGGCCTGCAAAACTTAAAATATTTACTATTTAGTTCTTCGGAGAAAAAGTTTGCCAACCTCTGATGCAGACAATCAAACTTGATTCAACAAATATGCTTTGAGTGCCTGCTTGCTATTTACCAGGCATTGTGCTAAATGCAGGCCTTAAAAATATAAACAAGTAGAAATCCTCTGTCCTGGAGGTCATATTTTTTCAGGGAAGAACAGCTACCAGGCAACACAGTCGCTGCTATAACAGAAGCAGAACCAGAGCAGAGACTATCCACCTGTCTATATACATGAGTCAGGAACATGAGTGCTTTAAGGAGATGACACCTAAGCTGAGTCTTGAAGGAAGGATGTGAGTTCCCAGAAGGGCAAGGAAACGGATGGCATCATTGACTCAACGGACATGAGTTTGAGCAAACTCTGGGAGACAGTGAAGAACGGGGAAGCCTGGCGTGCTGCAGTCCATGGGGTCACAAAGAGTCGGACACAATGGAGAAACTGAACAACAAAAAGAAAGGCAAGGCATCAAGACATAGCATGTGGAAGGTCACAGAGGCTGTCATTTCAAATGACGTAGCAAAGGCTGCATGTATAGGATGCACATGGCTGGAGAGGAGGGCGTATTTGGGGAGTGCTGACAGACGCCACTGTGAAGATAAGCCACATCATTAGGATGTTAATATGGAGAACTTGGATTTTATGGTGGAGATGGGAAAGTGGTAAAGGATTTAAACAGAAACAAAATACTATGTGTGTCTTGAAATCAGCAAAATAATATGGAGATTAGAGTGGGAAAAAGGGAGTCCAGCTTAAGAAGCTATTTTAGAAAAATCCAAACTCAGGAGAATGAAATGGAAACAATAATGTAGCTAACTACAGAGAATGGTTTATCTATTCTAAAAATTCAAAATATCTGGTGTAAAATCCTAAAAAGATACCCTTTTGCTTCTGGGATTAGTTAACCCCAGACCCAGGGTTCTGCTAGTGAACCAGGTTCCACTGGCACAGGTTCAGAAGTACAAATGAGCAAATCAGTGTTCGCTCCTCAGCATCTTGTTTTTTCAGACATGTGATGATGCCCCAGCCCTCATGTGCCACACAAAACGTGACTCACCGAACATGACAATATGCTAATATCCAGCCATTGTCCACCAACACCCGCCTTTCAGGCCTGAAATTCATTTTCAAATCCATTCCATAAGCTCCATACACTTGTACCAGGAGAGGTTTCTTCTGTAAGTCCTCAGAATCCATTTTATGGAAAACAGTCATTGGCACTAATTTTCCATCCTGGAAAGGAAGATGTATTATGCAGGTAAAGAAGTCTTTTGAAACAGTTTTTATCCCCAATTTTATGTGTTGCTTATTGATGTCAAGCCACAACTTCATTTAATTAAGACAAAAGAGTTGTGGTCTCTAAAAGTCCATCAGGGTCCTTAATTTTCAGCTACTCTGCTGACACAATATTAGAGTAACTAGAAAAGATAGTAAGACTCTGGCTTGAAAATGGTTTATTAAATGTAGCTTTTCATGACAGTTAAGTAACTTTATAGTGAGTTCTTCACTACTCAGTTTAACTATTTTTTTTCTTTCAGAACAAACCAAAATAACTATTAAGGTTACATATATTAGCATAGTATTCTCCCTATACCTTGGGTTACATATGGGCATTTCCTATCTTTGAATATATACAAATACGTTAACTAAAGAAGTTTAAACAACTCAATTTTTGGTACTCAGTTGTCAGAATTCTCCATTATTAAAACCTGAAATCTCTTCTAACCTAACACCCAATCACATCCTCTTCATAGACCTATTTAACTTTATTTTTAAAATGTTTCAAAGTGCTTCAGGTTTTACAAATTTTAACATCTAAATTATTTTTAAGTCAAACAACTGTACCTCAGTGTAGTTCTCTGGACAGATAAAATTAAGATAATATGAACTATATCTGATCTTCCTTTCATAGAAAAAGGGTAGAAATGTTGGTTGTCACCCTGCTTACAAGAATTAAGGAAAAAGCACTAGTTTACATGAGGAAAATAATATAATCAGGCCACTCTTCCTAATTTTTTTCATTCTCATTTTGAAAACTTCACTTTGGGGCACTAGCGTGTTATCAGATAAGGAAGAACTCTTCCCCTCATTATTATACTCAACTTGTTACAACAGCGTAAATGAATTTTCACTTCTCAGTAAGACTCACTGTTATAAGATGATATAGGTGAATTTCTATAAAATAATCCTCCCCCCTTTCTAGCTCAACTGTCTTTTTTTGGTTGCACTGGTCTCCCCTTTGGCATGTGGGCTTGGCTGCCCCACTGCGTGTGGGATCTCAGCCCCTGACCGTGCACTGGAAGGTGGAATCTCAACTACTGGACGACCAGGCAAGTCCCTCTAGCTTAACCCTTTTTAAAAAATAATTTTATTTACTTATTTTTGGCTGTGCTGGGTCTTCATCGCTGTGTGGGCTTTTCTCTAGCTGCGGCAAGCAGGGGCTACTCTAGTTGCGATATGCAGGCCTCTCATTGTGGTGGCTTCTCTTGTTGTGGTGCAGACTCCACAGTGTGGCACCTGGGCTTAGCTGCTCTGTGGCATGTGGGATATTCCTGGATCAGTGATCGAACCCGTGTCTCACGTGCTGACTGGTGCATTCTTTACCACTGAGCCACCAGGGAAGCTCCCTAGCTTAACTCTTGATCATTCTAGAGGCAATACTTCCTCAGAGAAGCTTTCCCCATTTCTGCAGATGAGGTAAGGTCCTTTTACCATAAGTTTCCACTGTCCTCAGTACATCTTCCTTTGCAGCAATCAGTACATCAGTACATCCTTCCCACTTGATTTACTATCCATAAAGGCAGGGACTATCTTAGTCTAGTTCACTCTAATTGTTTATCTTCAAAATTTTTGCCATAATGACACACAAACTTAATTTTTTTCTTTAAATCAACTTTTACTATTTAAATATACACAATACATGAAATCAAGGGCTTGCTAAGCTGGTTAAAGGGCTTTCCAGGTGGTGCTAGTGGTAAAGAACCCACCTGTCAATGCAGGAGATGTAAGAGACATGAGTTCAATCCCCGGGGGAGGGCATGGCAACGCACTCCAGTATTCTTGCCTGGAGAATGCCATGGACAGAAGAGCCTGGGGGGCCACAGTCCATAGTGTTGCAGAGTTCAACACGACTGAAGCGACTTAGTACTCACGCTGGTTATATATTTTCTAATCCATGTTAAAATAAATGCATGAGTATTCAAGTTTAAAAAAAGTCCATTTACCTCCTAAAATGATTTGAGTCTTGCAATGGAATGTGAGATCCACTTTACTAAACTGTGCTAATGTAACCTCATCAGGGCATTAATAATTAACAAAGAGAATCTTTTCAGTAAATGGGAGGGCTATCAGAGGGGATCACAAAGACTCACTTACCTTGCTTTTGGCTTCCATACGTAAAACACGACTAGTCTTTGTTATTGGGTCTTCATGCCCAGTTTCCTCAAACAGTTTGCCTTCTGCAAACTTATATGTATAATATTTTGGAGGACGTATTGGAGAGCAAAGCTGAAAGGGGCAATTCTTTGGGTCTGAATTTGTATCCATTATGAATCCACAGGCCCAAGATGGGAGCTAAAGAAATAGAACAGTTAGCTGTACTCTTTATTGAGACACTAAATTATTAATTTAGTATTATTAATTAAATTTCTGTGTCTGCTCCAAACAAAATGATGTAGATAGCAAGTTTATTTTTATCCACTTTCATCTAATGCCTCATTTAAGGATTACTTCAGTACAACAACAAAAAAAATATCTCAAGTGAAAAATGAAACTCTACACTAATGACGAATAAAAATAAGGAAAAAGTACAGGAAAATGGTTTATTATGATTCTAGATTGATTTGAAATCTCCTTTAATAAAAAACGTTTATCTGGGGATATATAAACTTGGGCAATGAAACAACAAAAAGATTAACAACCAATCAAGTAGGAATTCCAGAACCCAAAGATATCTTCAAGATCTCTCTTCTCAAAGAACATGAGATCTCTCACTTGTGGTTTTAATAATTTACCCGGCAGTGCTTACTCTACTGCCTGGACAGCCCCGGGGATGACAGTCATTATTCCAGGACTACAAACTAGCTCAGCAGCACTAAAGCATTTACAATTTGTTTTTAACTTTAGCTCCCAGGCTAACCATTGTGCAGAACAAAACCTTTCCCGCACACCTACTCTGAGAGACTCACTGCTATTATGATTAAGATTGTTAACTTTAGAAAAAAGGAAAAGAAATCAAAATTTATTCTCTCAGAGCAGCAGGGGCCAGCCTCAAGCCTTCCACTAACATCCCTCTTACACATTTTAAAAGAACTCTAGTAAGCAGGCTGATGGTATGTTAGAAATGGTACTGAGAGTCAGAATATTTCAGAGAAAATTGCCTTTCTTTTCCTGAGTAATTGTAGAAAGAGCAAATTCCTTAGAAAATCAGAGGTCTTGGCACAGCCACGTCACTGGTGGGCACTAATCAGAGTGGATAGGTGGGGGATGTGTGCATAAAGAGTGTATCATTTAACCTGTAGAAACTATGGTCAAAGAGCTTAGGTTCACAGAGAAAACTTCTTGTAATTAATCCAAAGAATCCACTGCTGTAAAGCACTAGAGACATATATTTGCATTGTCTCTAGAAGAGTTCCTAATTTATTCACTTCAGACTGTGGATTATTTTCAAGGATAATTTGTTTATTTAAACATTATTTATTTATAATTTTTACAACCATAACTATAAAGAAAAATGTAATCATGAAAGTTAAAAATCATCATTTTCGTTTTAGAACATTTATACAGCCTTTTAAGATATCAGACATTTGATAATTTGACTTCATGAAGTAGATGGAAAATTCTGGCTGTTTTATTTAGGTTCTCATTCTTGTTTATTTATGCCACTAGATGTTGTTTAGTAGCTCAGTCATGTCCAACTCTTTGTGACCTCATGGACTGCAGCACGCCAGGCTTCCCTGTCCTTCACCATCTCCCGGAGCTCAAACTCAAACTCATGCTATTGAGTCAGTGATGCCATCCAATCATCTCATCCTCTGTGGTCCCCTTCTCCTCCTGCCTTCAATCTTTCCCAGCATCAAATTCTTTTCCAATAAGTAGGTTCTTCATATTAGGTGGCCAGAGTATTGGAGCTTCAACATCAGTCCCTCCAACGAATATTCAGGATTGATTTCCTTTAGGATGGACTGGTTGGATCTCCTTGCAGTCCAAGGGACTCTCAAGAGTATTCTCCAACACCACAGTTCAAAAGCATCAATTTTTCGGCACTCAGCCTTCTTTATGGTCCAACTCTCACATCCATACATGACTACTGGAAAAGCCGTAACTTTGACTATACAGACCTTTGTTGGCAAAATAGTGTCTCTGCTTTTTAATACGCTGTCTAGGTTTGTCAAGCTTTTCTTCCAAGGAGCAAGCATCTTTTAATTTCATGGCTGCAGTCACCATCCACAGTGATTCTGGAGCCCAAGGAAATAGTCTCTCACTGTTTCCATTGTTTCCCCATTTATTTGCCATGAAGTGATGGGACCGGATGCCATGATCTTCATTTTTTGAATGTTGAGTTTTAAGCCAGCTTTTTCACTCTCCTCTTTCACTTTCATCAAGAGGCTCTTTAGTTCTTCTTCACTTTCTGCCATAAAGGTGGTGTCATCTGCATATCTGAGGTTATTGATATTTCTCCCAGCAATCTTGATTCCAGCTTGTGTTTCATCCACCCTGGCATTTTGCATGATGTACTCTCATATAAGCAGGGTGACAATATACAGCTTTGATGTATTCCTTTCTCAATTCAGAACTAGTCTATTGTTCCATATCCAGTTCTAACTATTGCTTCTTGACCTGCATACAGGTTTCTCAGGAGGCAGATAAGGTGGTCTTATATTCCCATCTCTTGAAGAATTTTCCAGTTTGTTGTGATCCACAAAGTCAAAGGCTTTGGTATAGTCAATGAAGCAGAAGTAGATGTTTTTCTGGAATTTCCTTGCTTTTTCTATTATCCATCAGATGTTGGTAATTTGATGTCTGGTTCCTCTGCCTTTCTGAATCCAACTTGAACATCTGGAATTTCTCAGTTCATGTACTGTTGAAATCTAGCTTGGAGAATTTTGATCACTACTTCACTAGCATGGGAAATGCAGTTGTGCAGTAGTTTGAACATTCTTTGGCATCGCCCTTCTTTGGGAGTGGAATGAAAACTGACCTTTTCCAGTCCTGTGGCCACTGCTGAGTTTTCCAAATTTGCTGCGTATCGAGTACAGCACTTCACCAGCATCATCTTTTAGGATTTGAAATAGCTCAGCAGGAATTCCATCACCTCCACTAGCTTTGTTCGTAGTGATGCTTCTTAAGGCCCACTTTACTTCAAAACTCCAGGATATCTGGCCGTAGGTGAGTGATCACAGCATTGTGGTTATCTGGATCATTAAGATCTTTCTTGTATAGTTCTTCTGTATATTCTTGCCACCTTGTCTTAATATCTTCTGCTTCTGTTAGGTTCATAGTGTTTCTGTCCTTTATTGTGCCCATTTTTGCATGAAAATGTTTCCTTGGTATCTCTAATTTTCTTGAAGAGATCTCTAGTGTAGATCTCTATGCCACTATAACAATCTCAAAACTAACCTCCATACCCCTCACCTTTTGGTGCTTCGGTGTACTCTAACGTGGCTGCCAGATAACCTTGTGAAGTATAGTATGACTCCTCAAATTATTCCCCTTCTTCAAATTTTCCCCATTCATAATTTACATATAAATTCATCATGTTGACAGTCAAAGAACATCAAATCATAGCTTCATCCCCTAGAAATTTATTCTGCTTCAATAAAAAGGATTTATTAGCAGTTTCCTGAATATTTTCCTAACTTCTCCCACTTAGATCTTCATTTGATGGACTTTCTCATCCTAGAATACTATTCCTTTCCCTACCCAACAAAGCCCTATCTATCTTCTTTGGTTATCTCAAATTCTACTACCCCTTAAAGTTTTCTTGGGCCCTCCGGGCCTCATGGCACATTTTATGTTTTTGATCCCCTTTACTTAAACCCATCCTATACTTAATCTTTGTGTACAAGTCAAATCTCATGATAAATGGTATTCTCCTAAGGCCAGGTACTATCTTTCCATTCCAGAGAGCCCAATAAGAACTCTGAACATAGAAATTTAATAAACAGTGAATTTACTAGAATCGCATTTTAGCAAAAATTGTCATAATACTATAGATAGGGAGGTACAAATGGTCTGTCTGCTGGTCATACAACTCTTTCCACATCAAGCAAAACAGAGGTCTCTGTTCTTCCCTTCAGTGCATGTACCTTAACTCACATAATGCTGCTGTAAAACTGGGCAATAATGTTACCATTCAGTTTTATAAAATTGGCAAAGAGATGATACAGACACAAACAAGTGTGACAGAAACACTGTAGCAGAAACACGGGAGGCATGACTGCTGTCTGGGATGGGAGAAGGAGGTAGTGGTTAGGCTCTAGCTGCCAAGCTGGCCTGAGTTATGACTTTATCTAAGGTTGTAGAGATACATGCTACAGAGATATGGAGAAAGAGAAATACAGTGGCACTTAACTCTACTTCTGAAGTTCATCCTATAGAGCAGTATTTTTAAGTGCACTAAAAGCAAAGACTTCTAAAAGTAATTCCAAAATAAACCTCCTAAACCTGATGAAGACCCACTATACTAAATTCTATTTAAATTAATTTCTAAGAAAAAGTACGATGCTATTATTCAGTTTGATGTTCTATTAATACTGCATGTATTCTATTAGCACTATTATCTTTTGAAAATTAAACATACCTTTAGAGACCGAACTGAATCGTCAGCCAGACCAATCACGTTAACATAAAGTAAATTGCTATGCTTCAGGAAGAGAACACAATGATCCTTAAACATGTCCAAGTCTACAACTTTGGTATTTCTCTTCATTGTGAAAAACAAATCCCAATTCATAATAGCAGGGGTATCGGCTGCTGTTCTCATTAGCTGTGTGGAACAAAATTAGATGAGATCTAGGTATCAGAAAGGATGACTACAGCATCCAGAGATGAAACCACTGAAAATCAGACCTTATTAGTCTGCACTGTTTATGAAGAGCTGAAGGAATTTAACTCTGCATCAAGGCTGAAGTGTGAACGTCACCTGAGGAATGAGCCCTGGTAGCCTGATGGGTGGGTATGATGCAGTGCTTAGCTGACGGTCAAGCACGGAGAGCCCGTTGACTGTGGGGCCATCACTGAGCCTAGCTGAGACCAGCAGAGGAGCTGCCTGAGATCAGTCCAAACTGCTGACTCACAAAACCTTGAGTTTATAAAAGTTTAAAAAGTTTGTTAAGCCACTTAGATTGGCTTTGATGACTAACATTATTTAGGATAGGGAATGTTTTCCTTTGCTAACCTTTTTGGGTATAGTAAAATATGAAGAGGTATATTAGCTCTGAGGGAAGAGAAATGGGATTGGGGGTATACATAGGAAGGTAGCATCCGTTTTAAATGACCCAAAGCTTATGAAACAATAAACTTAGAGCAAGAAATGTTGATGTTACTATAACACTTCCTAACAGCCTAAATGGGGACCAGGAAAATACAGGATTTACCTTGAATTCTGTAGGCTCGCCAACATTAGTGAGAATGTATAACTCGTCATCTCTATGTTCTACATAGTAAAGGACCCCATGGATTCGCTTCTGGATAAGTACTGGTGGGTCCCAAGGGCTCAGGCCATCTATCAACCACACCTCAGAAGTGGTCTTGCTCATGATATTCATGGTGAGAAAACGACTGTCTTTTGTAAGATAAAGGAAGACAAAAAAACTACGCAGAAAAGAGAGGGAGAGAGAGAGAGAAGAAAATCCAATAAATTTCAAATGTAAGCTATCATTGCTAATGACAATTTCTTTCTGGTACTGAGTATATATATATTAATTTCTAATGCACACAGAAAAGAAAAACTCCTTAGTGAAATACTGCTTGTAAAAACTGGCTATTATTTTTTCTCATTTCCTCCTCAAAGGCATTCAAAATAATTTTTCTCTAACATTTTATTATGAATATATTTCAAAACCTACCACTAAGATTCTGTACCTGCTAACATTTTGCTACATTTCCTTTATCACATATTTATGTATCTTTCAATCATCTTTAAAAAAAATGCATTTCAAGGTAAACTACAGATATCATTTAACACTCAATCACATTAATAGATTACAGGAGTTTTTGCTGAGAAGAGGAAATAAACTTCCTGGAGAAGATATGTAATTGTAGGGAAGAAAAGAGACAGAGTTTCTTTGTTTTTCCTCTGAATGCATGTTGGATATGCTTTTTTCCTACTCTCTGTTTTTACAACAAAACAAAAAACAAGAAGAAAAACCCTCACAATGTCACTAAACTAACACATTTTTAAAATTTTAATTTTTCTATTTTTCCTTCCAGGGCTTATTTGTATTTTATACATGTCTTTAAATATATGTAGTTAAAATACAGATGCAAATTTGGATTCTGCATTTCTTACTACACATATTATCATCTTTCCCCCTATTATTCAGTTTATGATCATTATTTTTAATGGCTTCCGAATATCCTAGTAAATTGAATTATCATAATTCCTAAAAACTTATATATTTCATTGTAATAAATATAAAAGGGAACATATCATGAAGATATGTTTCCTTCTCTATAACTTTTATTATTATTTCCTTAGGATAAATTCTTAGTAATAGAAATACTATTTTAATGATTAAGAGTATTTTTATGACTTGATAAATCAAAGACTATCCCAAGAGCATTATACGAATTCATATTGACAACCTAGATGCCTTTAAATATTGCATCTACATTTCCTTATTATGAAAGTAATTCATACTGAAAATACTAAGAAATATAAAGACAAATGGTAAGTTTTAGTTGCAGGACAGAAAATAGTTTATAATCATAAATCATTGGTATAATGTAATAAATTACTAGCTTAAACAGTCATTTCCAAAAGACAGTCTTGACAAATGACACATAAAATTGTGGGATCATAGACATAGTTCTAGTAAATTCTCATTAACAGACTCCTCATCAGAAAAAAAAGCAATGACAGTGTTACTGGATCAAGAATGTTAGTTCTATGGGCTGGAATAGTTTCTCCAGACCTCAAGTTCTTTATATGAACTTGGGGTTGTATAAGATTTCCTTTAAGGTCCTTGTTAGGTCTGAGATTTTATTAATGAAGGGTTAATTTTCTTGTTTGGGATATCAATTTAACATTCATAGATTAGTTTCTAAAGCTCATTTTTTTTTCTCTTGCAAAATCCGTTCAGACAATGTCCAAATCATACTGTTAAATGATGTATAAGGTGACAGGACCCTGGTGTTAAGAAATAATTTGTTTCTTATAAATCATTTGGAAAAGTACATCTGGGTAAGAGTTAAGGAACTTTGCCAGATAAATTTATTATCATTTCCTCCCTAGCCTGGTTAAATGGTAATATGAGGCATAAGTCCTGAAGCAAAAAGAATTAGCTTTAAGGAGGAATTTACAGATTACTGGGGAAAGTAAAATTTAAAGACCAATGTATATCATGGCTCAAAGCAAAGCAATTTAAATTTTAGATAATCTACATGAAATAAATAATGAATTCTGTTAACTGATATGTTTAATCTAGTTATGACCTACAAAAGATTCATAAGTGCTACATGACAATGCTATTTAACTGTTAAACTAAACTCTTCTCATGTCAGTACAGAGAGGATGTTAGTAATTCAGCACCTATAGTCTAATGATACAAAGAAGGCAATGGCACCCCACTCCAGTATCCTTGCCTGGGAAATCCCATGGACGGAGGAGCCTAGTAGGCTGCAGTCCATGGGGTTGCGAAGAGTCGGACACGACTGAGTGATTTCACTTTCACTTATCACTTTCATGCACTGGAGAAGGAAATGGCAACCCACTCCAGTGTTCTTGCCTGGAGAATCCCAGGGAAGGGGGAGCCTGGTGGGCTGCCGTCTCTGGGGTCGCCCAGAGTCGGACACGGCTGAAGTGACTTAGCAGTGGCAGCAAATGATATATCTGTGTTCACTCTGAAGTTTGAATATAACTAGTTTCCAATTTTGAATCTAAATCACTTATAAAAGAATGCTATGCTCACCTTCGCCTTATTATATCTGATTCCAGCCAAAATCAATGTTTTAAGTCAACCAAGAGCAGCACTTTAGATAACCAGAGAAATATGCTGAAGATAAAGACTTAACTGAATTGTTCTAGTACCTTGGGTCTTTTTCTGTGTAAAAACGTTCATTACGTTTGTTATCACCAAAAGTGGCTCGATATACATCATGACAGCGAAGGTTCCTCTGGAAAGTGTAGAATAAAACATCTTCATCTTCTTCATCCTTTACCCATTCTAAAAGAAAACAATTAAATAATTATATATAGCCACCTATTTACAGTTTAAAAAAAAAAGGCACAGTACATTCTAAGTGTCAAACAGAAGAGATGTGTAAGTTTATCTCTGGCAAACTACATCTCACACAGTTTTGATTATATCTAACCCTGTTATTTCCAAAGAATAAAATACTACTGCATCAATTCTAAGTTTTTGTAGTTATCAGTTTCAAGGTACTCAAGTTTCTAAATAAGAGCTGAACATTCAATATTTAGGAAAGACTTTGGTAAAGTCACATCTGCTTTTAGCAGATCAGTGATGTTTAAATTTCATGCTTTTGTGCTTAGTCGCTTGGTCGTGTCTGACTCTTTGTAATCCCATGGACTGCAGCTCACCAGGCTCCTCTATCCATGGGATTCTCCAGGCAAGAATACTGGAGTGGGTTGTCCTGTCTTCCTCCAGGGTATCTTCCCAACCCAGGGATCAAACCCAGGTCTCTCGCATTGCAGGTGGTTTTTTTTTTACCATCTGAGACACCTGGGAAGCCCATATTAAAGTTTGCAGAAATACTGGATCACTTCCTCTCATGCCTAAATTTTTTTTTATGTTTTCAAGTGACACTTTATCTCAAACTAAGCTTTAAAAAAACACAAACTTATTTTTTAATTGGTGGAAAATTGCTTTATAATTTTGTGTTGGTTTCTGCTGTACGACAAAACGAATCAGTCACATGCTGGTGTTTTCTAGATCCTACCAGAAGCTGTAAATTAAAAGTATTCATACAATTACATCATGACTGCCACCTGGCTGACAGTGACTGAAAGACATCATTGTATACTATGCATTCTGATTTTAGAGGTTAAAATGTTCAAGAGGTATGTCTTAGCAAAAATGCAATAGGATATAATTTTTATTCATTGTAAAAGCATTTCTTTATTAAACAATGGGGAAGTTTATGGCAGAAAATGAAAGGGAGGATAAAGTATGTGTGTGTACGTATATATACATACACACATATATATATAGTCACTCAATGATAAATGATAAAATTTGAAGTTGGTTTTATTGGTAAAAATATCATAACTTTATTGATGAATAAGTTAGCTCAGGGAATTCCCTGGTCATCCAGTGATCAGGACTTGGCGCTTTCACTGCCAGGGCGCGGTTCAATCCCTAGTCAGGGAACTAAGATCCCGCAAGCTGTGTGGTCGAAAAAACAGACAAACAAAAAGTTAATTCATCTTGTTCCAGAGTTCCTTGGTAGAAACCCCAGGGCAATCTGCTACAATGGTTGGACAAGATGATGTGAAATTAAAAAAATTTATACCCCAGCCTAAAGTTGAATAAAATATCAAGATGTAACTTATATGCAAATATGTACTCTAAGTAACAGCAAAGAATATTATTATTGATACATTACTGATAAGGCACCTGGTGGGCTATGGTCTACAGGGTTGCAAAGAGCTGGACATGACTGAAGTGACTTAGCATGCATGCACTGATATATATTACTGATACCTTAACATACACTGTGCAACCTAGACTCTGATTATAATACTTTTAAAAACATGGACATGAATTTGGATATTTAACTAAAGAAGGGAAGGTCTCCTGGTTAAGAGGTACAGAGGAAGGTACGGAGTCCACAGGGATAAACAGATCAGGCATTCGTCTTCTGATTCATTCATGTGGGCAAATAAACATGTTTCAAAAGTGTAGACAATTCTCTTGCTGTTGTCTTTTCAATGTTTTAGTTGGTATCTTACCAAAACTAGACACATTTGGGAAAGAAGCTTCCATTACAGGCTGATCACTGAGCTTCACAACTATACAAGTAGATGCTTCAGAATCCTCAGTTCTTATCTTGGCAGCTACATATTTTTCATCAGGAGCAACTCTGATACAGTCAATGAAGGGCTGCTCTAATTTAAGTTCCTCCAAATTGAACAAAACTTCATAGTTATCATTGTCTGCTGCATAAAGAAAAAAGTAGAGGAGATAACTCCATAAGATATACTTACAATTTTTTTTAAACTGTATTTCAATGTTTTAGAGTAGCATTGCCCTTCTGGAAGATGCTACATGTTGGCTTCCTTCAGTATTGACAGTAGCTTGATGTGTGTAGAAAATGGCATTTGTTATTTAATATTACAATATCCTATTCAGTATTATTCTATGCATCAGCCTATGTGATGTTACTTGATATAGTTAGTGTAATATTTATAGACCATACAGAACCTAGAAAAGTAAGAAACTGTGACACTAAGTAATCTATGTTGTGCCTAGCATAGTAACTGGGATTTGGTAGATGATCAAAAAATGCTGGTTCTTACCTCCATTCTCTCTGCCAAAGCTTCTGAATATAAGTATTAATTCTAGCTTAGGCAAACCCAGGTATTAAATGCTAGTCATTTAAAATAAAGATAAAAATCAATAATCAAAACCTATTTTTTATACCTTTGAAAATCAATAGTAGCCTTTCAGGCAGCATGTACAGGGGTGAGTAGGTACCAATCACTGGCCCTTCTGTCCTGGGAGTACACATGGACCACCATACCAGCACACCCCATATCAAGGGGATAATGGCCACATATGTTGAGGAAAGAAGCAGCAAGCATACAAAGTAAAAGCAGCGCTCAGTTTCCGACAAGATGCAACAGGAGAAGGACTTGAGTTCACTCCCTCTCATGAAAACACCAAAACACGACTAACTGTTGGAACACCCACTGACCCAAAAGACTGGAACCTATCAAAAAACATACTTGCATCCAAAGACAAAGAAGAAGCCACAGTGAGACAGTTGGGGGTGGGGGTTGGGGAACGCTTTCGTGATATAATCCAATCCCACCCATCAGGTGGGTAAGCCACAAACTGGAAAAATAATTATATCATGAAGGCTCTCCCACAGGAGTGAGTATTCCGAGTCCCCTGGCAGGCTCCAGCCTGAGGGTTTGGCATTGGAAGGAGCCTGCAGAGTATTTGGCTTTGAAGGCCAGTGGGGGCCTGAACAAACAATAAATGCTGGAAGGTGTGTGGAGAAAAAGGAACCCTCCTACACTGTTCTTGGGAATGTAAACTGGTACAACCATGACAGAGAACAGTATGGAGGTTCCTTAAAAAACGAAAAACAGAACTACCATATGATCCAACAATCCCCTTAGGCATATATCCAGAGAAAACCATAATTCAAAAAGATACATGAACCCCAGTGTTCACTGCAGTGCTCTTTAATAAAGACTTGAAGCAACCTAAATGGCCAGTGACAGAGGAATGGATAAAGATATACAGATATAGATGCACAATGGAATACTCGGCCATCAAAAAGAATGACACAATGCCATTTGCAGCAACATGGATGGACCTAGAGATTGTCGTACTAAGTAAGTCAGATAGAAAAAGAGAAGTTTCATATGATATCAATTAATATGTGGAATCTGAAAAAAAAATGATACAAAGAAACTTATTTGCAAAAGATAGACACACTTCCAGACTTTGAAAACAAATTTAGGATACCAAAGGGGAAATGTAGAGGGGGGATAAATTAGGAGTTTGGGGTCACCATATATACACTACTATATATAAAACAGATAATCAACAAGGACCTAATGTATAGCACAGGGAACTCTACTCAATATGTTGTAATAACCTATATGGGAAAAGAATCTGAAGTATGTGTGTAACTGAAGCACTTTACAGTACAGATGAGACTAATAACTGTAAATCAACCATACTGCAACAGAAAATACAAATTAAAAAAATCAATATCAAATTTCTCATGAAAAATGGGGAATTGGAAAAATCAAGTGTTTCTTTTTTTAAAAAGGAAAACTGTATGGTACCTTCTTCATCTTTGGAACGAACCAAGCAGCAGCCCTCTTGATAATAAACGAAACCACCATGTTTAATCTGACAATGTAAAGAAACAAATGGTTTATTTAATAATAACAATAATTTATCCACTAGTTTAAACACAATTTGTTTAATGGTCTGACTATTCAAGATGAAGAAATGATATCTTTTATAAAAGCAGTCCTGTTGAAGTCTATGAATGGACATAGAAAAAATATTAAATGGATACAAATATACAATATAGTGATCAAGATATGGTTTTCATATGTTTACAATCATCGGAGGCATTTCCAATACATAAATGAAAGCAACAACAAAGAGAAGGCAAAACAAAACCTATGTCAGTTCTCATGAATGTACGAACCACGTTAGCTTTATTTTTGGAACATCTGAAATAATTAACAGAGATCAAGTGGAATCATTAAGATACACCAAAATTATGCAGATGCGAAAACCATGACTTAAGACTAGCCTGAAAACCCAGTCAATACCTTTCTGAGATTCTTTCCTCTAAAATATGCTGTCACTGCCAACTGTTCACGTTTGATCTGATTTTACACAAAGCATCTTACCCTCTGTAGAGGTGACAGATAAAGGCAACTTAAGAGAGAGAAAGACCATTACCAATACATGAATCATGCTCTTGTCTAATTCCTACATATTAAATGCAACTGATTGACTGATAGGATATTAGGTAGCTTTACTACCTGCTAGTTAATGGTGTGATTTGAATCTGGAATTCCTGATTCTTTGTCATCCAGCCGCTAAGTCACGTCAGGCTCTCTGTGGCTCCATGGACTGTATTGTTATTTTCATTCTACTATGTATGCAATTTTCACTCATAAGCTGTGGTTCTGTTTTCCATTCTTATAAAAAAATTTTTCAAAAAAAAATTTCAACGTGTATGTTCAGTCAGTTTCAACTGAGTATTTATGAGTGTGGTAAACATAAAATGGTCAAGCAAATACTTGGCTTTCATGGTATTAAACTGTTCAAAGTGAATTTTCTTTTATTAAATAAAAAGTATAGCTAGAACAATCAAATACTTTTCAAATAATGAAGCACTGACTTAGTTTCACTTGAACTTCTCACTGGAATTATTTAAAAAAATTTTAAAGCAGAACTGGTTGTTTCCAAAAACCAAAATTAACATAATATGGTTGGAAATTCACCTTGGCTTTGATCTTTATGATTTATTTAAAGAGTCACACTTAGTTTATTCTTTGTTATTTAAGTTTTTTAGCATATATTAAAGGCCAAAATCAGTTTAATTTGGATGTGGGTTTATGTTTATAAATCATAAACATTATAAATCATAAGGTATTATTTAAAAAAGTAAACATATGGTATTTCATTTGTATCCCAACTGGTAATATAAGGTTTTTAAAAAAAAGAGATAAGATATCTTACCTCTGCATTGATGATTTCGTATTCTTCTTGTGGCTGTGTTTCTAATTTTGCTCTCACTTTTTCAAAAGCATCCATGTTTTCTGAAAGCGGTTTTTTGTTTTCCTGTTTACTAGACAGAAAATTCTGGAAAAAAGTTTTATCATTATGGTCATAATATTTCAATTATAAAAAAAACTTTCATCTTTTAAAGATAATTATTATTTCCTTCTCATGCAAATACTACAACATTAGATGTATACCTATGAAATAAACTGCATTTCACAGATCTTAAATATTGTTTCATAAGTTTATTTTTTTGAAAGATTTTTTAAAATTTATTTTCTTTACATTATCATGTTGGTTTTGCCATACATGTTTCATAAGTTTAATAAGTCATTTCCTCTTTCATTTAAAAATGCAAAGAAAGAAAATGAGGTTGAGACTTAATGACTGCAGAAGGAAATGGCAACCCACTCCAGTATTGTGGACTGAGCACGCATGCATGCACACAGTAACTTAAATGTGTAAGTCCTCAAGAGGCAGAGGTAATAAGAAGTGCTGAGGAATGTTCAGAAATACTATGGGAAAGCAGTAAATGAAATCCTGTGAACACTTAAACACATTTAATAGCCAGGTGTAGGAAGCAGAAGTCTGCTGAATTTTATAGAGTACTAAGATACCTCCTAAAATGAGAAAAATGTCAAAGGCAGAGGAAGACATTAACATTATCAATAAATGTTCATTATTATTTTATTCACAGCAAGAGTCATGATAAGAAGTTTTTGTTACTTTCTAACTTCACTGGCCATAATTTTCTTCTCTTGTGAGGATAAGGAATCCTGCAAATAGAACTGTTTATCAGATCAAATGGTGAATTAAGGCTTTATAAAACAGAACTTCTCTTTTGAGATAAGGAATAAGATAATATATTCATCTTAAAAAAGGAAGAATAAGGAAAAATAATGGAAAATTAGTGAGTAGAGATACAGGTGAAAGCTAAATAAAGCACTCCATGTCTTATTAGGAGTCCCTAATAAGCTAAGAGCCTAAGTTGATGTCTGCTGAGCACAAAAATACCATATGAATTATTAACATTTGGGTGAGGCAAAAATCTCAGTTCCCAAATTTAAAAAAGGGTTCAATAATTCAATACACCTTGCCTTGCTTAAGGAAAAGAATTCTAATCAAGATTTTCAATGTCACCTTTCTGCCAAAGATGACAACTCTACAGTGATTTGTGCCAGAGGGGCACTAAGCCTTTGGTAAGGACCTCCAACAGCTGGTTAATATGTATTGCACAAGTGTGTCCATGATACTTTACCAACAGTGTAGAGAATGTAACTGATATAGTCTATATCACAATGAGTTTATAATCTATAATTAAACACAAGAATAAAATAGAAAAATCACCAAAGCAAATTAAATGGAAAATTAATCATTTTCACAAAGTTTTAAGACTTCTAGGGATGCTTTATGATTTGGATTAGATTCATATTAGCTACAATGCTCGTTACACTAGTCATTACTCTCTACTTCAATAATATAATTAATGTGCTTGAGTAACAAGTTCAAACACCAGAGGCTCATATGTTTACCTTTTTTTTTTTTAAGTATCTCTACAAAATCTAGTGTTGATCTTTAGTGAGGCAAAATATCTATACCAATAATTTCCTATTATCACCTAAAGCATGAAACAGACCACTAGAAATCTATCTTGAAACTATAACTTAGTGATAGCAGCTGACTTTCTATTTCCAGATATATGCTTATCTGTTCTGTTAATTCCAATTAGAAGAGTCAGGAGAGCTACAAAGAGAGTACCTCTTTCTACTACCTTCCTAACCTAGTACATTCCAAACCAGGAGTTGGGCTCTGCCACTTTTCAACACTAGTTCTTCCTTATTGAGAGCCTTGGCTAATGCAGGGCTAAAGGCAACAGGGCTGGGCCCAATACCTATCCTCCTACACTTACCTTACAGTCTTAATTTGTTTTTTACTGTATCACAAATCCAAATAAACTGAGTTTATCTGAACCAAAATAACCCTGAAATCAACAGGATTTTGAACTGCCTTAATAAAGTAGAAGTAGAGTTCAAGCATTTTGTAAATGATTCCTCAAAAGGAAATACTCCTAGGGAAACTGAGGTTTTATATAATATTCACAAAGTACTCCAAGTTGGTTCTGGTTTAAGTTCTGTCCTCAACAATACTCACTGGATGTTCCAAGCTTTCATTTCAATGCTAGCTAGCATTATCATTAGGGTATGCAGCTAACCCGAATCGATTTTAACCAAGTATCTTAATACATTAATAGTTCATTGGTTTTAAGGGCATAAACTGCCTAATGGAGCTGAGATGAGGAGAGCTTTAACTTTGAATTTTAAGAGCTTACATGTACAGTGTCACTTTATTAATGGAAAAAAGAACCAGTCTTCCTCATCTGGGTGGCCTACTACAAAACCATTTTAATAATGAAAACTCTAAGATAGAAAAATGGAATATGTAAACTTTATTAGAGCAACATTATTGAACTCTAAAGACAGAAAAATCACACAACAGAAGAACACTGGGCAGCTCTGAGTAAAGATGGTGCCATTAATAAATGGCTAATTCCAAGTCTGGGATACGGAAAGTTAAAAAGTAGGCTTAGGACATTTTGTGTTAGAAAGCAAGAAGTGTTCAAAGGTTTATGGAAATGTGTGAAAAGAACACAAGGACCAGTTTGAGGGGTTCCTACTAGCCACATTTAGGGCAGTTTGAGCATCAAAAATAATAATGACTGTAATTGATTACTTTAAAAACTCACAATAATTTTAAAAGAAGTAAAAAAACAAAACACACACCAAACTAAAATAAAAAAATAAAGACTATAAAAAAGGGGGAAAACTTTTTTACAGAATAATACTAGCTAATAAATGTAGAAAGAATAACAGAAACAGAAAAACATCAGCAACTCCCACTGAAACAAGTGATTAGGGTAAAGATCATCCATGGTTATTAAACTCATTAGGTGAAATGATATTGGGTAATAAAATATTTGCACAAAGTATTACCCTACATTCTACTCAGTAATTGCAAAGGGAATAATGGCCCCTTAACAATGGAGAAAACTAGCAATTATCACCTTTATTGAAATTATTAAGCTTAGCATATGAACAGTGGGACAAGCTGACATTATGAGTCCCCTGAAATAACGCAATATGGAGAATTTAAATTTAAGACAGAAAAAGAGAAGAGTAAACCTAAAGTAAGTAGAAGGAAATTAGTTTCAATGAAATTGATAAAAAAACTAAAGAAAGGACCAACAAAATATAAAAAGTTGGTTCTTTTAATAATGTACTAAGAAGACATGGGAGGCCTGGACAGGGAGGCCTGGAGTGCTGCAGTCCAAGGGGTCGCAAAGAGTCGGACACAACTTAGCGACTAAACAACAACAAGAAATACATGTATAAAACTTGACTTAAAAAGACAAAAATATTAGAAATGAAAAAGATGGCATAATTACAAAGGTTTATAAAAATTATAACAAAGATTTTAAAAAATTATAATAAAGTTCTTTATGCTTATCCATTTGAAAATATGATAAAATGGATAATTTTCCAGAAAATAAATGAGCAAAACTGATTCAAACAACAGAAGAGCTGTATAAGCCAATAACTATCAAAAAAATTGATAATTAAGCCCCTTTATAAAAAGAGACACAAAACCCAGGTAAGTTCAAGGGTAGCTTTCTCAAATCCTTAAGAAACAGATAATCTCATATATTAACAATTTATGGAAAAAAAAAAAGCCAACTATATAAAACCATGCCATTAATTTTATCAGGCTAAATTAACCCTGACACTAAAACTAGACAGTGACAATATAAGACAATTAAAAATCAATCTTACTGTAAAATATGGATTGAAAAAACTCTAAAATAATAGATCAATGCAGTTAAAAAAAAACACAAACCAAAAACAATTGTGATAATAAAATCCTATGTGACCAATGAAGATTTATCTTAAGAGTGAAAGGATGGTTCAACACTAGAAAAATCTATCAATGTAATCACAAATAAAGGAAATATATCTTAGGCCCATTTCAATTAATGCAGAAAAAAATAGAAAATAATCAATACACTTAAAAAACATAAAAAGTCTTAAATTTCCTTAAAAAACATCCCTGTGTTGTTTTAGGCAGAACCATACTAAACATCAGTTCATGGGGTGGCAAACACTTTCACTTTCATACTAAGCATCTGTGAAACCCTTTGCAAGACTTGTCTCCTATGTTCCCTGCTTCTAATTCCTCTCTTTGAGCCCATTAAGATTTTTGCACTTCTCATTCCAGTGACTGCTCTTGTCAAGGTCACTGATGGCCCCTACATCAAGAAGTACAAATGTTAATTCTAGGTAATCACAGTACTTGAGAGCTAAAAGCATGTGACTCAGTTGATCACTTCCATCTCCTAAAAACACTTCATTTGGCTTCCAGGCTTCACTTCACTTCACATTGCTTGCCTTCTATTTCACTGGCCCTTCTGTCTCTTCAGCTAGTTCCTACTCAACTCCTTGGCTCTTAACATCAAAATGCCCTGGACCACTTCCTTTATCTATAGTCTGCACTAATTCCCTTGGTGATCTCATACAGCCTTATGATGCTAAATAGTAAATGCTGTTTATTTTCTAGGAGTCCTAAATTTATATCTCTAGCCTGATCCTTTTCCCTGAACAAGTTTGTTATACCCAACTGACTATAATACTCATTATTTTCTACTTGGACTTCTAACAAGTATTTTAAAAAAACTGTCAAACACTGACTATCCAATGTCCTCATTTTCCCTCTCCCCACAAAAATCTCCTGATCTTTAGGCAACTGTTCCTATCTTCATAAATGACAACTGTCTTTCCAGCTGCTCAAGCTTAAAAGTTTTAGTTTTCTTTGTCTTTCTCTCTAGCAACCACTGACTGATGTGCAAATCTTGTCAATTCTACTTTCAAGATATATCTTGAATCTGAGCATGTCTCACACCTTTACTATTCTGGTGATACCAGTATCATTTCTCTTTGGATTACTGCAAGAGCCAAAATGCTGTTTCTGCCTCTGTTTTCCACAGTCTATTTTCAACGAAGAAACTAGAGTGAACCTAAAGTCAGACCATATTACTCCTTCACTCAAAATCCAACCCAAAGTTTTCCCATCTTGTTAAAGAGGAAGACTGAAAATCCTTATGATGGTCTAGAGTCCTAAAGAACTGCCCCATTACAAATCTTGCTGACCTCATCTGCTAATACACTCCCATGTGCACTGACTGAACCTGGGCTCCTTCAGGTTTTTTGACTATGTCAAGCTTGCTTCCACCTCACTTTCTTACAGCTTACTGCCCTATGTCCAAACACCCACTTGAAGCTATTGCTCAAACGTAGTCTTTTTTTCTCAGTTAGGCCCACCCTGACTGCTTGACCAAAATAAGAATTCTTCCTAGTCCCAAATGGTTTATTTAATCTTTCCTTGTCCTATTTTATTTTTCATTGTACCTACTGCCTCTGATATACTATTTATTTTATTCATATATTTCTTTATTCTTCCTCTTCCTAGAGAGATGAGATAAGGACTAGATTTTGCAATGTCTTTAGGAACATGATTAGGAAAATGGGAGTTTATGTGGTAAGAGCTTCTGGGGACTTCCCTAGTATTCGAGTGGTTGACTCCACACTATGCAGAAGGCCTGGGTTCATTTCTGGTCAAGGAACTAAAATCCCTCATGCTGCATGGTGTTGCTAAAAAATAAATAAAAATACAAAGACACTAATTTCTAAAAAAAAAAAAAAAAGAACTTCTGGAAGGGTTTTTAAGCTGTGGAGTGACATGATTTAATTTATATTTTAAGATCATTCTTTCAATTGTATGAAAATGGATTGGATGAGAAGAAGGTAAGCAAAGAACCTGGTTGGGTGACTTCAACCAGTGACCCAGGTGAAAGATGACTGAGTGATAATGGTAGAGATAGAGAAATATGGACAGATTCACCATGTATTTTGAAGGTTAATGTAATGTGTTTCTGAAAGCATGTCAGACATGATGGTATATATGATTTGAGGTATATGAATATTTTATTAGAAAGACTATAACAAGCACATCAGACTGATGACTATTATTCCTTGGGATGAGACAAGTTGGTTAAGCGAAAATAATTAAGTAAGTAACAGCCCAGGTGGTACTGTGATATGGTAAAAATCACGAAGCTAGGTATACACTATTAATGGATGTGATGGCAGGTTAATGTTTCCCCACATTCTGGCTTGAACAACTGTATACAGAGCAATGAGACAAAGAAGAGCTGAGTCAGGGCTGGGATAGTTGAAGTTCAGCTGTGGATAGTTTGAGAAGTCAGTAAGATGTCCAACTAGAGATTAATCCTGTGCAGCTCAGAGGTGGATCTGGGATGAAGATAGTAACTACTATGATACTAAATCCAAGGGAATGGATAAAATTACTTAGGAAGAAATTAAAGAGAGAAAAAAAGGGCCAAAACCAAAGTCTGAGAAATTCCAAAGTTGAATGGTCATATGGAAGAAAAGTCAGAAAAGGAGATTGAAGAGGGTTGGTTTGTAAGGTGGGAAAAGGAAAACCAGGAAAACATGGAATCATGAGGCTAAAAGAGTGTTTCAAGGAGGGAATGGTCAAGGATGTCAAAACTACTGATAGCTTCTCTGAGAGGAGGAAATAGAAGTGCCTACTGGGCTGAAATATGTTACATCTTTGGCAACAATGATGGGTTTTTAATGGGGGACAGGAGCCATACTCCAGCAGGTTAAAGAATAAACGGAATGTGGAGAAAGAAAAACCAATAAAGAATTGGCACCTATAATGCAGTCCCACTCCATGAACTATTATCAAAAAAGAAAAAACTACTGTGAGACTACAATTTTTTTCTTGCTGGCTTTCCCAAGTTTTGAACCTTCAGAATCAGTGATTCCCACAAATCACAGATCACTAATGCCAGTGAAGGAATATCTGTTAACCTACCTTAGTGACTACTATAAGAACTACTAATCTATATTGTAGAAAGAGTCAATGGACAAATGTTTAACCTTTTTTTCCATTATTTAGTTTTCTTTTTGTATCTCAAATGATCAAAAATTTCAGGAATTATTTCTGTAGGCAGAGCAGAACAGGATGATGTGAAAGATAAAGAAATGCAGTATCTGGTTTGACGCTAGCCATATTACTAGTTGGTGCATGAGTGTAATGGAATAAGTTCATCTTGCCATCTGGCTAAGGTTAAATGGAAAGTCACAGTACCTGCCAGAAAGAGCTTCAGAAATGAATGAATTCAGTGAGGTTTAGGTCAGCAACATTTGATCACAAGTGTGTCTAGCTCCCAAATGCAGATCTGCCGTCATTGGCAGACCGGAAATTTCAGATTTGCTTGAGGAACTTAAGACAAAAAAACAGATCCCCAGGCCTCAGCCAGTAGATCCTGACCAAGCAGACATGGAGTGAGATCCAGGAATTTGTATTTCTGAAACATTTCCCAGGATTTCTGATACAAAGCCAAACTGCAGGAGTTGGTACTCTAGAGTTCCCAAACATACAGATGATAGTTGTTGGTAAGTTAACGAGGTAGAGTTATAAAATAATGAAATTTTAGCATTTGGAGGACTTTTAGAGAGCACAAAACTTGAAACTCCCCCTTTTATTTCCAGTCAGAGAGCTCAGAGTCCTGACACACCAGTCATGGCTACAGCTCTTTCTGGCATTTTTATTACAGGGACTTCCCTCCCTTACTCTTTAGTTAACTTATCTAAACAAGTCTTTAAGTAAATATATTTTAATTTGCCTAAAAGGCACTAATTACTTTTTCTACTTGCTGTTCCCATTTGTTTCTGTTGCTTAGCTGCTAAGCTGTGTCTGACTCTGTTGTGACCCCACAGTCTGTAGCCCTCCAGGCTCGTCTGTCCATGGGATTTCCCAGGCAATACTACTGGAGTGGGTTGCCATTTCCTTCTCCAGGTTGTTTCCATAAGAGTAGACAAAGTTGAAACTGAGTGAATGCTTACTTGGCTGTGCATTTTTGACTACAGATCTCTTCACGGTCCCCAGGTCCCAGTGATCATAAAGGACAGGGACTACAGCTTTTAGATCATATAATTTCTCACAGAAGGAATGGTTGATGTGTGACATGTGAAAGCCAGACCATTACCAGGTGAAGGAATTATTAAGCCACTGAAGCAGGTTAAAGCTTCCAGACAACAGGGTTCAATGAAAGAGAACTGAAAAGTTGCTTCAGGGACAAGTGGAGGGAAAAAATAGTCCAGCTCCTGCATAGGGTGTGAGCTAATCTCACAGCTGTCACTCTGAGGGTAATTCCTGTCTACTATTTATAAACTGAGACTAAGGATAAAAGCACAAGATAACAAAATGTTCCAAACACAATTCAAAATATAATGATCTAAATGTCTAAAATGTGTCCAATAGGTAAAGTTTTAAAGTTTACCTTTCTCAAGTAGGACATGTGTGCAAATACACACACAACGGGCAAAAGTGAAATAAAAGACACTGAAAATTTGAGTGAAAGGGAAAGTGATAAACTAAACTAAGATGCTATAAAAAGAAAAATTTGAATGACTGAAATGTAAAGAGTAGAAGTCTAGGACTAAGATTAAGAAGTTGAAAGCAAACAACAACAAAAATCCCCCAAAATGCCCCATAATAAATAAGTATGAGCTAATAAAAGAACAAAAGTGAAACAAAAAACTAGAAGAATTGAGTAAAATAAGATTAAAAAATCATTTTTGTAAACAGAAGAAGCTGCTCAATTGTCTATCAACAGATGAATGGATAAATAAAATGTGGCATATGAAAGAAATGAAGTATTATTCAGCCACTAAAAGGAATAATTTCCCATATATGCTACAATATGGGTGAACTCTGAAAACTATTCTAAGTGAAATAAACCAAACACAAAAGGATAAATATTATATAATTCCAATTATATGTATTATCTAAAATGGGGAAATTCATACAGACATAAAGTAGATTAAAAGGTTTCCACAGTTCAGGAAAGGCAGGAGTGCATAATTCTAGGTATATTTTTTTCAGGTGACAACAGGATTTTGGAAATATATAACAGATGTTCAACACTGTAATGTAATTAATGTCATGGAATTATACACTTAGAATGGTTAAAATGGAAAATTTTGTTACATATACTCTACTACAATAAAAAAGTTAAAAGAGACTAAAAATATTAGTATGAAACTAGAAATTAAAATACTAAAATAAAAAAATACGCTAAAATATTGCAAGAATATCACTCCTAAATGCAATTTAGGAACCTAATGACATAGCAAGTATGTGGTAGGGGAGGTTATGTCAAAGGGGCAACAGCACCAGCCGCTTAACTCAAATAGCTAGGACGAGCACATAGCTTGCCAACCTAAGACACTTCTGGGAGGAAAGGAGACACTGTCAATAACTACAAATGGACAACAGGCGCAGACTGAGACTGTCAGAAGCAACGGAGGACACGTGCTCATTCTACACACAAGGGTGATAGGTCCTCAAGGTTGAGGTCATGCCCATGGCTTGGGGTCTGGCCAGAGTACAATGGTCCGAAAGCATCTTCTAGAGGAATACAGTGGTCAAGAATGCAAATTTTTTTCAATTTTTAACAGAGAAGTAGCACAATTAAGCGGTTTTCACTGATGTTTACTAATTTGGGATTCATAAAACAATCAGCATATTATTAGATTTTTATTAAGACTTATTGTAACAGTCCAGGAATTTTAGAAGTCAAATTATACTTTGAACTGTACTGGCAGGCACAGGAAGGAATTCCTAAGGTGAATAATTTTTTATAAATGTACATTTTTACATATTACATTAGAGCTCTAAGAATATATATATATTTTTATACTTACATATGACTACAGACAATTGAGTTTGACCATTTAAAAAATCAAACCAGATTTACTGAAAAGATTAATAACTGATCTCCTACATAGTCTTTATTTTTAAGCTAAAATTAATCTTAAAGGCCTACACAGAGGTTAACTTAAACAGTCCATACCTTACATGAGAAGTTCCGACTTGGGATGTTTCTTGCTAACTCTGAGATCCTGGGTTTATTCTGCAGACATTTGGTTAGGTGATATTTTTTCAATTTTACTCTATTGTAATAATGATCAACGAAGTTACAGTGATTCAAGTGTTGTTTCTGCATGCATTTCCCAAGATTAGGAATACTATACTTCAAAGCTTGGAGAAACAATTTGCTCTTCTGCTGCATGGTATCAAAGTCCCTGGTTTATGTTCCCTTAGGGGCTGCTAGCACATGAATGATTTTCATAGGAATGACTGTACAGCAGTGGGTTCTCAGAGCATCTAAGATCTGCAGTTCTTAACTTTCCCCTTTGGGGCTGTGTACCCCTCAGGTAACAAGTAACTGCAGACAGCTGATAACTCAGGTTAAAAGTATTGAAAACTTGTACAAGCTGGTTTCATTCAAGTCATACTTCTTGGCAGATGTGACTTAAATGTCTTTTTAGTAAGGTCAATCTTATCAGACTCAAACTATGCAGCACTGATTCTGGTACACACATGGGCAAACTAAAAAAAAAAAAAGACAAAAATGAGAAAACAAAATAAAAATCTGCAATAAATACAAGACTTACTGGGGGCATCTCAGGAACTCTGAGGGCTTTTAAAGGCAAACCGACTTTGATTTTACATAATTCAGATTGTATCTTTTATGTGTATTGGGTTGGTCAAAAGGTTCCTTCCAGTTTTTCACAAGATGTTATGGAGAAACCTAAATGAACTTTTTGGCCAACCCAATATATGCAGGATGAACTGCAAAAGACTAATTACTGAATAAAGGTAGAGAAGGGATTAGTATTTATTGTTTGCTACATGCCAGATGCTTTTATATACTTGATCTGATTTAAACTTCATAGGAACCTGATAGAGTAGCTATTATGTTGACCTTACAGGTGAGCGAACTGTGGCTCAGGGAAGTTTAAGAAACTACCCCAGGTCACTTCGACAGAAAGTGATAGAGGGTTAAGTCTATCTGCAAATAAAAACAACTCACTTTGATGTTAAAAAGGGAATTAGCTCTTTAGTTGCAAAAAACACTTCAGGATGCACACAAGAAATATGATACCATCGGTCTTCTATTGGAAAGCCTGTTCCTTTTAACCTATCTAGCAAGGTAAGTAAGGCTAGTGAGTAGTTTAAGTCAGAGAACCTGGGTTCAGGTCTTCACTCCTGCACTTACCACCTGTGCCTAGTTTCCTCATGTGCAAAACAGAGATAATGACCCCACTAACTATGGAATAGTTATTCTAAGAATGAGACAATAATTTATGTTCAACTCTTAATAAAGTGCCTGGAACGTAGTAACCACTCAGTAAACTTTGGCTACTATTTTGGGGATAGGAAATATCTAGATATGTTACACACTGTTGAATATCATCATGAAAGTCTTTCACAAAATGTTTCTGGGTAGCAAAGGGAAAATACTGCGTCAGCTTTACCACAGCTCTGATCCGCTACGAAGCAGCAAAATAGAGTTGAAATAGGAAATGAGCACCCGACACCAGCAAAAACAAAGAAATTAAATAAAATATGAGAAAATAAAAGAAAGGCTCTGAATTACTACATCCCTGCCGGCAGCCTCCATCCATCCATCTTCTACCCGAAGGGAGAAGACAGCAGGTTCAAGATGGGGGTAGGGCAGACACACGGGTGTTCCTGAGAGAACCTATTCGTCTTCCCTGTGCATCCGAGGCGACAGAGTGGTACCATGTGTCACGCAGTTAAGTGACATCGGTCAAAAAGCTAGGACTAAAGGACTGAGGGATGGCTGGATGGGGAGAGGAAGAAGTGAAGGGACGAGGCCCCCCAGCCTACGCCCCCCAATACGTACGCAAAATTGAAAGCCTGGATCTAGATACCGAAACGAGTAAAGGCACGCCCAGAGGACCCGAAGCTCTCAGGAAGGGCTGCAGCTGTCACCTCGATCGCGTCCTGCCGAAGTCTGATTTCTGCAGCTGGCAGAACCACTGCCTACCCAGTGTCGCCGAGAGCTAGTTTGCAGCACGTGTTCTACGTAACCAGCTAGCACGAGCTCTAAGCAGATTCCACCATCTTTATTGTGGTCAGGAATGGGTTTTTCTCCTTCTGAGATCGTTATTGCTCAAAATATAAACCTTTTGGATCTTTGCTAGTCTTCAGAACTCGAGATGAAACAGGAGAAAGGAGAACAAAAAAGGGGCAGGGACGCGCCAGATCTGCCACAGTTCTCGCACCCTCCGGTCTGCCCTCACTCAAGATGGCCACCAGCAAACTGGTGCAGTGGCGAGAGTCGCGCTGCCCTGGTTGCTAAGGAGACGCGACTACCGGAAATGCGGGATTCGGGGAGGGCTCGGGAGCGAGGGCGGTGGGAGGGAGGCCTGGCGTCACAGGTCCTGACTGGGAAGAAGTAGGCAGGTCCTGGCAGGGGAGAGCTGTGGCGGCGGGATCTCGGGAGCAAGAGGCTCTAGCGGGATGGAGTCTCAAGTCTCTGACGCCGCCGCCGGCCAAGCAGGGCAGACGGCGCGCGAGGGCCAGGCAAACAGCGGCGCCGTTCCGGGACCCGCAGCCTCGGCGCCCTTGGGTGCCGCCCGGTGGAAGCTCCTGCGGCAGGTAAGGCAGAGCCCTCTTAATTCCCTGTTGCTTCTGGCCACTCCCCTCGCAAGCGATCGGTAGCTCCCCTCCCCTTGAAGCTCGGGGAGTTCCCTCACGATTTTACCGGGAGCCGCCTGAGGAGCGCCCCCTTGGTTCACCTACGGGTCCCCCCGGAAAGGGAGGCATCAGGTGGCATCGGTAGGGAGCGGGGCGGCCAGAGCTGAGTCCTGCGAAACTCCGATCGAAGTAGAAGAGTCCTTCCCAGACAGCCGTCTGCCTCTGAGGGACTTTTCTTCTTGCCCGCCAGTAGGGTTGGTGGGACCGCCGCTCCGCAGCCCACACTGCTCTTTTCTGCTTCTGTTCTACTTTCTTCCCCTTGGTTTCTCCTCCTTGCTTCTTAACTCCTCGCCTGTTTCTAGCCCCACATCTGGCCCCTCTCTTGGTGATCAGCGTGGCTGACCGTGTGGGGGCTGTGACGTTGCACGTGTTGCTTCGGTTTCTTCCGTGGGGCTGAGAGCCAAGGGAGTTGTAAGAGCTGCCGCCGCCCACCCCTTCTCTTTCAGGCGACAGTTAAACTTGTTTATCTTGTAGTTCGAAGTGCTCAGTGAAATCCTCGGCGTCTCTGTGTGTTGTTTACTGGAGGTTGTCTTTTAGCACTTCGAAGATGCCGCTGTTGATGGCAACTTCAGTGGTGTGCCAGTTTGAAAATTTTCTTACTTGACATCACTGACACTCCTCGCCAAAATGCTTGAAGTGAGATCTGTTGTTGATACCTCAATGTTATGCTTCTGCCTGGGGGTTTCTTATTCAGTAGGACACTTTGCGTTTCTGATTTGTGTTTTGAGAAGAGTTTCTCAGCTACTGCCACTTTATTTGAGATTGTGTGTTTAGGATTCTAGGGGTTACTTTGTTTGCAGTTGTCTGGAGTCATCTTTTCATACTGTGGCCTTCCAGTGCTCTCATGACACACTCAAAGACCTTTTCTTTGCTGACACATTGACAGCCCTTGCAGAGCATTCACGATCTGGTTTTGCTATTAATGTTACAAATGGTATTATAGGATAATAAAATGCATGTCTTATAGATCATTATCGTAGGAACTTTCTGTAGTGAACAAAGTTGAATTATCAAAATAGTAAATTAAGGCTTTAAAATGATCAATCAAACCTTATTATGATGACAAGTGATTCTTAGTAAAAACTGTAGTTGATCATCATTTATATTCATTCTGAATTGCTGTCTACTTTAGCATAAGGGTGAGTTTCAGCCATGGCTGCCATTTGAACTCCTCTCACTCTTTGAAATTTAATGTTTTAGTGTATTTGTGCTCTCTGTTAGAGTCTGTCTTCTCTACTTAATAAATGACTGTTCATCCTTCAGACCTCTGTGTCAATCTCCTCTTATTGACGCCTCTGCTGACTCCTCTGGGCTGAGTTAGACCCATAGGTGACTCTATGTGTAACCCCTTTTCACGTTATTTTATGACCACTTGATTAGAATCCATCTTTCTCACAAGAATAGGAATTCTCCCTGGGGAAAGATGTTATTTTATTAACTTCCATCTTCTGCACAGTGCCTGGGTAGTTAATTTTTAGTAGATACCGTTATGTGTTGTGGAAAGCCTGAGAATAAGGACAGTCTTTAAGTGGCCCACAGGACCTTGTCCTCACTTTATTGTATCAGTGAGCTATCACCGAGTAACAAATAACCACACCATCAGATATTAACACATACAGGTACTGTTGCATGCAACACCTTTACATACATCACATACTGTTGCAGACAACAGTGTTTGTGGGCCACCTGGGAGTTGACTGACAGGCTGTGATCAGCTGAGTGGCTCTAGGTTGCATGCTTGGTCCAAACACCTCTAATCCTGAGATCAGTTGGCTAACATGTTTTCATGGTGATGACTGAGGTATAAGAGAGCAAATGCAACCACTGAAGCACATTAATATTTTAAATACTTACTAATATCCTATTGGTCAAAATAAGAATCTTAGTCAAGGGGGCAGAGAAAATATGTTTTTTTTTTTTCCTTGGAGGAGGCAGGGGAGAAAGTGAATGTTTTTTTGTAATAACTGAATCTACCATGTTTTAACATTTGCAGGCTCTTAGTAAATATGTTTCGAGTGAACAGACCATTTGTATCTTGTAAGCATCCAGAAATGGGAAACCTGAGAAATCTGAACAATGCTAGAGATATGAATTCTTTTTCTCTTTCTTATGGGACATCATCATGATATCTCCTTATGTCTCCTTTTTTCTCCTTACAATTCTATGTTTCCACTAAGGCTCCAGTGCTATTTCATGGCCCTCTACCTTAACTGTCCAATATTTTCTGTCTTTTATAATTAACATTTTTGGAGAGAAAATCTGGTTGACTGAGTTCATCATTTGATACCAAGTCGCATGATAAATTGCTGACTTTTGAATTTAGTGCCCACTTGAATCAGATGAGGTCTGGAAGTCTGTGGATCAATATCAATAGAGTCTGTGGATATTGTTCTTTTTTCTTCTGTGTTGAGTTTGACTACCTGATGGCAAAAATAGCTACCTCATCATCCACCCAGCTAGTGATCCAGAAGAAATAACCCTTTTCTCTAACACCCAAATCATTTCCTCCAAACAACTCTAATAGGCCAAGTTTGAACCAATTGCTGTTTCTAGGAGAATTGTGCACTTTGACCTGGGTCATCAGCCCACACTGTGGCAAGGAAGATAACAACCCTACCATTATTGCTTAGAGTGAGGGAGGGGCCATTTCCCAAGAGGAAGGGATGTAGAGCAGATGAAAATGTAGCAGTGACCCTTACACGCTTACACACCTCTAACAGCCACCTACAGAATGGATAATAGGGCCTAGATGTCTTGGCTGAAGAATCCGAGTAATGGAATATTTTATAGTACAGTTTAAATTAAAGCAGGTAATATACATTTGAGACTGTCAATGCAGAAAGAGACAGGATGACTTCTAAAATAGAATGTAATACAATTGGATTTTAGTCCTAGATCTACTTATGATGATGAACAACCTATTTGTACGTCATTTGTAAACGAGGGAGTAGGACTAGATTTCTTTAAGATCTCTTCCTTTTCTAATTATTTTAAAGTGAAATTATTTTCCAGGGTTAGAAATAAATTGTCTATTTTGTAATCTTATTATGATTTCCTAACAAAGAATTTGATTTATTTTTAACATTTAAAAACAGCTTAGGGGACTTTCCTGGTGGTCCAGTGGCTAAGACTCCTTGCTCTCAATGCAGGGGACCTGGGTTTGATCCCTGTTCTGGAAACTAGATCCCACATGCCACAACTGAGAGTTTGCATGCTGCAAATAAAAAGATTGCTCATGCTGAAACTAAAGATCCCACAAGCCACAGTGAAGATAGAAGATCCCAAGTGCTGCAACTAAGACCTTTGCATCCAAATAAATAAATAAATAAATACTTAAAAAATAAAAATAGCTATGTACTGGGTAAGTATGCAAAAATGGGCATCCAAGTGAGATCATCACAGTACATTTATCAGAAAACTGATTTTTACAGTATCAAAGAGAGCAATCTAAAACAAAATATAAACAGTATGTATAGTATGAGCCTTTTAAAACTTATTCATAGCTATATGTATATGCATAGATGGATGTTTAGTTGTGCTTTTCCCGAATGGTAGAATTTTGAGTGGATTTTTACTCTTCTATATTTAAACTTCTTTTCCAGTGAACCTGATTATTTTCAAACTATTTTTCATCTATTCCCAGATGTGTAGTTTTAATTATAGCATCTTTGAAATTGGGATATGTCTTTTAGTTGATGGCATCCCAGTCAATAGGCAGACTATTCTATGTAACATCAGAAGGAAGAAAAAAAATTGAATCTCATAAGCAATGATGTATTGGATTTGATGAAATATAGTCAGGAAAAGAGAGAACTGTTATTGAAGACTGTTGACTACCAGAAAAACAATTCCATGTGAGTGACCGAAATCCTTCCCAGAACAAGATGCTAAACAATAGGAGTACCTATTACCTCATTGACTAATTGAGAAAGTTGGTTAAAAAGGTCATGAAAATGATACATATCTAAAATGAAGCTACAATCTGAGTGTCAAATTGTCCTAAATAATTATAATTAGTTCTCTACGTTTATATAGCTGGCTTCCCCCAATGAAATTGGTAGTAAACTTTTAAGCAACTTCTCAAGCAAACTTACCTTTATCTTTCCAAAACATTCAACTTAACTTTTATGGAAGAAATATAAAAATAAAATGGAATAATGATTACCACGTCTCATAATTATTCTTTCATTAGTTTTTGTAATATTTAATGCATGACAATAACAAGAACAGCTAGTGTAAAAAGCTTGTGAAAAAGGCCAATTAACTTGGCAACCAACTCAGTGGGGAAGGGCAGGAATAGCACCTTGGCACTATTCAGTTCACATGGCCCAGTCTGAATATTTAATGGAGCGAAGAGGGTCCTTTAATTCAGACTCAGTTACAAGAGATGTGCTGTGTTTTGTGCCCTGTTTATGCCTCCCAATTCCTTGATAGAAAATGGCAGACACCAAGAACCCATGTCCTAGAAATGGTTGCGCCTATAGATCTTGCACTGAGAATTGTGGTTTAGATCCCTATGTAAGTGAGGAGTTGAGTGGTGGACTCCTCATTGTTTTTATTGGCATCACTAGGGGTCACTTTGTACAGCAGCAGCTGAGCAGGGTCATTCATCCTCTTTCATTCCTTTTTTTTTTTCCTAATATTTTATACATCATTGTATTTATAAGGGTTTTTCACATTGTTGAAGGTAAACTTGCATTTCAATTGATTATAGAACTTTATACTGCTATATAGTCACAGATGACATGGATTTTTGTGTGCTCTGTGGAAGATTCTTTAACCTTAAGCATATAAATTGTAATGCTCACCTCTGACCCCTGAAGTTCAAACCTTATTGACATATACATCAGTGACTGGAGCAGATTTTCTTGTTTTATGTTTCTGAGTTATTAAGATTAATAATTGGTTTTATTGGATTCCTTAAAAATATTTAGGAATATGCTTTAGGTTAAAAATGGTGAACGAGAATGTTTTCTTGAGTTAGAAGTATGTACCTTGTCAATCTGAGAATAAAATATTCCACCAATAATTATTTTGAAAGAAATGGACTTTAAAAAGTTTTTTTTTAATTTTTGGCTTAGTAGTTACGGTTCGCTGTCTCTAGAGGGCGGGCTTAGTTCCTCCACGGCATGTGGAATCTTCCCAGACCAGAGGTCAAACCTATGTCCCCAGTGTTGACAGACGGATTCTTAACTGTTGGAACGCTGGGGAAGTCCCTGAAGGAAATGAACTTTTCACTGTGCAGTAAAGAAAATAAAAAGTTTAGAAGGCTCCAGGTGTGAAAGCATGTGTCTTTTTACATTCTCAGAGCTGTAAAATTTATTAGACTATTAATCAATAGTCTTCCTAAGAGTAAATATAACAATTTTCCAGAGATTAAATACTTTAACCCCCATTCCTAAAATAATGCTGAATATTTTTATTTGGCTCGTTTTTATTATTTAAATTAAGACCAGAAATCTATGATTTAATTCCTAAAAAGTTTTGAGTCCTAAAAATGATGCTTTTATATGAATTTTTCTAAGAGTAAAAAATTCACCATTTAAAAGTTTCAGCTTTTTTGAGATATAACTGACAAATCATATTGTAAACTATACAATGTGATGATTTGATATATGTATGCATTGTGAAAGGATTCTCCACCCCTACCCACAGTGAGTTAACACATCCATCACCTTTTTGGTTATTGTTGAAAACATTTTCATTCATTTCTTTTTTTGATGCTTTCAAACAACTGAATGTTTTCACTTTTGTCAACCTGGTTTTCATTGCCTTCTTGTTCCTTCTGAATTCTCTGTGGCAAAGAGGAGCTGTATTCCTTTTTCACATCTAGTTTTTTGCCATTTTATGAAGCTGCTCTCTATATAGGTACTTTTTGACTTCACAATTCTAGCTCAGACCCCAAACTTTATTTATAAAGTATATAACCTTTTATATCTGAATTTTGAGTATTTTCCTTCACCACCCCACCCCATAATTCTATTTGAATATTACTTAATTATTTACTTAGGGGGTTGGAAGGCAATATTCTAAAAGCGGTAGCTGGCAAGATTATACCTTGATGGGAAATTTAAATATCCTCTTACATCACAAAGATGCAGACATTTTTGATGACCTTGAAATAACTGAATCAGTAGTAATTTCCTTGTGTATGATTACCTTTAAAAGAGTAGTGTATAGATTATGTAAATTAATGTTCCCTTTTATTTATTCTGAATATATTGCCTGTTACTTTCTTTGAGAATTACCTTGTTGTCATATTGTAGATCATGGAATTTACTAAACTATAAAAGCCTCTTCCAATTTTATACATGTATTGATTTAATAACTTTTTACCTTAGTGATTTATAATGACATTACATTGACATCAGAGTAATTTGATTAGTATTAAAAAGGCATTTGATTTTTGGACATTAATTGGACAAGATCTATGGCAATTTATAATATCTACATTTTATAACTTAATTTTTTTTTGTTTTTGAGAGTAAGCTTTGTTTAATGATGTGTTTTTCTTCCTCATAATCATAGATGATAGATAACAGTAAGACTGTATTTTTGGTAAAAACTTTTAAAACAATTCATCCTTTTATTTATTTTTAAAATGTTATTTATGTATTTTGTCTTTGGCTCTGCTGGGTCGTCATTGCTCTGCGGGCTTTTCCTCTAGTTGTGGAGGACAGGGGTTACTGTCTAGCTGCAGTGCACAGGTTTCTCATTGTGGTGGCTTCTGTTGTCGTGGAGCACAGGCTCTAGGGCACGCAGGCTTCAGTAGTTGTGCCTTTCGGGCTGCAGAACACAGCTCAATAGTTATGATGGCGGGGCTTAGTTGCTCCCAGGCACGTGAGATCTTCTGGATCAGGGATCTAACCCGTGTCGCCTGCATTGGTAGGCAGATTCTTTACCACTGAACTACCGGGGAAGCCCTATCCTTTTATTTTTAAAGGAAACTCTCAACCAAGTCAAAGAGAGGCAACTTTTCTGATGTTCCATTTAAAAAAATCAACCTTATAAACTTTCTATATAATATAAAAATTTTAAGCCTATTTTTTCCCTCAAGGTATATTATTCATGTTGGTATGGTTTCTTGCTTGGTTCTGATCTCAGTTTGCCTTTACCTAGTCAGGGTTTCTTTTCAGATAAGAGAAACAACTCTAGCTATTTTAAGGAGAAAAGGGTTTTATAAAGGGAATTAAGTGCTCATAAAATCTGGAGGAACTAAAGGTACCTACAAAGAATGAGTCCTAGAACAACACAAAAGCTGGCCTGCCAGAAGAAATGCTACCTCTACCAAAATGAAGAACTTGAGCCTCTTTGGGGATCACTTCACATTATGTGTGATCTCTGGTGATCAAGAAGCTGTTTCTAGAACTGTAGACTCCAGAAGTACACCTTGCCTGTTCTGTGTCTGCCAGCAAAGGTGTGATACTTGTATGGCGCGCGCGTGTGTGTGTGTCTGTGTGCGCGCGCGCATGCGCACATGCTCCACTGTGCATTCTTTCACTCCCCACTAAATTAGAGCGTGAACATTGGAACCTCTGCTAAAGCAGGTGAAGATCCAAATGTCTTTAGAACTATTCTTACTAGCACACATTGCAGAAATGGACCTTTCTTCTTTGCATCTTTCTTTCTTTCAAATCTCATGTTAGTCCATCTGGTTAGCTAAACCAAAAGCACATCTGAAACTGACTTCTAGGGATTCTGGGAAATGTGATTTCTAGCTTTAGTATAGGAAGGTATCTTAAAGGAAGTGGAAATATGATGTTTGGTGCCAGGCTACCACATTCTTCACGAGAAGAGCTGTTGAAAGTTTAAGCTCTGTAGTCAGATAGCCTGAATTTGCTTTGTACTAGGTTTCTGACCTGGACAAATTACCATTTCTTTTCATTAGTTTCCTCTGTCACATAATAGGTATCTATCCCATGGGGTTATTTGAGAATTTAATGAAGAGTGTGGTAAGACTTAAACTAATTCTTACTTAGATGTTTGGTGTCATTTGCTGGTGAACAATCTGGACTTGGAGTTTTCTTTGTGGTAAAATTTTTATTTATGCATTTTATTTTTAAAATAGTTCAGGACTATTAAGACTTTCAGTTTCTGCTTGTGTCAGTTTGGGTTAATTGTATTTTTCCAGGAAATTGTCCATTTCATCTAAATTTTCAAAGTTAGTCTTTATATACTCCTTTGTATTTTTTAATGCCTGTAGGATCTACAGTGATCTCCTCATGTCATTGAAATTTATACCTTCTTTCTTTTTTCCTTAATAGCTTCATCAGGGGTTTATCAGTTTTAATCTCTTCAGAGAACCATCCCTTGATGTTGTTGATCCCCCCTGCTTTGTTTTCTGCTTTATTAACTTTTACTCTTTTGAGGACTTCATTTGTTTTTTCTAGTTTTTGCAATGGATGCTTAGCTTACTGGTTTTTAGCTTTTCCATGCATCTAAGTATGGATTTAGCTACATTTTATGTTTTGAAATGTATTTTTAATATTCAGTTCAAAATGCTTTCTAATTTCCATTGTGTGTTTTTTGATTCATAGATTATGTAGAAGTCTATTGCTTAACTTCCAAGTATATTTAGTTTTAGATATCTTTTTAGTTATATTTAATTTGTTTATGACTATTAGAGTGCTTTATATATTAAAAAAACTTTACAGGAAATGTCAGATATATGAAAAATTGGAAATAATACTTTAATAGCCATTCAGGTATCTGTCAGTTCAGTTCAACTGCTCAGTCGTGTCTGACTCTTTGTGACACCATGGACTGCAGCACACCAGACTTCCCTGTCCATCACCAACTCCTGGAGTTTACTCAAACTCAACTCATGTCCATTGAGTCAATGATGCCACCCAACCATCTCATCCTCTGTCATCCCGGTCTCCTCCCACCTTCAATCTTTCCCAACATCAGGGTCTTTTCAAATGAGTCAGTTCTTTGCATTAAGTGGCCAAAGTATTGGAGTTCCAGCTTCAACGTCAGTCCTTCCAATGAATATTCAGGACTGATCTCTTTTAGGATGGACTGGTTGGATCTCCTTGCAGTCCAAGGGACTCTTAAGAGTCTTCTCCAAAACCACAGTTCAAAAGCATCAATTCTTCAGTGCTCAGCTTTCTTTATAGTCCAACTCTCAAATCCATACATGACTACTGGAAAAACCATAGCTTTGACTAGATGGACCTTTGTTGGCAAAGTAGTGTCTCTGCGTTTTAATATGCTGTCTAGGTTGGTCATAACCTTCCATCCAAGGAACAAGTGTCTTTTAATTTCATGGCTGCAATCACTATCTGCAGTGATTTCGGAGCCAAAAAAAAAAAAAAAAAAATGAAGTCTGTCACTGTTTCCATTATTTCCCCATCTATTTGCTGTGAAGTGACGGGACCGGATGCCATGATCTTAGTTTTTTGAATGTTGAGTTTTAAGCCAACTTTTTCACTCTCTTCTTTCACTTTCATCAAGAGTCTCTTTAGTTCTTCTTTGCTTTCTGCCCTAAGTGTGGTGTCATCTGCATATTTGAGGTTATTGTTATTTCCCCCAGCAGTCTTGATTCCAGCTTGTGCTTCTTCCAGCCCAGCATTTCTCATGATGTACTATGCATATAAGTTAAATAAGCAGGGTGACAGTATACAGCCTTGACCTACTCCTTTCCCAATTTGGAAACAGTCTGTTGTTCCATGTCCAGTTCTAAGTGTTGCTTCTTGACCTGCATACAGATTTCTCAGGAGGCAAGTCAGGTGGACTGGTATTCCCATCTCTTTCAGAATTTTCCATAGTTTGTTGTGATCCACACAGTCAAAGGCTTTGGCATAGTCTAAAGCAGAAATAGATGTTTTTCTGGAACTCTCTTGCTTTTTTGATGATCCAGCAGATGTTGGCAGTTTGATCTCTGTTTCCTCTGCCTTTTCTAAAACCAGTTTGAACATCTGGAAGTTCACGTATTGCTGAAGCCTGGCTTGGAGAATTTTGAGCATTACTTTGCTAGCATGTGAGATGAGTGCAATTGCAGGGTAGTTTCAGCATTCTTTGGCATTGTCTTTCTTTGGGATTGAAATGAAAACGGACCTTTTCCAGTCTTGTGGCCCCTGCTGAATTTTCCAAATTTGCTGACATATTGAGTGCAGCACTTTAACAGCATCATCTTTCAGGACTTGAAATAGCTCAACTGAAACTCCATCACTTTCACTAGCTTTGTTCGTAGTGATGCTTCCTAAGGCCCACTTTACTTGTCATTCCAGGATGTCTGGCTCTAGGTGAGTGATCACACCATCATGATTGTCTGGGTCGTGAAGATCTTTTTTGTACAGTTCTTTGTATTCTTGCCACCTCTTCCTAATGTCTTCTGCTTCTTTTGGGTCCATACCATTTCTGTCCTTTATTGAGCCCATCTTTGCATGAAATGTTCCCTTGGTATTTCTTATTTTCTTGAAGAGATCTCTAGTCTTTCCCATTCTATTGTTTTCCTCTATTTCTTTGCACTGATTACTGAGGAAGGCTTCTATAAGCTTCAGCTATTTTTAACTTTGGAGTACTTCACTTCATTTCTAATCTCTCATTATGCAACTCTCACCAGATTATTTTGAAGTGAATCTCAGATAACTGAGATACCATTCTCAGATAACAACTGAGATAACAGATAATCTCAGATAACATTTTTCTATAACTACTTCAGTATGTACCTATACAAGATAATATTAAAAAATAATTACAAAATGCTATACAGAATAATTCCTTGATGATCTGATCAGTTTCTAAATTTTCTCCATTGTCTCCTAATTTTTTTACAGTTTAATTTTTTTGAAAACAGGATCCAAATTTATTTCCAAATATTGTTATTGTCAATATGTTTAAGTCTTTTTAATATATTAATAAAATATCCCTTGGCACGTCTCTTTTCCAGCCCTTGCTGTTTATTTTAGAAGAAACTGTGTTTTTTGTAGAGTTTCCCATAATTTGAATTTTGCTAATTGCACTTGATCAATGTGTCCCTCTACCTGTATTTCCTATTCCCCATTAGAGATTTGATCAAACTCAGATCTGATATTTTTTGTTTTGTTCAGTTGGTCAAGATAATGGTGGTGTGAAATTTCATCAGTAATCACAGGGATGTATGGTCATTTCCTGATCATGATTACCTTGGTTCATGAATTCATGAGAGAGTTGAAAATGATGATGTTCTGTTGTTCTTTCTTCATTTATTACTTGGGCTATTCGTTTAAAGAGAAACTACTCTTCCATTTGGATATTCTCAGTTACAGTTTATATAGCAAAAACAGATAAATACTTGATTCTTTCTCTTCAATTACTAGTTTTCAAAACAAATTGGTTCTTTGCATCCTTCAGTGGTCAGCAGTGAGGTATTTAAAAATTACCAGTTTGTACTAATGTGTTTCAGATTAGTTACATTTATTATCTGTGTTAATATTCACAGTATCCCATCTTTGGCCAATGGACCCTTTTCCTATTCTCTTGAATCCTTTTGATAAAACCCCTAATTCTATAAGGCTTTCCTGTTTTCTTGTGTGCATGATGTTCCAGGCTTATCTTATATAATTCCTGCCATTCTTCCTCAGCTTGCCTGTCTTATCTTAGTTCCTTGTATGTTTAGTCGCTCAGTCATGTCTGACTCTTTGCAACCCCATGGACTATAGCCCGTTAGGCTCCTCTGTCCATGGGGATTCTCCAGGCAAGAAAGAATGCTGGAGTGGGTTGTCATGCTCTCTTCTAGGGAATCTTCTCAACGCAAGGATCGAACCTAGGTCTCCTGCATTGCAGGCAGATTCTTTACCATCTGAACCACCAGGGAAGCATCTTGGTTCCTTAACCAGGGATTATTAAACTCATGCCCTTGGCAATGAAAGCTGGGAGTCCCAGCCACTGGACCACTAGGGAATTTCCCTTACTTTGTTTTAATAAAAATTGTCATTTAGAGACAGCAGTATGTGCATTAAGTGTGTTCATTGCTGCTAGTTTGGTCATTGGTTTTAGACCTTTTTAGTGTCAGGTGTAGGTAATACATTTATAGTTTTAAAAAATGAAATACATCATTAATTTATATTATACTTCATTGAGATTCAGAGCTACAGTGTTTTTGCTTAACCTCATTAGTCTTAACAGCTGTATCGTCTTTCTCTCTTACTTAAGAACCCAGTTTTCAATGACACCAACAAAATTACTTATTTGTTTTATCTTAAAACACACACACACACACCGGCTCAGAATAACATACTGCCCCTGTCTAGGTATACACACATGCACACGCACACACACAGAGGCTCAGAATAACATACCTGCTCCTGACTAGGTAGTATGCTTTGAAATTCAACTTTTACCCCTTAATTCTACAAACTGTTGAAGGTGCTGCTTGTCTTCTCAGACCTTTCTTTTGGAATTGAATGTCTCACAAGAAGAGTGGTTACAAAACCCAGACTCTTCTCACTAGATTTACCTTGTTAGATATTAGACTGGTAGATCTTCTGTATTGTCCTTGTTCTCTAATGCCTTTGAGTAGTGTTTTAAAATGTTTTGTGCATCTTTTCTAGTTGTTTTCAGTAACACTTTGGTCTAAATTATCTGCTATTATCAGAAATGAAAGTCCCTTTACCTCTTAAACATTGAACTTTATATTTATATAATATTTGTGACTACAATATTTGATTTTATTTCAAAGGTTCTGAAACAGAAACACCTGGATGACTGTCTACGACATATATCTGTAAGAAGATTTGAATCGTTTAATCTGTTTTCAGTAACAGAAGTCAAAAAAGGGGAAACTGAAGAGGAAGCTGGTGCCTGGGTCCAATATACAAGCATCTTCTATCCTGAGTACAGTATTTTCTTAAGGTAAACATCACTCCAGTTAAGATTTTTTTTTAAGGCATTTTTCTCTTGTAGAAGAAAAACAATCTACTAAGAATCGAATTGTTCATTTTATTGAATTTGCAAGTAGTCTTTATCAGAATTTAGGTTTTATAACTTTGTGTTTGGAAATGCTGCTTTAACTGGGTCTTGCTATGTTCTCAGAACTAAAGGAAAAAAACATTCCAAGGAATGTATTGGCATTTGAAGATAAAATTCAAATCAAAGAGTTCATTTAAATGTTCTCTCATAACATTTGATATGAAAAAAGCCAAGTTCTTCTTGAGGCTGAAAGTGAAAACAGACTTTTTCCAAACTACTCTTCAAGTAGTACTTATTTGAAAAATCAAGCTTTGGTATTTTTCCTATTCATGTTTTGTCACTTTCAGAAGAATCTTAAAAATAGGAGAAAATTCAGCTGAAAACAGTGATATTGTGAAAAGCATACAGACTGTTCTGGTTTTAAAAATCATTAGAAAAGAGTTGAGAGTTGCAGACTGAGGTAACAAGATACCATTTTTACAGAATTTTTCTCTCACAGTTATAGTCTAGCTTATTGCAACATTACTTCAGATGTTTGATTTTTATAAAATCTGCCTTTTTTGACAAGATTACACATTTTGGAAGGAAGGGAGAAGCACATTTACAGTAATTGTAGAAAGAGCAAAAAGCATTTTAAGTGGAAATATGTCTGAATACAGTTTAGGTGAGTTTAGGAATAATTTTAAGAAAAACGTTTTCACAAAGGATGTCTATTTATAGTATATGTTTCTTGAACTATTTTAGTTTAAGATATCTAAGCTTTGAAAGATATCGTAACAGCTGGAAATTTAGGATTTGAATAAAAATTGATTAGGGTGGGCAGGGAAGTACAGTTAGGATCTGGTTTCATAATACTGCTTTACTGAAAACTCTAAATAGGGATAAAAACTTCGGGGTTTGTATGCATTCATTGTGAAATTCTAATTGGAACACCTCAATTGCCTGGTATTTTTGATGGAGGTGATTAGTTTAGTCCTTGATCAGAAAGGAAAGAAAAATGCATTAAATACTTACTGTAAGTCAGGTATAGCACCAGGTGATTTGATGTATTCATGTACTCCTTCCAATAACTGTGTGAAGCAGGAATGAAGATAATTAAACCATTGGAAGATAGAGTCTATAAGAATATTAAAGAAAAGGAGAAACAGTACGACATAAAGTTCTAAAACTTACCTTCTGCCTTTACCGTGGTAAGAGGCAGTAATTGTAAACTGTGCCAAGAAAAGCTTCCTGACATCTTCAAGGCCCTGGTAAGACTCAGCCAGAGAAAATGTGAACTCTTCTGTTCTTAGGAGCTTTCAAAATAAGACATTGTTCTCTACTTGGAGAACACTTGGTGAAGATGACCTTGATGTAGAAGCAAGACTCTTCTCCAGCAGTGTAGCTCTTTGTGATATAATGGTGTTTGAAAGAATAAATATTTCTATGTAAATATTACACTAAATCCTATAGAAAAATTCTTTATAGAAAGAATACAGGTGGCTGAGCTAGAATTTTGGCACAATGGCTGCCAAGATTTTTTCTCTTTATTTCAAACTAGCTGGTATTTCTCCACATCAGTAAACATATAGAATTCTAGAGCTGAATTATGATCTTAGAATAAAAATGTATCATCATAGCAACATTAATAATGGCTGACAGTTGAGTGCTGGGCCACGTGGCAAGTACTTTTGTGAATAGTTTACATGTACTAGCTTATTTAATTCACACAGCATCTTATGGGTAAATGCTGTTTTTATCTTCATTTTACAGATGAGAATATAAATAAGTTATTGAGGTCACACAGCCAGTAATTAATTGTGCCCCTGTTCAAACACTGGTGGTCTGGTTTCTCACATGTACTTTAAAAAATTTTTGTTTTGAATTAATTACAGACTCTTAGGAAGTTGCAAAATATATGAGGAGTTCCATGGACCCTTCCCTCAGCTATCTCTGTCAGTATCATCTTATATATGATAGTCACAGCTTGAACTTTTAACTTCTGCACATCCTGCCTCATGTAAGGCAATCTTGTATTCATTTTTCAGATGAAGGGATTAGATCTGCTGCACATATAATTTCACAAGTAAATCATTCCCATTCCCATCTCTGGGGGGGTCTTCCTGACTCAGGAATCGAACCAGGGTCTCCTGCATTGCAGGCAGATTCTTTACCAGCTGAGCTACCAGGGAAGTGCATGTATCCTGTGAATGTTCACTAAATAAAAACTTGTGATGGAAATGGTTTGCTTATGAAATTGTATATGTGATAAATTGTCCTTATACTTGTAGGGTATCATAGGTATCCCTTTAAAACTTGGCAAGATTGGCAACTGAGGCAAGTGTGGATACTGAATTTATATTTAAAAAGTACAGTTTTAATGTTAGTAATATTAACAGCAGGGGTGACTATTAAAACAGCTTTTGTGTATTTTATTTTGTATTTTAGAAGGAACTTTATGTGTGTGTTGTGTTCTGTAGCTAAGTCATGTCTGACTCTTTGCAGCCCTCTGGCCTGCAGCATGCCAGGCTTCCCTGTCCTTCACTATCTCCTGGAGTTTGCTCAGATTCATGTCCATTGAGTTGGTGATACTAGCTAACCATATATCCTCTGCCATCCCCTTCCCCTTTTACCTTCAATCTTTCCCAGTATTGGGATCTTTTCCAGTGAGTCGGCTCTTTGAATCAGGTGGCCAAGATACTGGAGCTTCAGCCTCAGCAAATCCTAAAAGATGATGCTGTTAAAAGTGCTGCACTCATTATGTTAGTAAATTTGGAAAACTCAACAGTGGCCACAGGACTAGAAAAGGTTGGTTTTCATTCCAGTTCCAAAGAAAGTGAGAGTATTGTGCCAAAGAATGTTCAAACCATCAGACAATTGCGCTCGTTTCACATGCTGGTAAGGTTATGGTCAAAATCCTTCTTCAAGCTAGGCTTCAACAATACGTGAACTGAGAACTTCCAGGTGTACAAGCTGGGTTTAGAAAAGGCAGAGGAACTAGAGATAAAATTGCTGACATTAGTCATCTTGTCAAGAAAGCAAGGGAATTCCAAAAAAAGCATCTACTTCTGCTTCATTGAAAGCCTTTGTCTGTGTGGATCACAACAAACTGCAGAAGGAACTTTATAGCACCTTCAAAATGTGATGCAGTGTATATAGAAAATAATTCATTGAGTCATGTTTCCATGAAGCTTAAATCACAGATATGGGCCAATTGTAATCTAATTTTCTAGGTTATTTTAAACTCCAGTCATGATTGTGTAGTATGCTTGTGTATACATATATTCAGATTTTCAATAAATCAAAATGTTTCCTTGATTTTTTTAAATTTTCATATTTTAATGTACAAATAATGTACAAATCTAGATTCCTCTAACTAGTAGATGTAAGACTGGAAAAATAAGGCTTTAGCCATTTATTTTTGAAAGAGCTCCAAAGTAAGTTGCATCTAGAATCATGTTTTTTAAACCTTGTCCTTCTGAAAATGTTTATTCTTATGCAGCCTTTGAGGACCCATTCCACTCTCTGGCTTACTTTTTCTAATTTTGGGGGACCACTTTTTTTTTGTAATCAAGGTAAAAAGTAATCATTTTAACCACTTTGAATTGTGCAGTTAGTGGTTTTTAGTACATTTACAATGTTATGGAGCCATTACCACTCTCTAATTTCAAAAGTTTTTCATCACCATGAAGTGAAGCCCCATTCCCATTACTAGTAATTCCATCTTACTCCTTCCTCTTCCTCCTGGCAACCGCTTATCAACTTTCCATCTATATAGATTTGCCTATTCTGGACATTTTATATAAGTAGAATCATATGATTTATGTTTGGCTTAATGCCCTTTTATGTTTGGCTTTCACTTAACATAATGTGTTTTGATTAATCTATGTTACAGCATATATCAGTACTCCATTCCTTTTTTATGGCTGAATAATATTCCAGTATTTGGCCAGTACCATATTTTGTCTATCCATTCATCAGTTGATGAACATTTGGATAATTTCTACTTTTTGGCTATTATGAATAATGCTGCTAAGAGACTCACTTGGTGATCCAGTGGTTAAGAATTGCCTGCAAATGCAGGGAACTCAGGTTTAGTTAGGGAACTGAGAGCCCACATGATTCAGATCAACTAAGCCCATGTACCACAGCTAATGAGCCCACACTCTACAGCCTGTGAGCCACAACCACTGAACCCATATACCCAACTACTGAGGCCTGCATGCCTACATCCTGTGCTCTTAACAATGGAAGCCACCACAATGAAAAGACTGCCCACCACAACTAAAGTAGCCCTTGCTTGCCACAACTAGAGAAAGCTTACATGCAGCAATGAAGACCCAGAATAGCCAGAAATAAAATAAATTTTTTTTTAAAGTAGAGAAAAATAATTCTACTATGAACATTCATGTACAAGTTTTTATGTGAACATATAATTTTTTAGTTCTCTTAGATGTGTCCTGAGAGGCAAGATTATATGTGAATATGTAACTTTTTAAATCTCATAGGTGTGTCCTGAGGGCCAAGATTACTGCGTCATATAGTAACTCTTTATTTAACTTTTTGAAGAATGGCCAAATTGTTTTCTGCAGTAGCTGTGCCATTTTACCTACTAGGAATATAAGAGAGTTCTAGTTTCTCCCCATGCATGCAAGCTCCTATGATTTTTCCTATATCATTATTATTTTTATTATTACCATTCTAGTGTGAAGTGATATCTTACTGTTGTTTTGATTTGTAATCCCCCAGTGACTAAGTATGTTTTACGTTTTTTCATGTGCTCATTGGTCATTTGTATATCTTATTTGCAGAAATGTCTCTTCAAGTCCTTTGCCCATTTTTATTAGGGTTGTTTTTCTCTGTTGTTGAATTGTGAGAGTTCTTTATGTATTCTAGATACTTGAACCATATCAGATGTGTGATTTGCAAATTGTCTCATCTTGTGGTTTATCTTTTCACTTTCTTGATAGTGTCCTTTGGTGTATAGAAGTTTTCAGTTTTGTTCAAGTTCAATGTATCTTTTTTTAAAAAATTTGTTGTTTGTGCTTCATGATGCCATATTTAGCCCTCGTTTACTTTTAACCTCTAATTTCAATCTCTGGTACCTTTATGAGTGAAAGTTGTTCAGTCATGTCTGACTCTTTGCAACCCCATGGACTGTAGCCCGCCAGGCTCCTCTGTCCATGGAATTCTCCAGGAAAGAGTACTGGAGCATGTTGCCATTCCCTTCTTCCCAAATCAGGGATCGAACCCACGTCTTCTGCATTGCTGGTGGTTTCTTTACCACCTGAGCCACCAGGTAGGCTTCAAATTTTTCTCTGGTAGTTTCTTTTTTTCCTCTTCAAATAATTATTTGCCCCAGTGACTTGCTTTTCTTACTCCATGGGCCATTCCTGGGAAAAATCAACTGTCCTTAGTTCTAGCATAGCTTTACTTTCAGTTCAGTCGCTCAGTCGTGTCCGACTCTTTGCAACTCCATGAACCACAGCATGCCAAGCCTCCCTGTCCATCACCAACTCCTGGAGTCCACCCAAACCCATGTGCATTGAGTCTGTGATGCCATCCAGCCATCTCATCCTCTGTTGTCCCCTTCTCCTGCCCCCTCTCCTTCCTAGCATTAGGATCTTTTCCAATGAGTCAACTCTTCACATGAGGTGGCCAGAGTATTGGAGTTTCAGCTTCAACATCAGTCCTTTGGTGCTTGTAAAAGGGTTGGTTGACTTTCGGAGGAAGAAACTGGCTACTGGTAAATTTTCTTTCAGCTTTATTGAGATATACTTGACATATATTGACATATATTTATTGAGCTATAATTGACATATACCATTGTATAAATTTAAGATATATACTGTGTTGACTTCAATCACTTACATATTGCAAAATGATTAACACCATACTATTAGCTAACACCCTGTCATGTCACATAATTATCATTTCTTTTTTGTGGTTAAAGACCTAGGAAACAAGTTAAAGCTTTGGAATTTAGGAGAAACATGGAGTGAACTTTCTATATCTTGGCTATGTTAGCAAAAAGTTGCCCTCATTACATAACATTGATTATCAGTGTAATGGAAAGACTGAAATTTGAGAAGTTCCCTTCCTTCTTGAGAAGTTCCAATACAGTAGGTATTACTGTCCCACCACATTATCCAAGCAAAACTGTTTACTTGGTTAGGTAAACAGTTGAAAGATTAAGGGTAGACAAGATCATATAGAGTTGACACTTGAATAAAGTAGATATTATTGTTGTTCGATTGCTAAGTCATGTCTGACTCTTTGCAATCCTATAGACTATAGCCTGCCAGACTTCTCTGTCCATGGAGTTTTTCAGGGTTGCCATTTCTTTTTCCTGGGCATCTTCCTGACCCAGGTCTTGAACCTGCATCTCCTGCATTAGCAGGCAGCTTCTGCACTCCTGAGCCACTAGGGAAGCCTGAATAAAGTAGATGGTTCTGAACAAAGAACAATCCTTGGGTTTGGAGCAAAGGAAAAGGAACTTGAAATAGTCAAACTGAATATTTACCACACTGTGTCCATGGTAGTTTTCTTACAATTAGCACTAATCTTCATATCCCTGAGGACAATGATTACTGACCTTTTTCTTTCATGAGATGCTATCTTTTAGGGTTTCTCAATTTCCTAGATAATTGCCTTTTTTTCTTGTAAGTTTTTAGAGGTATGGGATTAGTTCTCTTGTTTCCCTATCCCTGATTCGATTTAATGTCATAGGGTTTACTTTCCGTTCTTGGCTTCAACAAATAAGGATTCTTGGCTTTCTGTTCTTGGCTTTCAAGAAGATGAGTTTTGTGGCACTTTCTGTTTTGAATACTGCCTTTAACTTTTAAACATGCGTTTTACCTTAGTTATCCCAGTTTCTGCTGTTTAGAAATGTTTAAGTTGTTGCAAAATATATGTACCTTTTTTTTTTTAAACTCTTGTCTCATACTTCTTTTCAAATGTTTCTTTCATCCTGATAGAGAGAGAGAGACAAAGCACATGAGAGAGTCTCTTTATTAAAACTAGACCATAAAGCAATTGCTCTTTTAGGTATTTATCCTAAGGAAATAATCAGAAAAGCTCTCAATGCTATTTCTACAAGGACGTTTGTTGAAGTAACATGCATAAAGCCCAAGAGTGGGCATAATCTAAAAATCCAACATAAAATGTTGGTTCAACAAATTGTGGTGCAATTGTTTATGGGACTACTTGGCAGCCATTAAAATCATGTTGCAGGAGAGTAGTTAACAATGTGAGAAACTTTATAATATGTTAAATGAAAAAACCACAAATTGCAAAGTAGTGTGGACAGTGTGCTCCGCTATTTAACGACCATTCTGAACATAGCATAAAATTTGAAGGCTGTGTACCCAACTATTAACTGTGGTTATCTCTGCGTCATAGGATTATGGGCAGTTTTTTCCTTGAGGAAGCTATATATTGCTTTTATCTTCAGGAAGAAAAAATTTGAGCTCTGTGCTGTATTGCTGGTCATTTGAATAGCTTCATCTTGTGTGTTAGATGTTGAATGCTTTTTTTTCTTTCTGACATGTGTGCTATGGTTTTTTTCCATGTTAGCGTAAATAACCTCTTCTAGAATCTTGCATACACAGTGAAGATACAGAATCTTCATACCAATGAGGAAAGTTGGATTTGTGGATGATAGCTTCATTGCCGTAGGTTATGATACTGTTGCCGCTGCTGCTGCTAAGTCACTTCAGTTGTGTCCGACTCTGTGCGACCCCATAGATGGCAGCCTACCAGGCTCCCCCATCCCTGGGATTCTCCAGGCAAGAATACTGGAGTGGGTTGCCATTTCCTTCTCCAGTACATGCATGCATGCCAAGTTGCTTCCGTCATATCTGACTTTGTGCGACCCTGTGGACAGCAGCCCACCAGGCTCCTCTGTCCACAGGATTCTCTAGGCAAGAATACTGGAGTGGGTTGCCAATTTCTTCTCCTGATATTGTTGAGGCCAATAGTAATTGCAGATAACTTTCTGCATTCTCCCTTGATCACTCTTTGAAAGAACTAGGTCTCTGCGATAGAAATAAAAAGTTCTTCTAAGAAGGGTATTGCAGTTGACGTGTGTTTTCTCACTGTATCTATTAGCTCTCTAGGGCTCCCAGAACAAAACACTGCAGTTTGGATGGCTTTAATACCAGGTTTATTTGCTCACAGTTTGGAGTCTAGGAGCCTTGGATCTCAGTGTTGCAGGTTTGGTTTCATCCAAGGCCTCCTTGACATTCATGTGGCTGCGCAGTTTCTGCCTCTTCACGTGGTTGTCACTCTGAACACACGCCTGGTCGTCTCTGTGTGCTAATCTCCTTTTTGTATAAGGACAAAAGTCATTTTGCATAAGGGCCCACCCTAATGACCCAATTTTAACCTGATTGCCTCTTTGAAGGCCCAGTCTCCAACTTCAGTCACCTTCTGAGGGATGGGGGGGTAGGGCTTCAGCATATGAATTGCGGAGGGGCACAGTTCAGTCCGCAACAGTGTGCATCATTCATGATAAGTTTTAGTGACAAAGTAGTGTTGATAAAGTAAATTTTATTGTGAATTACTAATACTTATTGTAAACCATTACAACATCCTGAAGAACTACAGCTGTAAATTATATAGGGGAGCATGTCGAAGATTGTAGATGTATTAGCAGCAACTTTTTTTAATCACCACTGGAAAAATAACTCAGATTCCATGACCTATTGACAGTTGGGTTCATTTATTTATGAAGAATAGTATCTTTTATAACTATTAGTAAAATAGCAGTTATCAAATATTTGAAGGGGCATCAAATGAAGAGAGATGAAAAGGAACAGAATTAAGATCAGTGGGCAGGATACAAAACATTTGCCCCCTGGCACTTAGAACTCCCTATAAATGGAATGGGCAGACTTGAAAGTTGGTTAGTTCTTTGTGACTGAGGTTCTGAATTTGTTGGGCTATTAAAGAGGAAATTATGTGTTATGGAGTGTGGTTATGGAAGTCTATTACTTATTCTTAGTTTTAGATTCTCGAAGTATAGAGTTTTGTCATCTCTAAAAAGATAAATAATTTATCTCACCCAATAATTTATCTCACACTTGTATAATTAAAATAATGAAATACTTATTAGTACTTTAAAATGGAGATTAATCATCAAGAAATGTCATTACATTAAATATCCCAAAGACTAGCCTGTTCTTTTTCCTTCTCCCTCTAGTGGGCAGCTGGAGCAGGAAATGGCAACCCACTCCAGTACCCTTGCCTGGAAAATTCCATGGACGAAGGAGCCCGGGTAGGCTGCAGTCCACAGGGTCACTAAGAGTCGGACACGACTGAATGACTTCACTTTCACTTTCATGCATTGGAGAAGGAAATGGCAACCCACTCCAGTGTTCTTGCCTGGAGAATCCCAGGGACGGGGGAGCCTGGTGGGCTGCCGTCTATGGGATCGCACAGAGTCAGACACGACTGAAGCAACTTAGCAGCAGCAGCAGCTAATGGGCAGAAATACTTTAAAAACACAACATGGAAAGCTTTGTTAGTATTCAGTATATCAGAATACATAGTTTCAGCTTTAAATAATTAATAAATGTTAATATGTCAGAGTCATTCAAGAAAATGCTTTATTCCTTTCTAGGCATAATAGTGGATCTTTGAATGTTGAAGATGTTCTTACCAGCTTTGACAATACAGGAAATGTCTGTAAGTTATACACTTACTTTATAGAAATAATTTTAGTGTTTTAAAAGTCAATTTTTAATCGTTTTTTTTCAGTATTTATTGACTAGCTTATGTATGCGTGTGTATCATAGAAACTCCTTCTGTTTTTAACTGCATAATAAGCCTCATATAAGATGCACCTACTAAGTGGGATAAGACAGTTTTTATACTTGGCAGTTTTATGTGTGTGTGTAAGACCCATTTGCATTTTAATCTTGGTTCTGAAATTAATCTTGAGCAATTTATATTGTCTCCATGGCCTCATTCTTTCTCATCTCTTAGAAGTGAATATAATGTATATAAAGTATGTAATGTACTACATGCCTCATAGTTGATATTCAGTAAATCGAAGTTTTTGTTGTTAACCTGTGATGAGTACCTCTAAACCTTTTAAGTTTTTTCTAATAATGAAGATAATATTATTACGGATTATTCTGATGTAGTAAAATAGACTATTTTGATTGAACTAAATAGGGCAGAAGGAACACTGGATTCTCCAATACTATCCCTTTCATTTCTTGTTTCCATTTTGACCTTTTCAGTTAATCAGTCCAACAGAGGGGCTGTCTCTCCCTTCTTTGCTGTGTTTCGGGTGTGTACATTTCCACTTCTTGCTTATTTTCTCTTTCACTGGAGAATAAATCCAGAACATTTTTCCTTGCTGCTAATATACTTTAATAGAATATTTTTGTTTTATTCATTATTATAATATTATAGACTATATTATCTTTAAGCCTTTAATTACATCATGATGGATTTCTCCACTGAGAAAATCATTTAATCATAATGTCATACAATGATAGAAATCAAACAAGAATATCTTTATATCATGATGTTAAACAATATACCATGATAGAAGCTATGTACTTCTTTCTGTGTGCTGTATAGGCAATTTTCCTTAAGATAGTGGATTATCACTGAAATATGACCATTTTAAATGTAAAAATTATATTCAAGTGCTTTTCTTCTCCAAAGAAATTTTGTAACTGTAACCACTTATTGTCTGAACTAAAATAACGTACTCAGCAAGAAGTGCTTATTTCAGATCAGCATAGAAAAATGTCCAGCAATACACAGGCGATAATCTTGTTCTTATGCCCACATTATGGCAAGCTTTTCTTTGCTGAGAAAAATATTTCTGTATTTTGTCACTAAGAAATCTAAATATCCTAAAATTATCCTAAAATATTTAAAATAATGTAGTTTTATTTTTTGTGGACAGTGATGGGCATACCTTTTAGTTTTTATATGCTGATGCTGGCTGAATTCTTTTCAGTATTTTTACTGGGAGTTGGGGCAAGGTCTGGGTTCAGTTCAGTCCAGTTCGGTCACTCAGTCATGTCCGACTGTTTGTGACCCCATGGACTGCAGCACTCTAGGCCTCTCTGTCCATCACCAACTCCCGGAGCCTACCCCATCCCATGTCTATTGGGTTGGTGATGCCATCCAACCATCTCATCCTCTGTCATCCCCTTCTCCTCCTGTCCTCAATCTTTCCCAGCATCAGGGTCTTTTCAAATGAGGCAGCTCTTCACATCAGGTGGCCAAAACATTGGAATTTCAGCTTCAACATCAGTCCTTCCAGTGAACACCCAGGACTGATCTCCTTTAGGATGGACTGGTTGGGTCTGGGTAAGGAATGCTAATGGTGGTTGAGACGTTCTCCTTTAGTTCTTTGAAAATGTAAAATATCATTAAGTCAGGCTTTGCTCTGCTCAGTCTCTCAGTTGTGTCCAGCTCTTTGTGACTCTATGGAATGTAGCTTGCCAGGCTCATCTGTCTATGGGAATTCTCCAGGGGATCTTCCCAACCCAGGGATCAAACCCAGGTCTCTAGCATTGCAGGCGGATTCTTTACTGCCTGAGCCACCAGAGAAGCAGGTCAGGCTTATGCATGTGTAATTTAGGAACATTGTCCCAAAATGCTATATGTGAATTAAAAAAAAAATTTTGTTTTTTAGCCATGCCACATGACATGCAGGATCTTAGTTCCCCAAGCAGGGGTGGAACCTGTACCTCTGCAGCATAAGTGCAGAGTCTTAACCACTGGACTGCCAGGAAGTCCTGAATATGGATTTTTGGTTTGGTAATGTGAAAATCAAGTATTGTTCCCAGTGGCACACTATGAAATAGGGCCACTAGCTGGCAGCATTATGTAAAAAAAATTTTTTTCCTTAAGGTCTAAACTATTATTTTGTATATGAATAATGTATATATACTTCTCAAACATTTTTCCCATCAACTTGTCTGCACCTACCCTCCTCCTCAAGTTGTTGTGCATTGACAAATGGAGATATTGTATGGTTAAGTCTCCCCCCCCCCCACTGGTGCCCATTGTTTGGTAGAAAGACTGAGTCTTTGGAATTAGAACCATCTAGTTTCTTGGTTCTGAAATTAATCTCGAGCCATTTATATTATCTCCAGGAGCCTCAGTTTTTTTCATCTCTTAGAACTGGATATAATGTACTGAAATGTATAACATACTACGTTCCTGATAGTTGATACTCAGTAAATTAATCTGTTGTTACAGTGGTGAGTACCTCTAAAGCTTTGCAGTTTTTTTCTAATAATGAAGATAGTATTATCAAGGATTATCTTGATGTTGTAAAAGTAAAGTATTTTGATTGAACAAGTGGGAAAAATAGATCACATACAGAAATAGTAATTTACTAAAATGTTTTTCATAAATATGGTCTTAAAAACCTGAATGTAATGCCTAAGTAATAATTCAGGAACTTCTAAGAAATAGAAGAGGTGATAAAAGTAAAACTTATTAAAGCATGTTTTGTAGTGTTTATATTATTCTTTAAGAAAAATCTATATTTCAACTTAATGTAAAATTGGTAAAGTCCTTTTAAAGTAAGTCTCGATTATAACTTTCATATAATTTTTGTCAAGGCTTAAAGTGATCAAGTTTTGAAAAAGTGGTTTTTCACTTGATGTCTCAAATATTTGATTGTACTGTAGTAGTGACATTAGGGGCTTCCCAGGTGACTCAGAGCTAAAGAATCTGCCTGCCAGTGCAGGAGACACAGGAGACATGGATTCAGGCCCTGGATTGGGAAGATCCCTTGGTAGGAAATGTATCTCTTGGTGGAAATGTTCCAGTATTCTTGCCTGGAACATTCCACGAACAAAACAGCCTGGTGGGCTGCAATCCACTGTGTCGCAGAGTTGGACACCACTGAACTACTCATGCAGGCACAATGACATTAAATTGAGTTTGTGACAGGAAAGCCCAGCAGAGGGCGCTACAATCACAAATCTATCTCAATATAAATAACTTGAATAGTAAGCCTAAGCTTTCATCATGTAAACAAGAAAAATGTATGTTTAAACGTTTATCTCTGATTTATTTCTTATATATTTAATATATTCAGCAATTCACTTATAAAAAATAGATTTTCTTGACTGATGTGTTTAGTTCGTTTTTTAATTGTAAGTATCAGTTTAATTTTCTTGCTTCTAGCTTAAAAGCAGTGGCAGCCCTTCTCCAGTGCTCTTGCCTGGAAAATCCCATGGATGGACTAGCCTGGTGGGCTGCAGTCCATGGGGTTGCTGAGAGCTGGACACGACTGAGCAACTTCACTTTCACTTTTCACTTTCACGCATTGGAGAAGGAAATGGCAACCCACTCCAGTGTTCTTGCCTGGAGGATCCCAGGGACGGGGGAGCCTGGTGGGCTGCCGTCTATGGGGTCACAGAGAGTCGGACACGGCTGAAGCGACTTAGCAGCAGCAGCAGCTTTAAATACAGGCATACTTTTGGTCTTGTTAATCTTTATAGAGAAATTTCTATATAGGAAAAATAGTTCCTAAATCATCACTGTGGTAGAACACTACTATCGTGCTGAAGAATATTTGGGATGAGGAAAAAACGTTTTTAATATTATACAGTGAGAGAACCAGTAGATGGAATTATCCATTTATTCAGGAATTAGTTTCAGGGTTAACATAACTTCCTGATAATATAAAAAATAATTTAATTAAAGTACTTTATAGTTACCACCCCCCATACATGCTTATACAAAACATACCTATGAGAATATATACAAAATATATTTGTGTTTACTGGAACCATTCATCTCAATTTCCAGTTAACTTCAAAAACAAGTAATGCTTTTATTCATTATAAATTTTCAAAGAGGAGAGGATCAATCTTATTGCTTATCGTTGTTTGTGCTCTCATCAAAAAGATTTGAAAAAATCTTTAATTTTGGGAAATAAATGAAACCTCTAGATATTTTCTTATTTGGTGATGTATTAGAAAAGAAAATATTCCTTATGTTTGCCTCTATTATTTTAAATGTATGACTTGCAAAATGTTTTATGTCTTTGAGATATCCTTTCAGCATTTGAATTCCTTTGAATGTTGTAGAGAGAAATTAAAATGAATCTCACACAGTCTTTTCTGCATAAAAACCCATTGCTCTATAGGATATGACCACAGTCTTATTTTTATATACTTATATTTGCTGTTGTGAAAACAAATTATTTTGAAAGTCAAACTTCTTTTTTGCTTACCTCTAACTAGGGACAGGTATACATATTTCGTTTTTGGGGTCTGGTACTTGAGAACATACTTCTTTTTAAAGTATCAAAGCTACTTTGTGGAAAGGTCGTGTCTGCTATTGATTGATTGTGCCTGGAAAGAGATGCTATCAAGCTACCTAGGGATAAGTATAGGATGCATCCTTCACTTCAGACGAGGTGCTGGCTTCTTTTGTGTTTCATGTAACATGTCACGCAGATACCTTGGGTCACAAGAGAATACTCTGTGGCAGATCTCTGGCTTCTGTTTTCTCTGTGGGCTGAGCCTCCTTTCCAGCTAGACCCTGACCTCCAATCAAAGAAATCCTATCATGCTGTATCTCTTCTGAAAGCACTTTCTCTTTCTCCAACTCATCTCTTTCTTCCACTGAAATGAATTTTTTAAAAAAATGATTCTCTTCAGCCCTTAATCCAAATTTTACTGCATAGTATATAGTACAACTGTTTGCTACCTGTAAAATATTTTCCATGTGGGGAATATAATTGCTTCATTTGAACTTTTTTTTTTAATCACGTTGTCCTTTTGACAGCATGAACAGATGATTAATACTTCTCATACAATTCATTGATACAATATAAACAATATAATGTGTATAAGCCATTAAAGGCTTTGAAAGTCAGTATTTACTGTATATTATTGCAATAATCTTATGTGAGTCAGGAGTCCTGGCTAGCACAATAGTGCCGCTTCGATTTGGTAAATGTATTGGTAACATTCCTTCTGCTATTCTTTGAAATCATTTTTTTTCTACTCGCTGGGCTGCGCAACAGGACCTTGTGATGCTTGATGTCTCATGGTCCTAGAAGAATTTATAGACTTTCTACCTTGTATACTCTTACATGCGAAAATGGTGATTTTTTTTCCCCCAACAAATCCTGGGTCTAACCTGGACTTTTAATGCACACAGCTGCAGTCTCCTGCATCTTGGTTCTTTCTAGGGGTCTCATAGTGGGACCTGTTTTGTGATGTATCCAAAACTCATCTATTTTGGGTTAGTAATTAAGCAAATATCCTTGTTGAAATACAAAATGTTTTCAATTTCTACCTATATTTGCGAGACCAAAGTTGACTATCTCTTAGGAAATACAATCCAAACTTTTAGTTTTTCTCTTCCATTTTTATTGTGTTATGTAGTTAAGGTCTGTAATATTGGTAGAATTATTTCAGCTTCAGGAGTGTCAGATTGGATTTAATGTTTCTCCTCATTCAAATAAAGGCATATTGTGTTTGTCTATGTATGTAGACATATATATATTTATGTAGTTGTGTGTGTGTATATTCTTGGTAAGAGTGTTTGATTTAAAAATGAGAACTTTGGGCTTTTGTGGGTAACAGCTCTATTTTTAACTTAGTGTGGTCATGGGAGCATTCTGGAATATGAAGCTGAGGTTTTAGCTCTGCCAGTTACTTGCTGTGTGATTGTAGGCAAGTTTTTAAACAGATCTTAACTGTTTACAATTGAATAAGAAACAACAACTACCTTTTAGTGTAGTAAACATAATATTAGGTAATGTGAAAATACTGTGTAAACTGTAGGTAATATTTGTATTAGTATTTTGTTGTTAGTACTCATATCATGTCTCATTTATTCTAAGACTTTTTCAATATCTTTGATATTAGAAAATAACACAAAATAGGAAATATTTTTTCTTTTAATGTTTTAGATTATTTTGTACATGAAAACATAGTGCAAAGTTACATTATAAAAAATATAATATACGGCAGAAATACATATGTAAATCAGTGTTTTAGAAAAGAAACTTCAGAAAGACAAAAACATATGTGATTTATTATATGATAAAGATGGAATTTCAGTGGGAATGGAAAGGATGAATTCTTCAATAAATAGTATTGTCTAGGAATTTAGAAAAAAATAATAAATCAAATCTCTTCCTTTATACTATGTAATTACCAAAATTAATTTAAGATAGTTAAGTATTTAATTAACAAATTCTAACACTTCTAGATATTTCAGATGAATACTTTTAAGATATTGAAATAAGTAAGGCCTTTCTAAGTGTGACCCAAGTCCTATGAGTTTAAAAATAAATAGATCGACTGAATAAAGATTTAAAGTCACTTTATTCAAAAAGTAGCAAAAAAGTTGAAAGAGAAATGACAAACTGGTAATTATTATTTATGACATATATGCAGACAAAGATGTATTCTATTGTGTGAAGAGCTCCCACAAAGAAATAGCAAAAGCAGCCTGTAGATCTATAAGAAAAAGAGAAAGCATAGTGAAAATTAGAAAAAAGTAATTCACAAAAACAATGCCAATGCTCTATAAAGACATCAAATGATTATTTTACTAGTAAAGAAGTAATGAAATGCAATTAAAACAGTGAGAATTATTATCAAAATTGACAAAGATGAGCAAAAATAAAAAATAATCAGTGAATTGCAGGTACCTATACATTCTTACCTACCATAGGTGGGAGGGTAATTGATTCTACTTTTCTAGAGGCAGTCTCAGAGAACGCAATGGCACCCCACTCCAGTACTCTTGCCTGGAAAATCCCATGGATGGAGGAGCCTAGTAGGCTGAGTCCATGGGTTGCAAAGAGTCGGACACGACTGAGCGACTTCACTTTTCACTTTCACGCATTGGAGAAGGAAATGGCAACCCACTCCAGTGTTCTTGCCTGGAGAATCCCAGGGACGGGGGAGCCTGGTGGGCTGCCGTCTCTGGGGTCACACAGAGTCAGATACGACTGAAGTGACTTAGCAGCAGCAGCAGCAGCAGAGGCAGTCTGGCAATATCTTTCATAATTTTTAGTACCCATATAATCTGATTAATAATCCTTTTTCTAAGAAATAATGAAACCAAAATTTAAAGGTGGAATGTAAAGGGATTCATTATGGCACAGTGAATAACTGGAAAAAAAATAAATCTTTAATTTTAGATGACTGTGGATATTTCATGAAATGGAATCTTTTATAGCTGTCCAAGGTCTCTAAAGCATATTAGGTTAAAAAATTACTACAGGGAATATGATTCTATTTCTGTAAAGTACATATATGCTAATTAAGTAGATATGTGTATGCATAGTTCAGTCGCCAAGTCACGTCCAGACAAAGCGTGGTCCACTGAAGAAGGGAATGGCAGACCACTCCAGCATTCTTGCCTTGAGAACCCCATGAGCAGTATGGAAAGGTGTATACATAGAACTATGTCTAAATGTTCACAGTGTTTTGTTGGGGTATTGGAGTTATGGATGATTATCACTTTCTTCTTTATACTTTTTAGCATTTGATTTTTTTTTCTTGTATTAGGCAGTGTCATTTTTATTTTGAAAAAAGTGAATACTCTTTAATTTCCAAACTGAATGATAATTTTTTGTTTTTGGCTGAAAGCTGTGATAAAATCTCAAACTGCTTAGGACAGTACTGTGGGGAAAAGGTGCAATTAATTTTACTACTGAAAAAATATAAAGTATTTTATTTCTAAACAGAACTTTTGTCCAAGGAACTCACATCACTGTTAGATATTAATCTGTTAATTCCCCCAATACATTTGAAAGAAGTCAAAGATCAAATCATTCTAGGCCTGTATTAGGTTGTGGGAGTATAAAGAGGTTAAAAACTCAGTCAGTGGAAGAAAATTGAGCTTGAGCATAGATGATTTATAAGTTCTGTTGAAAAATAAATTTTAAGGTTCACTTAGCAGGCATAGGTAATGGTCAGCAGCCCTGAGACTATAAGGATTCCCTGGAGAAGGGAATGCTAACCACTCCAGTCTTCTTGCTTGGAGAATTCCATGGACAGAGGAGCCTGGCCGGGTACAGTCCTTTGGGTTGCAAAAGAGTCAGACACAACTGAGCAACCAACAGTTGAGACTGTAGGAGGCCCCAGTGAGAGTGGGGAGCTGGTGAGTGTATGCAGCACTGGTCTGGATTTGGCTCTTAGACCGTCTTGAGAATTGCTGTGTGTGTGTGTGTGTGTGTGTGTGTGTGTGTGTCCTTCATTAGAAAGACTTCTAGAGGGTAGTTAGAAAAGATTTCCAGGGGTAGGTTAGGTGTCTAGATGGTAGTTTTCTGAGCTATATGTTTCCAGTTGTCCGATTTCCTGGCTCCGAGTTGTCAGGGCAGTTTTTTCTTTTGACACAATATTGGGTAAACATGCTCCTAAGCCATAAACAGAGTCCTCTGCATTTGCTTACTATTTGCACTGGAGGAACATTTAGAAGACATCTCTTTTTAATTCACTTTTAAAATTTTTATTTGAAATAAAAAAATATGGAGTTGTAATGATTGTCTTTGATAAAAGAAGGTGCTGCTATCATGAGGAAAGACCGAAATAAACCCTATAGTCCTTTCTAGATTCATAACATGTATTAATACTTAACCAAGGTGTTAATACCAGAAGGTAGTTTATGTCTTTGTTATAAACCTGCTAGTTTCCCCCACCTTTCTGTATTTGAAGGGATGTGCTTAATTTAGATGCTTTCAAGTTTTAGCAGAGGATGTGCCAAGCAAGCCTTCTTCCTCCCAGCAAATTCTGAATAGTACTTCTTTACCTTCTTTCAGATAGCTACCATTTTTTTTTTTTTTTGCATCCCTTACAGTATTAGGGACTTTGTGAATATTCTTCCCATTTAGTCTTCTGAACAGTTTTGCAACTGGTGAGGAAACTGATACTCAGATAAAATAACTTGCTTAAAAATTAATATTTAGTAAATAGTCACAAAGGAATTTATGCCTGTTCTACTATATTTCTTAAAGGTAGCATTTCTCCAAAATGACGAGGAATGAATTTTAAAAGTTCATGGTGGAGATTGAAACTAAAAGTGTTAACTTGGAGTGCAAGAAAATAACTTTGGCAAATGGAAAAGAATTCTGTCCAGTGGATTGTGTCTCAGAAGAGACTGATTAAAGGTCACTGGAAAATGGGCTCTCCAGGGTTTCTGAAAGGCAGTTGACAATCTAATGGAGTGGGGATTTAGGGAGCAAGGATGGGGTGAAAGAATGCATTGTCTTTTAATAGTCTAAAACCAAATGTGGGTTTTATTTCAATTTTTTTTCTTTCTTGAGAAATGCTGCTTTTTGCACAATAATACAGTAGTAATACTGATTTGTGTTTTTTACATAGCCCTTTCTCTAAGGTACTCAATGTGTTTCTCAAGCTTATGGCTAAAGTGTTATTTATAAATTGCTTATAAGCATTAGTCACACAAAAAGCTCAACTGAGTATTTCTGTCTTTAGGAAAATAGTGTGGATTTGGACAGTCTTTCCACAGAGAATAGTGGGTATTTGGACATTTGTTTGGCCTGTATGTGTTGCCACACTCTGTGAATGCTTGATGCAGATAAAATATTTGATGATTGAATGAATTTAGTATTTGTATGTGTGTATCTTTTTAATTTATTTTAAAAAATGTTTTTTATGTGGACCATTTTTAAATTTGTCTGTTGAATTTGTTACAGTCTTGCTTTTCCTGTTTATGTTCTGATTTTCTGGCCCCAAGGCATGTGGAATCCTAGCTCCCCAACCAGGGTTCAAACCCGTACCCCCCTTATTGGAAGGTGAAGTGCCAACCGCTGGGATGCCAGGGGAATTCCTCTCTTCTGTGTTCTCCTTTCTCACCCTTCATTTGCTACTCCTAGCCTTGAGTCTAAGTATTTGTGTTGTATTCTGGGGTGTGGGGATAGTCATAGAAGGAGTTAAGAGAAGTTCCCAATGGTTCTATGTGTGTTGGAAAATGTGGATGTTTTCTGTACACTGGAGATGCTGCATGTGCTCACAATCTTCTTGTTCTGAATCAGGTGGAGTCTTTGCTTCTGGTGGCAAATTCACGGTTTGTTTGAAGCCTTTGGTGGTCATTGCCATGTCATTGTCATTTCCCGGGGCTCCCATAGTTTCTGACTGAAAGATGTAGTAGAACCTAGACTTAAAACTTAACCATCATTTTTAATTGTGATAGCCAAAGACAGGCAAATAATATTTTGATCAATCTTGGAGTTTGGGTTTGCTTTAATGTTTGACAACTTAATCTGAATTTAGTGGGGATTTGTTTTACTGCTCTTATGTATGATTGAGAAATAGCATGAATTTCTGTAAACCACGACTTCTCTGCTTCTACTTGTGCCCTGGATTCCTTTAAAGGAGACATTATAATGATGAGAAGGGGAACATTGTTTCATGTTGCCTCCTTGGATCTTTCTCTCATAAGTCCTACAGATTTGTAGTTTATATCCTACAGTTTTAGCACTGAATTTTGTATCATATCATAGTATTAGCTATTTGTTAATTTTTTTCTCTCCTAAATGAAGTATAACCCCACAGATTGCAGGCATCATAGCCTTTCTGGTTCAGTCTCAAGAGGGGCGTTAGTCTAAAGTCCATTCAACAAAAATATTTTCAAATAACTTGGGTATTTTACCTCTTTTGATTAAGTGACTTGAGAGCTAAAGAGACACAGTCTTTAGCAATTTTTCTTTTTTCCCTTCTCCCATCCTCTACTGTTCTATATTGATACTGATTCTGCACTTCTACATACAAAACAATCAAACAAAAACTTTAGATAGCAGTTCTCTTGTCTGTATCATAACTCTTTCCTTTTCCCCATTTCCTCCTGATTCTCCATCATAGGACTCAGGAGCTGGTCTGTCAAGGTTGGATCCTCCTTGGAGGGTATGTGCCTCAGATAGTCAGAGGCAAGAGATTGAAGCAGATCAGTTTCTTTTAGTTAGGGTGACTGTACAGTCGAGTTTTCTGGCCTGATCCCAGTTTATCCCTGATGTTCTTAGCAAAATTATTAACTGTACCTCCTTTCACTTCCCATAGCATCCTGCTTTGGATGATAAATTATATGCCAATTTTTAGAAGACTCAAGAGAGATATGTTGGAGGCTTATGTTAATTGTTTATATCTAGTCAAACCGCTTAATTCTGCTATAGTACCTTCTACAAAGTCTGGCTTAAGTGATATTCACTAAGTATTGATTCATTTGAATCCTTAGTCACACTCAAATGAATCCATTCATTCTCCATAAGTGTACTTGTATTCAGTATATATAACAGATAGGTGAATCTACGCCTCAGTTTTAGAGGATATATACTACAGGCCCCATGAACTAATAGAAACTGAATTTAGAACACATGCATATTTTGATTAGGTAATGCAATAATTGAAAAAAAAATTGAATTACTGCCAAAATTTGAAAATAGGAAGATTCACATAACAACCTAGATTTTTACTTTCTCTTCGAGGAAAATAATGATCTAGTGGTCTGATCTCACATGGTAATCATTATCTGGAGCTGAGCAGATTCTTCATTTTGCCCCCTTATCATCACACCCGTGGGCATTTGAATTTGCAACCTCTCATATGTATTATGAATTTGGATGCACTTAAAAGCAGGTTTATTGTTCTATATTTTCAAATTATTTAGTTATATATTTAAGAAGAGTCAATTCTGATTAGTCATTTTGTTTATTAAAGCTAATTAAGTAAAATGCTTATAAATTCTTTGGGGAGTCAGCTTTTTTTTAATTCACCAGGTTAGTCATTCATTTTTGAAAAATCTTTTTCCCATACTATCTTAAGAATGTTAGCTATTGACTGATATTTATGTTGTTATATTTAATAGAAAATAAGATATATGATATTATTTTAAATATTTTTCAACAGTCAATACCTGTAAGAAAACATATTTTTGAAGCTTAATCATTTCAGTTAAAATTATAAAATATATTGAAAAGTGAAACTGAAAAGTAGTATAGAGCTATAGGAGAAATTTTAAATATTTGTGGGTATATGTATGTATGTATGCATTATATGTATGTGTGTGTGTATATATATATATATATATATAAAATATATAGTTAACTTTATCTTCATTTATGTCTCTTGTATTTATAGACTAGAAAAAGAAAGCGCAATCTCAACAAGTGTTTATTAAGTACCTATTATGTGCTGTCCTTCATTTTCAATTCTTAAATGAGTTTTCAACTTTGACCTGCTACAAAGGAATGAAACATTCTTTCTATACACATTGAAGAAACTACTGTATATTAAAATCTGGATAAATATCTCACTGTCTGATGCATCTAGGTACATGGAGGATCTATGTGAACTATGTCTTAAATCTCATCAGCAAACATCTTTTGAGAATAATTTAAAATAGCTCCATTGCTTAATTAGTGAAGAATTCACTCTTAATACCAAGTTTTAGAATATTGACAAGAAAATGGCATGAGTTACTCTAACTATGTTAAATATAAATTTAATAGCATGGATATGTTATTTCAGGACATAATTTTATTTATATATTTTTAAAGCTTAGAATATTTTCAGTTAAAATTATCTATTTGTAGACCTTCTGTTTCATGCATGTGAAATCTTTTTTGATGCCTTCTGACAGGTTCTTTATGATCTGATCTTTATACCTGCTGCAAACCTTTCATCCTGAAATCGCCCTACCCTATCATCCTGGGGATTCTTATCATTTCTTTTGTTGTTGTTGTTGGAATTCATTTCCCAAATGTGGAGCCTTTCTCTTTTTTTATTCCATCATTTGGGGTGATGATAAACTTCAGTAGGTCCCTGAGACAGTAAGGGGAAGTAATTTCTGAGTATCTTATGATACTTTGGTTGGATATAAAATATTAAAATTTGAAGTAGTTTCTCCTTCAAAATTTTACAGTAATATATTGCAGCTTCTAGTGTTCCATTCAAGAAGTCTAATGCTATTCTCATTCTTTATCTTTTTTTAATGAAAATGTTACTTCTCTCTGGAATTTGACAGAATCCTTTCTTATTTTCCCTGTTCTAAATTTTATGATATGATATCTTGGTGTGACTCAGTTTTCAAATATTGTATTGGACATTTGTGGGTACTCAGTGCAAAAAGTCATGTTTTTTAGTTCTGGAAAGTTTTCTTGAATTATTTCTTAGTGGTTTTCTCCCTTCTGTTTTCTCTGTTGTCTTGGAATTTCCATTTTTCAGATATTGGGCATCCTAGTCAGGTTCTCTATCTTTTCATCTTCTGCTTTGCATATTTTTGACTTTTTTCTGTACTCTCAGGGTTACTTTTTAATAATAGAGGTCTTCATTAATTATCTGACTCTTTGCAACCCCATGGACTGTATCGTGGCAGGCTCCTCTGTCCATGAATTCTCCAGGCAAGAATACTATAGTAGGCCACTATTTCCTTTTCCAGAGGATCTTCTGGACCCGGGGATGGAACCCACGTCTCTTGCATTGGCAGCTAGATTCTTTACCACTGAGCCACCTGGGAAGCCCATATATATACATGTATATATATATATATATACATATGTACATACACATATATCAATCTCAATATATTCTATAACAACATAAAACCATTTAGTTAAATTTTAAAAACTTTGTTAAGTAGACCACATATGGTTCTTGTCACATGTACACTAGAAAAATATTTCCAGTTTAAACATATTGAGATGAATCACCAAGGCTTTGCACATTACTTATATTTAAAAAGAAAGAAATATTGTTTTTTTACACATTGGTGATATTTTTCTCTCTAAATATCTTTTCCTCCTTGTTTCCGAATCCCTGTTTAACCTTCATGATTCAACTCAAGTGTCACCTCCTTTTTCAGTTCTTTTCTGACTCACCTAACCTACTCTTTATTGGTCCTTCTTATGTTTTTCTTGTAGGCTTAAAGAAAAGAAAAAAAGAATATACTATTAAAGCGTACTACATTGTATTATAATTGTGTCTGAATTACTCACTGAACTGTAAGCTCCTAGAGGCAGGAATGATGTTTTGTCCGTATCAATAGTGCCTGGCATAAAGTGAATTAAGTCTATAAGTGCTTCGTGGATTAGTGAACTTAATATTTAAAAAAAGGAAAACATATTTTAAATAAATTAGGATATTATTTCATAAAATGTTCACTGTGAAAAATAATTTACGTTAGGATTCCTTTAAATAGCCCATATCTGTTGATACTTTTGAACTACAGTGCTGGAGTAGACTCTTGAGAGTCCCTTGGACTGCAAGGAGATCCAACCAGTCCATCCTAAAGGAGATCAGTCCTGGGTATTCATTGGAAGGACTGATGCTGAAGCTGAAACTCCAATACTTTGGCCACCTGATGCAAAGAACTGACTCATTTGAAAAGACACTGATGCTGGGAAAGATTGAAGGCAGGAGGAGAAGGGGACAACAGAGGATGAGATGGTTGGATGGCATCACCAACTCAATGGACATGAGTTTGGGTAAACTCTGGGAGTTGGTGATGGACAGGGAGGCCTGGCGTGCTGCAGTCCATGGGATCACAAGGAGTTAGACACGACTGAGCGACTGAACTTAACTGAACTGTAGTAGTGCTCTTAGAATTTCATTCTATAATTTTTTTTGAGAAACGCATTTATGTCTGGTGACTCTTGCATGTCTGTATACATATACAGGCATTCTATGTTATTCTATATTATTCTACTTTAGTCGGAACATTACTTATATTTAAAAAGAAAGAAATATTGTTTTTTTACACATTGGTGATATTTTTCTCTCTAAATATCTTTTTCTTGGGAGAGCACTAAGTGGCCATTCACCTAGCTTTCTGATCAGTGCAATGTATTTTAAGCAGCTAAATTCCTAAATACATTCCAATAGCATGTCCTATTCCTCATGAATTGCTATTTCTTTACTTAAATTTCCCACTTGGACCACCAGCAATCCCTTTAGTACTTTTCCTACCAGCTAATGCTAGCTTTTAAAAATCTACTTAATGTTACTCTTTTCTTTCTCTTTGTTGCCTCTGTCACTTAATATACTTCTATGCCTGCCTGATATTGTTAATTTCAAGGCCTTTTTATGCTTTTAGGATGCTCTTTCTTCCTCTCTTTCTCCTGTCTTAGATGCTTTGATTTTGCTGTTTCTTGATTGCAAAGAGCTTAATGCAGAGAGCAGGTGAATATTATAGGTGACTTTTTAAAAGTTATGTACAATATTAAAAAGAATACAAGAGCTTATGTTTACTATATAACTAGTGCTTCAGAAAGGATTTTGATAAACTTTTAAAGCTGTTCATGGAGATAGATCTATTAAAATGGAATTTGTTTAAATTTCATGGATAAGGAGAAAAAGGGAATATTAAGTATGCCAGTTGTTAAAGTTGAATGATGGATAAATGGGAGTTCATTATTTTCTATTCTCTTTATTTATGTGTATATTAAAACTTTTTCATATAAAGGGTAAAAAAATTAAACTGTAATTTTTCACTGCTTTTCACCTAGCAGTTCCACATTTTGGTATCTGTCCTCAAGTACATAAGGACATGTGTGCAGGAATGTTAACTGCAGTATTATTTGGTTTAAAAAGGAAAATAACCTGGAAATAGTTCTCTGTTTTGCAGCTGAATATCTGGTTGCATATCAGGGGATGGAGAGATTGAGCAAATAAACAGATACATTTGAGGATGCTGCTGCTGCTGCTAAGTCGCTTCAGTTGTGTCCAACTCTGTGTAACTCCATAGGTGGCAGCCCACCAGGCTCCCCTGTCCCTGGATTTCTCCAGGCAAGAACACTGGAGTGGGTTGCCATTTCCTTCTCCAATGCATAAAAGTGAAAAGTGAAAGTAAAGTCGCTCAGTTGGCCGACTTTTAGCCACCCCATGGACTGCAGCCCATCAGGCTCCTCTGTCCATGGGATTTTCCAGGCAAGAGTACTGGAGTGGGGTGCCTTTGCCTTCTCCAACATTTGAGGATAATGAGAGCTAAATTTTCAGGGTCAACATAGGGAATTATAAATATGGAAAGGCTGGGCTTACACAAGCCATGTGGTGTTGAATTAGAATTGGGAGTATAAGAACTAAATTATTGCTTTGATACCAAGGGAACATTTCATGCAAACATGGGCTCGATAAAGGACAGAATTGGTAGGGACCTAACAGAAGCAGAAGATATTAAGAAAAGGTGGCAAGAATACACAGAAGAATTGTACAAAAAAGTTCTTTACGACCCAGATAATCACGATGTTGTGATCACTTACCTAGAGCCAGACATCCTGGAATGTGAAGTCAAGTGGGCCTTAGAAAGCATCACCACAAACAAAGCTAGTGGAGGTGATGGAATCCCAGTTGAGCTATTTCAGATCCTGAAAGGTGATGCTATGAAAGTGCTGCACTCAGTATGCCAGCAAATTTGGAAAACTCCACAATGGCCACAGGCCTGGAAAAGGTCAGTTTTCATTCCAATCCCAAAGAAAGGCAATGCCAAAGAATGCTCGACTACCGCACAGTTGCACTCATCTCACACGCTAGTAAAGTAATGCTCAAAATTCTCCAAGCCAGGCTTCAGCAATACGTGAGCAATACATGAACCGTGAACTTCCAGATGTTCAAGTTGGTTTTAGAAAAGGCAGAGGAACTAGAGATCAAATTGCCAACATCCGCTGGATCATCGAAAAAGCAAGAGAGTTCCAGAAACACATCTATTTCTGCTTTATTGACTATGCCAAAGCCTTTGACTGTGTGGATCACAATAAACTGTGGAAAATTCTGAAAGAGATAGGAATGCCAGACCATCTCACCTGTCTCTTGAGAAACCTGTATGCAGGTCATATAGTTAGAAGCAACAGTTAGAACTGGACATGAAACAACAGACTGGTTCCAAATAGGAAAAGGAGTACATCAAGGCTGTATATTGTCACCCTGCTTATTTAACTTATATGCAGAGTACATCATGAGAAACGCTGGGCTGGAAGAAGCACAAGCTGGAATCAAGATTGCTTGGAAAATATCAATAACCTCAGATATGCAGATGACACCACCCTTATGGCAGAAAGTGGATTAGATGGTAATGTATCTAGATTTTTATAGTGCTTGCTTTAGATTTCCTAAATGACATTATGATATAGGTATAATTTTCTATTCTCTCTCATTTTTATATTTACTAATATTAATATAGGGTCATGAAGTCCTACTTTACCCAAAAGGTTACAATCTATTTTTATCATTTATTTTGATACTAAATTGTCAAAGACTTTGTCAATTTAACTCCTTCAAACTAGGTTCTATGTTTTTTGAGCATGTGTTAACCACATTTTGAGTACATCCTTACTTTATGATATAAAATGCCCAGTACTGGTCTCAGCCATTTCTTTAAAGAATCTTAGTTCTTTTTAGCAGAAAATGATATTTAGAAAATTTAGAAACCAAGATCTGGGGCAAGGTGGGCTCACTGCTGACAGACCCAGACAGAGCTAGGAAATACATACACAAACACACACACACACACATACACACACACACACACACACACACACAAACCTCTATCTATCGATTCAGTTCAGTTCAGTCGCACACACAGACACACACACAGACACACACACACACACACACATCCCTATCTATCAATTCAGTTCAGTTCAGTTGCTCAGTCGTGTCCAACTCTTCGCGACCCTATGAATCGCAGCATGCCAGGCCTCCCTCTCCATCACCAACTCCTTGAGTCTACCCAAACCCATGTCCATTGAGTCGGTGATGCCATCCAGCCATCTCATCCTCTGCTGTCCCCTTCTCCGCCTGCCCCCAATCCTTCTCAGCATCGGGGTCTTTTCCAGTGAGTCAGCTCTTCACATCAGGTGACCCAAAGTATTGGAGTTTCAGCTTCAACATCAGTCCTTCCAATGAACACTCAGGACTGATCTCCTTTAGAATGGCTGGTTGGATCTTCTTGCAGTCCAAGGGACTCTCAAAAGTCTTCTCCAACACCACAGTTCAAAAGCATCAGTTTTTCGGTGCTCAGCTTTCTTCACTGTCCAACTTTCACATCCATACATGACCACTGGACAAACCATAGCCTTGACTAGATGGACCTTTGTTGGCAGAGTAATGTCTCTGCTTTTCAATATGCTATCTAGGTTGGTCATAACTTTCCTTCCAAGGAGTAAGCGTCTTTTAATTTCATGGCTGCAATCACCATCTGCAGTGATTTTGGAGCCCAAAAGAAGTCTGACACTGTTTCCACTGTTTCCCTGTCTATTTCCCATGATGGGATGGGACCAGATGCCATGATCTTAGTTTTCTGAATGTTGAGCTTTAAGCCAAATTTTTCACTCTCCTCTTTCACTTTCATCAAGAGACTTTTTAGTTCCTCTTCACTTTCTGCCATAAGGGTGGTGTCATCTGCATATTTGAGGTTATTGATACTTGTCCCGGCAATCTTGATTCCAGCTTGTGCTTCTTCCAGCCCAGCGTTTCTCATGATGTACTCTGCATATAAGTTAAATAAGCAGGGTGACAATATACAGCCTTGACGTACTCCTTTTCTTATTTGGAACCAGTCTTTTATTTCATGTCCAGTTCTAACTATTGCTTCTAACTATATGACCTGCATACAGGTTTCTCAAGAGACAGGTGAGATGGTCTGGCATTCCTATCTCTTTCAGAATTTTCCACAGTTTATTGTGATCCACACAGTCAAAGGCTTTGGCATAGTCAATAAAGCAGAAATAGATGTGTTTCTGGAACTCTCTTGCTTTTTCGATGATCCAGCGGATGTTGGCAATTTGATCTCTAGTTCCTCTGCCTTTTCTAAAACCAGCTTGAACATCTCGTAGCATTTATGATATGCAGTGTGTAGTGGATACAAGGATGGATAAGGTCAAGATCTGGACTCTAAAGGACTGTATGTTCAGAAGGCCTGTGAATACGATCATAGTGCATTATAATTAATTTGATAAAAGAGATACACTATGTATGTTGTCAAAGCCTAGGAGAAGGCAGACACCTTTTGGTAGTTGAAGGTAGATTCAGCAAAGACTTATGATAATGAAGTAATGAACTGCTCCTTATCTTCAAATCATTTATAGTTTAATAGAGTAGACAAATCACTTCCTAAAGTATAATGCTACGATGTTATAATAGTCATATTAGAGAACTACTGTAGAAGAACAGAGAAGAGCTGAGAATTGTGTACATGTTTTTAGTAAGTCAAATCATTATGCTGTACACCTTAAGCTTATACAGTGCTCTATCTTAATTATATCTTAATGAAACTGGAAGAAATATTCTATTCATTTAACTATCTGTAATGATTGCTGCCAGTTGCGGTTGTCTTTTTTAATTGTTATCATTCAACATAAGTGATGACAATTAAAATATATTTTGATGGTAATCAAAAATATTTTTCTGAGTGGCATTCTAACCTCTTCAGTTTAAAGTTACTCTTCAGCCCCACGTTCATCATTGATTTCTGACCAAAGTGTAGCTAATATTATTAAGAAAGTTTGGCTTTGGTTGCGTAGCCAATCAAGACTTTACATGAACATTCTTTTAAATTTGTTTTCTTCAGCAGAATGTATAGATCTGTAATGAATCCTCTGTAATTCTTCTGTCAGGACTCTGAGAGTAAAGGCATGTAATTGAGAGGACAGCATACAAAAGTTAGCCCCAAGGAAGTTTAACTGATGGTCATGAGCATTATATCCCAGCCAGTTGAGTGAAACAGCAGAAGATAACCCACAAAGCATGAATTTGTAGTCCATATATCCTCTATACCACCTACTGTATAGTCTATACATACAAAGGAGAAGCAAATATTTGTTGAATCAAAATAATGGAGCGTATAACTTTGCCACAAATTGTGTTTGGATTATCAGTATTTATTTAAACTTTATGCTATGTGACTAGAATTATGGCAGTACTGAAGAAGAGGAAATTAAAGTGTAAAAACTGTTGCTTTTTTTCCACTGTAATATTCCTCATTTTAAGCTGCTTTTATATGAATTTAGCTTTGTTTATTATTCTGTTTACTTCTAATTTCAACATTTGTAGCTTATGAGCTATTTCAAGAACACAGAAAAATAAAACAAATATAAGAACATATATGTACCCACCATCCTGATTTAGTCAGGGTAGACACTGAATTTTTTATAGCAGTATGTAGTTATAAGTCAGTTCTGACAGTCTTATATTAATAAATTATTTCCGCTTTCTCCAGACTGTGGTGATAGTGACACAAATTAAAGAATTACTTTGATAAGTTGGTGGTTATACTTTCTTTGAGCCTTTTTCTTTGGGCATTAAATTGGTCACTTGATATTACCTGTGTGTGTGTATGTGAATTTCTAATGTAAACACAGAGCAAATTGTGTGTGTGTGTGTATGCATGTGTGTGAAATCTGTAATGAAATCACAGTTTAGAGAAAGAATTATACGTTTAAAGTCTTCAATTTTGAGAAAACAATGATTCCACATTTCTTCAAGTGGCTGCTGTAGAATGGAAATTGAAATCCCTGGGTGGGAAGTGTGCTAGAAATCATAGTATTCCTTTTCAAAGTATTTTGCATCCCCTTATACATACATTCAGCACTTCATTTCTAACCCCTACACACTGAATCCTGCTGTGATTCATAATACTGTTATGTTTTAAATTCAAATATTGTTTTTTGAAGGCAAATTGCTACTAATGTTGGCTAAGCTGCACATAATAGTTCAGTAAATGGTTGTAGGTTTGATTCATCTCCTGTCAATCTAAAGGTGAACTAATATTATCCAAATCCTTTGTAAGATATTAATTGTTTCAGTTAACTGTATGCTTTACCAAATAATATCAATTTATGAAGTATAGTTGAGTTCAGTGCATTTATTATTTAAAGAAAAAAGTAATAGATGCATACCTACATAATTAAATGTTAATGGATATCTTTTGAGTAACCTTGTGTTTAGAGAAAGAGGCAGTTTAGTATCTTAACTGAACAGTTTAAATAATAGATCATTGAAAAATTTCAAAAGTAATATATGACTTGGTTTGCTCTTTTTTTTCATTTAAATTTTTAAGAGAGCAACTTTATTAAGATATAATTTACATAAATGCACCAATTTTGATGTTTTAAAAATTTTATATATGCATGTAACTACTATCTCAGTCCAGATACAGAACATTTCCATTAGCCCGTAAAGTTCCCTTGTGCCCTTTTCTAGTCAGTCTCTAATTCTCTTCTCAGGCAACCATTGATCTGCTTTCTGTTGCTATAGATTAGATTAGACTCTTCTAGTTATTCATATAAATGCATCTTATATATAATACTCTTAGTTTTTTCCTCTAGTTTCTTTCATTTAGCATAATGTTTTTGAGATCCATCCATGTTGTCATTTTCATCTGTTGTTTATCCCGTTTTTACTGTTGAGTAGTATTATATGAATATATCCACAGTTTGTTTACCCAAGTATGGGGAACACATGTACATCTGTGGTGGATTCATGTCAATGTATGGCAAAACCACTACAATATTGTAAAGTAATTAGCCTCCAGTTAAAATAAAGAAATTTATATAAAAAATAAAAATAAATAAAATAAAAACTGTCAGCTCTTCAGATATTTGTGTTGTTTCCATTTTGGGCTATTTTGAATAACACTGCTGTGAACATTCATGTACAAGGTTCTTGTATGGTCATATGTTTTTATTTCTCTGGGGTAAATGCCTACGATTTTGAAATTTCTGAGTTGTATGTAAGTGTATGTTTAACTTTGAAAGATATCACTAAACCGTTTTCCAGAGTAGTTGTACTTGCAATTTCACATTGCCTCCAGCAATGTATCAGAGTTCCAGTTGCTTCATATCCTTGTCAGTAGTTAGTATTGTCAATCTTTTTAGTCATTTTAGTGGTTACATAATGTTATCTCACTGTTATTTTCTGTATATACCTGATGACTATGATGTTCATCATCTTTTCATATGCTTACTGGCCATTTGTATATTTTCATTTGTGAAGTCTATGTCAAATTTTTGGCGCATAATAGTTGGGTTCTTAATGAATTGTAGGAGTTCATTATATATTCTGAATCTGAGAACTCTATCAACTATGTAGCGAGGGCACCTTCTCCCTGCTGGTGGTTAGCCTTTGCATTTTGTTAATGGTGTTTTTCAAAGAGCAAAAGTTTTTAATTTTGATGAAGTCCAGTTTATTTACTTGTTTTTCTGTGCTTCCCAGTTTTTGTGTCTATCTAAGAAATCTTTGCCTGTACTAAAGTTATGAAATTTTTCTCCTATGTTTTTCTTCCAAAACTTTTATTGTTTTGACTCTGATTTCTTGGTTTATGGTCCACTTTGAGTTAATATTTACATGTGACATAAAGTAGAGGTCAGAGTTCTTTTTTGTTATTGTAGTTGCATGTGGATATTCAGTTGTTTCCGCAACATTTACTGAAAAGACTGTCCTTTCTCCATAGGTTTACTATTGCATCCTTTTTGCAAATCACTGATTATATATGGATAGAACTGTTTCTAGACTTTCTGTTGTTTCATTGATCTTTCATACCAGTATCACATTGTTGTGATTTTGTGTCTTCATAGTAAGTCTGGAAATGGAGTAAGTCTTCCAACTTCGTTTTTGTTTCTCAATATTGTTTTGCCTATCCTGGATTTCTCCTTTTCCATATAAATGTTAGAATCACCCTACCAATTTCTATTAAGTCTACTGGAAGTTTGATTGATATAGCACTGAGCCTATAGATGAATTTGGGGTGAAGGAAAGTTATGACCAACCTAAACAGCATATTAAAAAGCAGAGACATTATGTATGGATGTGAGAGTTGGACTATAAGGAAAGCTGAGCGCAGAAGAATTGATGCTTTTGAACTGTGGTGTTGGAGAAGACTCTTGAGAGTCCTTTGGACTGCAAGGAGATCCAACCAGTCCATCCTAAAGGTGATCAGTCCTGGGCGTTCATTGGAAGGACTGATGTTGAAGCTGAAACTCCAATACTTTGGCCACCTCATGCGAAGAGTTGACTCATTGGAAAATACCCTGATGCTGGGAAAGACTGGGGGCAGGAAAAGAGAAGGGGACGACAGAGGATGAGATGACTGGATGGCATCACCGACTCGATGCACATGGGTTTGGGTGGACTTCAGGAGTTGGTGATGGGCGGGGAGGCCTGGCGTGCTGTGGTTCATGGGGTCACAAACAGTCAGACATGACTGAGCGACTGAACTGACTGACATCCTAACAATATTAAGTCATGTAAGCCATGAATATGATATGGTTTTCTCTTTATGTAAGTATTCCTTAATTTTTCTCAGCAAAATCTTGTAGTTTTATTTTATAGTAGTTTGTAGTTTATTTCACATCTTTTGTAAAATTTATTTCTAAATATTGAATTTAAAAATCATACTTTAAATCACATTTTTTACATTTTAATTTCCAGATGTTTGTTGCTAGAAATCAGTTTTTTATGATCAGAAATATATTTTAAATATAAGTAAGGTACATTATGAAATTTTTAATGATAGACATAGATAATTTCTGAAAATCATTAGCATAGTCTGATCATGTTAACTGTTAGCTCCTCTCTTCTTCCCCTCATCATTCATTTTTAACCCTAAAATACTGGAAGTTTAAACAGATCTTTACACTTAAGTGAATGTGTCATTATAAATATAAGCATGGTTTCATGTAACAGCTTTCCATACTTTAGATTCTTTGCAAATTATCTTTGAGACTTTTTTCTTTTTTGTAAAGTTTTTTTTAATGTGGATCATTTTTAAAAAGTCTTTTATTGAATTTGTTACAATACTGCTTGTTTTAGGTTTTGGTTTTTTGGTCCTGAGGCATATGGGATCTTAGCTCCCTGCATTGGAAGATGAAGTCTTAACCACTGAACTGGCAGGGAAGTCCCTGAGATCTGTTTCTAAAATCTCAGTGAACATAACGATTGAGGATTGCCATTTGAGTATTTAAAATTTCATCTTGTACTAATTGGCCTTAAGAGCCTATTAGCTACAGCATTTGACCAAGTACAAAATCGTCTTGTTTCGCTTTGAATTTAACAGGTACTCTGAAATGTTATTTACAAATGTTCAATTTTAACTGATAAAATTTTAACAGAATGACTAAACTATTTAGATTTAATATTAACTGATTATTTTATTACTGTAGCTCTCTCTCAACTTACTATAAGCATGCTAGCACTGCATTTCTTCCTTTAGTAAGAAGTCATCTGAACAAAAACTGCATTTAAGTAACATAGTTTGAATGGCCCAGTGTATTGAAAAAGAATGTTGAATCATTTCCATCAGAGTGAAGATATTACCACATCTGGGTAAGTTTTAGAAACAGTGTATTCAATTATTTATATTTAAATTCTGTAGAGATTATATAAATAGTAATACATAGATAAAATTGATTGCATTTAGTTACTTGTTTAAAAATGGAAATATATTTATTGCTTCTCCGTATAATACATTCTCACTGAAAAAAAATCCAACAATATAAAAATGTGAAAGTCCTCTTGAAATTCTATCCCATAGAGATAGCATTTGTTAGTGTCTAGTAGATTTCCTTCTAGGCTTTTTAATGCATATATAAGCATAATTTTAAAAACTTGTTGAATTATGCTGTGTATATTCTACTCTGTCCTCACTTTTTTCTTCTTTCTCTAACTTAACAATAAATATTAAACATCTCACCATATCAAGCTATCAGCCTTCTAGTTCATCTTTTTAATGGCTGCATGGTTTACACCATGAACTGTTCCTTAGTTTATTAGACTCTCCATTGCTGGATAGTTAGATTTTCCTTGACTTTCTGATATTTTAAATAGTACTTCAGGGAATATACTTATATTAATTTTTTCTTGTTTTCCTAACAAATTATCACAAACTTAGCATTTTAAAACAGCATAAATTTATTTTTATCTTACTATTATCTATAGGTCAGAAGTCTGACATTGGTAACACTGGCCTAAAATCAAGATATATGTATCCTTTCTGGAGTCTTAGAGGTATATATGTTTCCTTGCCATTATTAGCTTCTAGAGTTTTCCCTCATTTTCTGACTCATAGCTGCCTTCCTCCATCTTCAAGATGAGGAATCAGGAAATTGCCATTGGAACTGTTGAGTTCGAGAATATATACTTGAGATCCAGAGATCAAAAAGCTGCCATTGTAGCTTCCTCTTTCACCCATGAAGTTGATGGCTGGATACCGGAATGCTTTTGCTGAGGAATTCAACATGTCTGTCATTGTGTTTTCAATAGCAATAGCTAGCCAAAGTATTGTCTTATGTCCACATTTCAAATTGCATGTAAGTAAGTTTTAAGTGGTACAACCTATTTCACATCCAGAACCTTATCTACAATAGAATCTGGAAAAATAGTTTTCTTGTTTCTATAATACAAGAAATCAATCCAGAAAGAGGTTGGGATGTATGCGTACTGTTCCTTTTTTGCTGTATCTTGCACAGTAGATATATAGCCATGTGCTGAAAGATTGCTACTGATGTGTGAGTGCTGCATGGAGGTTGACCAGGAGCTAGGAAAGTGAGTCCTTCTGTGTGAATCAGGGTTCTTAGTTTCAAATATCAGAACCCACAGCAGTTGGTTTCACTGGAATGAAATTTATTAAAGCATTGAGGAACTCCAAGAATCCTAGAAGAGCCAGAAAGTGAGACTTGGAGGAAATATATCAAGTAAAGTGTCCAAATCCCATCAGGAAGCTGCTTTAGTGAAGGCATCATTGATGCCACCACTTGTCATTGAATCCATAGACTATGTTGAATCCCATGAGATACTGCCTCTTCACTTTGCTCACTAATAAATGAAGTCATGTGCAAGAGTGATTGGCTGAGCCTGCTTGTATAATTAGCAGGGTGAGATGAGAAAGTGAGTTCTGGCTTTTACTCTAGAGAGGAGAAAATCAGAAAAAATTTCCTTTTGCATCTTATAAAACTGTTAGGTAGATGCTGAGTATCCACAGACATGAAGATTTCCACTATAGTGAGCAATGACTCAAAGACAAATAAGCAATATTTTATAAACAATGATGTGGTTTTATGTCAGACGTAAATTCCTTTTTGTGAACTCCTAACTTTTTTGTAGATCTGATTTAAACAGTCTAGCATGTCTCAGCTGAGTAGGACTGTTTTAGGATGTTTTTAGGCTTTAGGAATTTTTATTTTTGTAGGCAAACTATATCAGGCTCATTAATCCATGGCCCACATTAATACAACTTAAGTACAATAGCATGTGTTACAAATTGAAGTTTACTAATGCCTCCATTTTGTAGACATTTCTCTGGAGTTGTTAATTTTGATCTTACAGTTTTTGTTTTGTATGTTGGCACATATTTTTTTTAGATTTCAGGTATTTTCATAAGTCTTTGGAAATCACATAGACTTTAAGCAGTATGTCGTTAGTACCCAGTGCATCAAACAGCCTTAAAGCTCTGTGTGGAATCCATTGTCCAAGCTTGGACCAAAGGGTTAAATTGGTAACTTCCCCCAGCAAGACAGGGTGTGGCAACAGTGGTAGTAAATGATAAGATCCTTAAGGGGAAAGGGAGAGACTAAAGTCAGGCAGTTTGCTAGTTCCTTTCCTCATGGCTCACAAGATAAAACTGTTTTATGAGAACTGTAAAATTAACATATAAGAAAGTGTAGTATGTAAAATAATATGTATCACAAATTCAAACCAAGCCAATACAGGTATTTCTAAACTGATAAAGATAAAGTGAAGTTGTTCAGTTGTGTCCGACTCTTTGTGACTCCATGGACTGTAGCCTACCAGGCTCCTCTGTCCATGGGATTTTCCAGGCATGAGTACTGGAGTGGTTTGCCATTTCCTTCTTCTGAGGATCTTCCTGACCCAGGGATTGAACCCAGGTCTCCTGCATTGTAAGCAAGATGCTTTAGCATCTGAGCCACCAGGGAACAGATAGTAAGAGACAAAAAAAGTTTCTGTCTACTCTGCAATCCTTTTTAGCAGGGATCTATTCAAAATTAACAAATCATTTCTTTGATCAGCCATGTTAGTCCATATGACAATTTAATTAGAATTTATTTTTCTGTGTTTTACTGATGCTGAAAAATCTCAGAACTTTTGTGAATGGAGAGGTGTACCAGTTTCAGTTTATATTTTAGTTGTCTTACAAATCTATAAGCAGTTGTATACATTTTATGAGGTCCAGTTCAGTTCAGTTCAGTCACTCAGTCGCGTCCGACTCTTTGCGACCCCATGAATCACAGCACTCCAGGCCTCCCTGTCCATCACCAACTCCCAGAGTCCACCCAAACCCATGTCCATCGAGTTGGTGATGCCATCCAACCATCTCATGCTCTGTCGTCCTCTTCTCCTCCTGCCCCCAATGCCCCCAATCATTCCCAGCATTAGGGTCTTTTCCAGTGGGTCAGCTCTTTGCATCAGGTGGCCAAAGTATTGGAGTTTCAGCTTCAACATCAGTCTGTCCAATGAACACTCAGGACTGATCTCCTTTAGGATGGACTGGTTGGATCTCCTTGCAGTCCAAGGGACTCTGAGGTCCAGGAAATAGCCTTAAAAATGTCTTTTATTCATTGATTTGTAGTAATCATTTTTTAAAGTGCAAAGACTGTCACAATGATCAGACAATAGATAATGTGGTGCCATCATTCCCTCTTTTTAATATTTAGAGCTTTAGCTATCTGAGAAATATTCATACAACATCACTTATCACTGAAGCTTAGATGAATACTCAGGAGAGAAAATTACACAATTATTTTAGGTAATTATATATAAAGATGTATTAATTATAAAAATCTAACATGAGTTTAGTAATGATAGGATATAGCTTAAATCTCTGGCTTCTATTTAAAAAATTTCCAAGAATCACATCCAGGTATAAGAAATAAAAAGGTGACATGTTAATCTGTGTATAATTTGCATATTTCTGCTTAAGTTACACAGTCGAGTGTCAGGCTGTTTTCTAATTAATCTTTGTTGTTGCTTTCATGAGTTTTTTTTCCCTTTACTATTTAATGAATGCAATAGCAGATATTTAGGACTCAATCAACACTTTTTCCCTAGTTGTGAGAGAGGAAATTACATATGTAAAGAGAAAGAATATATAAAATCTTGGTATAGTTAGGTGCATCTGAGGCATGGTTGAGATTATTAGTAGACCCTTGAAAGTAGTATGGAGAATTTGGAGCTAAAAGCATTTATTAACATTTAAAAAAATATTAGTTTGATAGAGGATGCCTAGGCTTATTATATAAGACAGAATATCATCTATTTTTTAGCCTGCATTCTGCTGGTAGAAACTTACCTGTTTTTTTTCCCCCCTGCTTGGGTAAAGTTTTTTTTTTTTTGAAAATTAAGGGATTAACTGTCACCTCATTATCATTGTTAGTCACTTCCAGAGCTCTTTGCTGTTATCCATCACAGTGGTCAAGAGGATCACAAAGAAAGTGGTACATCTTTATTCACAGAGAAAGGTGATTATTGGCTGCTGCCTATATCTGCTATATATTTCCTTTGAACATTTGTGGAATAGTAATGTAATAGTAATAGAATTTAGAATTAAATTCCTATAAGAGATTCTTAATATTGTGTGTAATGGGGGAAGATAGAGCAATATTGAATATCAAATTAAGAAGACCATAGAAAATAGAACACAAACCACTAAGATACTACTAATATTTCCTCCTGAACTGTTTATTTTTCTCCTATTCACATAGTTCGTCTAAGCAGTTTTCCTCAAAGTTTTGAAGAAAAGACTTTTTCCTGTTTAAAAATTAAGAAATTTTTAGCAATGTGAAGAAATTTTATTTATATTTTTTCGTTCTTAATTAACCCATTTATTTCATATTGACAATATAATTACATATATTGTGAAGTGATTGCCAGTATGTTTAATGAACATCCATCATCTCATAGTTAGAATTTTTTTACCTTATGAGGAAAACTCTTAAGATTTACTCTCTTAGCAACTTTCATATATATATGAAACACTGTTATTAGCTATTGTTATCATGTACATTACATCCCCAGAACTTACTTATCTTAAAACGGGAAGTTTGTACCTTTTGACCATCTTTCCCAAAGTTACCCATCCTCTGCTTCCTCTCTCGTGGCAATTACAAATCTGATTCTGTTTGTCTTTTTAAGATTCCACACATAAAATCATCCAGTATTTGTTTCTGTCTGTCTGACTTATTTCATTCACTTAGCATAATACCCTCAAAATCTGTCCATGTTGTTACAAATGGCACTGTTTCCTTGTTTTTTATGACTGAATACTTTTCTGTTGTATATGGAAACCACATTTTCTTTATTCATTTGTCCATTAGTGGCCACTTAGGTTGTCTGTATCTTCAGTTCAGTTCAGTTCATTTCAGTCGCTCATTCATGTCTGACTCTTTGCAACCCCATGAATTGCAGCATGCCAGACCTCGCTGTCCATCACCAACTCCCAGAGTCTACCCAAACCCATGTCAATTGAGTCGGTGATGCCATCCAGTCATCTCATCCTCTGTCGTCCCCTTCTCCTCTTGCCCCCAATCCTTCCCAACATTAGGGTCTTTTCCAGTGAGTCAACTCTTTGCATGAGGTGGCCAAAGTATTGGAGTTTCAGCTTCAACATCAGTCCTTCCAATGAATACCAGGACTGATCTCCTTTAGATGGACTGGTTGGATCTTCTTGCAGTCCAAGGGACTCTCAGGAGTCTTCTCTAACACCACAGTTCAAAAGCATGAAATCTTCAGTGCTCAGCTTTCTTCACTGTACAACTCTCACATCCATACATGACCACTGGAAAAACCATATCCTTGACTAGACAGACCTTTGTTGGCAAAGTCATGTCCCTCCTTTTAAATATGCTATCTAGGTTGGTCATAACCTTCCAAGGAGCAAGAGTCTTTTGATTTCATGGCTGCAATCACCATCTGCAGTGATTTTGGAGTCCGAAAAAAAAAGTCTTCCACTGTTTCCCCATCTATTTGCCATGAAGGGATGGGACCAGATGCCATGATCTTAGTTTTCTGAATGTTGAGCTTTAAGGATATTATAAATAATACTGCAGTGAACATGAGGGTACAGATACTTCCTTTCCTTTGGATATATTCCTGGAAGTAGAATGCTGGATCATATTGTTGTTCTATTTTTAAGAACCTCCATACTTTTTTCCATAGTGGCTATAGCGTTTACATTCCCATCAAGAGTCCCTTGGGGCTCCCTTTTTTCCACATTCTCAGCAGCTTTTGTCATCTCTTATCTTTTTGATAACAGTCATCCTAACAGGTATGGTTATTATGGTTTTGATATGCATTTCCAAAGTGAATTTGAGCAACTTTTCATGTACCTGTTGTCTGTTTGAATATCTCCTTTGGAATAATGTCTATTTGCCCACTTTAAATAGGAATATTTATATTTTTGCTGTTGAGCTGTAAGAGTTCCTTATTTGGAGTATTAATTCCTTATCAAATATGTGGTTGGCAAATATTTTTGCCAGTTTTATAAGTTGCCTTTTTATTTTTTTAGTTTGATGTAGTCCCAACTATTTATTTTTGATTTTGTTGCTTTTCCTTTAGATGCCATTTCCAAACATTCATTGCCAAGACCCATGTCAAGAAGTATTTTCCCTATGTTTTAGGAGTTTTATGGTTTCAGGTCTGTTTAAATCTTTAATCCATTTTGAGTAATTTTTGTGTAAGATAGGGGTCTAATTTCTTTCACATGTGAATAGATTTACATGTTTGATGAAAACATCCATGAGCTTTTTTTCAAAGACAAAAAAAATTTGTAAATATTGAAATTGTAAAATGAAGATGCTCTCTTAGCTAAGAATGCCTTTCTAGAAATGTATAAATGCAGTTATCCTGTGATAAATAAGCATATCTTCAAATTTCCTCAGTAATGTATCACTGGAAAAAAATTAAAAGATGACATTGCTACTCACAATAACAATACACAGTGAAAACAGTTGAAACACAGATCCAGGATGTTAGAGATGAATGAAAAATTATCTTGCTTTTTTATAGTTAAAGTTTGCTAGTTTAGTATTTATGAACAGGCTTATAGACTACTGAATTACTCAGGTAAAATATTATTATCTCTGTTTCTAAAGCATCTCTTTTTCTTCCTAAATCAAAAACAGAGAAAACTTAAAGCATATGACTCAGTTACAGTTTTTAGAACAACAATGGATAAGAATGTTTTAAGGACTTAGGAATCCTTTCATCTCAGAATTTTCATCATTTCCATTCTGTATCTAGTTTTTGGTTGCAAAATAATAGAAACTGATGCTAACAAGTATAGAAGTAAAAGTTATTGGACGTTGGGCAATTCCTAGAATCTGTGAAGAAGGCTGGAAAATGGGGCTTGGGAAATGGACAGGAGACAGGGCAGGCTGGGCCCCGGAACCTCTGTCCAGATGAATATGTAGGATCTTTCTAAGAGGTGAATTGCTTTTTGATGAAAGGGTACATAGAAACAGTGAATTTCCTGGGTTTTCAGCTTACAGGTGTACATTTTTTAATCAGCTCCTTTTTCAGAATCAGTGTGGTATGATGTACCCAGTGTCCTTTACACATTCAGTCTTAGCTTCTCTTTCCTGCTCATCTTTTTTCTCTATCATCAACCTGCAGTAATCATAAAAGTACCATAAATAATTTTTTGATGAATTCCTCAAGAGGAATAGTGTTTCTTCTATTGGTTGTCTTAGTTTTAATGGAATTATTTCAAGAATGAACCCAGATGTGAGAACAAGTAATCATATGCTTAAGTTCAGACTCAACCTCAAATAGCATCTCATACATCAATTCCGTATCTCTGCCCTTCCTTTGTTTTCCTGGGCTGCAGAGATGCCATCCTGTTAAGTAGTTATATGAGCACAGTTTTTGGATTGAATTGTAACTTTTAAAAGACATATCTATCTTCATCATAGACTATAAATTCATGGAAAATGAGAAACAGATTTTATTTAAATTTATTTTATGCGCCTAACACTTATGTTTGGGATATAGTTAGTGTTCCATTTTAAAAATCAACGTAACATGTACATACACTTAAAATATTTTGAAGGACTTATGATGAAAATCAACAGTCCCTTTTCCTCTTGGCCTTGTTCCTGGATTGCCTCTCAGAGGTTAACCCTTTTAACTTTAAAAAATTTTTTTTTTCTGGTAGTTATTTCCATATTTCTTAAAGAATATCCTTATCCTAGTACTTCTTGATTTATCAGTTTTAGATAGCCTATGTTGACCACCATCCAATATTCCTGAGGTATACATTTTTCACTATTTCTGGTTTTATGAATAATCAACACATAAATTATTTTAACTATATAAGTAATATTCACTATACAGCCAAATACTATAATTATATTTTCTTATTCATTTGCACAATTTCTTTTCTATCATTATGTTCCCTTCCTTGTATAACTTTTCTACTGCTTCTGTACTGTATCTACTTCTTACTTTTTATCAAGTCCTCTATCATTATGGGTTTTTAAATCAGTCTTTTTTTTTTTTTCCCTCCCACTGTCTTTCTGCTCTGGTCTGACTGGCTTTATTTTTTAAAGCCACAACATGGCTAGCAACTAGGACTTCCTCTTACAATTCTTCTAGGCTGAATCTCTTATTTGTTTTTTTTTCACCTTTGCCTTCCTTGGCATATGGTGTACTTTTTTGTTTTGTGGAAACACATCTTCAAATAACCTCCTTAAAAAGAGAGAGAATTTTTCTGAGTTCTTGTATATCTGAAGTGAAAGTGAAATGAAAGATGCTCAGTTGTGTCCGACTCTTTGTGACCCAGCCCATAGAATTCTCGAGGCCAGAATACTGGAGTGGATAGCCTTTCCCTTCTCTAGGCGTTCTTCCCAACCCAGGGATCGAACCCAGCTCTCCCACATTGCAGGCTGATTCTTTACCAGCTGAGCCTCAAGGGAAGCCCAAGAATCCTGGAGTGGGTAGCCTATCCCTTCTCCAGGGAATCTTCGCAACCCAGGAATATCTGAAGAGGTATTCTATCATTGTACTTTATTGTTTATTTGATTGGGCATAAATTCTAGTTAGAGGATAAATGCCCTTTAGAACCTGAATGCCTTCTAGCATCCACTGTGGCAAATGAAGAGTCTATCATTTGTTTTGTAAGAAGCTTTTAGGGTTTCTTTTTGTTCTTGATCTTTGAAATTTCGTGGTGAAAAACTTAGATACGTATCTTTCAAAAAATGGATTTGTATGTGCCTGGATAGACCCTTTTAATCTGATGACCTTTATCCTTCAATCTGAGAAGTTCTTTTGTGATATTCCCTTGATCATTTCTTCATTTTCATTTTCTCTGTTCTCTATTTTGAAACTTCTGTTAATCAATGTTGGATGAACTAGATTGAGCCTTTGTTTCTTATTTTTCTTTCTATCTTCTATGTAATCACTATAAAAATTAAAATAATACACAAGGGTTTATGGTGAAATTTAGATTCTTACCCTGATCCCATTTACTCTAGTTCCCTAAGGTAACCCTATATCAGCTATGTTTTTTTTTTTTTTTCTCTATAATCTTTCTAAAGATAGTCCAGGCATATCTGGCAGAAATTATACATGGAAATACTTGTTTTCTTCTTTCTAGGAGTACAGCTGAACCATAAATTCCCAGCTTCCTTTACAATTAGATGCAGCCATGTAACTAAGTTCTAGCCAATAGAATGTGAGCAGAGGTGATGTGTGCCCTTTCTAGAATGCTTTTAAGGAGTCTTTCCTTTCATCTTCCACCAGAGAGATTCAGTAAATAACGTGGTCTCCAGGGGATGGTAGACCCATAAAATAGAAGGATCCTGGGCCCATAAACCACCACCTAAAGTAAGTCAGATGGAGAAAGACAAATATCATATGATATCACTTATATATGCAATCTAAAAAAATGTGTACAAATGAATTTATCTACACAGGAATAGATACTGAATGATACTGAATGATACTGAATGTGTACAAATGAATTTATCTACACAGAAAACAAACTTATGGTTACTAGGAGGTAAGGAGGGGAAGGGATAAACTGAGAGGTTGGGATTGACATATACATACTACTATATATAAAATAGATAACTAATGAGGACCTACTGTGTAGCACAGGGAGCTCTACTCAGTGCTCTGTAATGGCCTATGTCGGAAAAGAATCTGAAGAAGAGTGGATGTATGTATCTATATAACTGATTCACTTTTCTGTACACCTGTAACTAATACAATGTTGTAAATCAACCATATTCCATTGAAAATTCTTAAACACAAAAAAACAGAATTGATGGCTGTAGAACAAGAAAAAGAAAGCAGCCCATTGGCCAGGAATAGAAATGAATGTCGTTTGTATTTGAGCCATTAATTATTCTTGGGCCTGATGGTGATACCATCTAACTTTACCTAATATGCACATGCAGTCATTTTTTCTTTTTCTTTTCTCCCCCTCCCCCCACCATTTATGAGAGTTTCTTCTCTTTATTATCTACCCTTTCTAGCAAATTATTAATTTCTAACACCTCTTTCTTGCTTTATAATTTTTCCTTTTTCATGCATTCGGTGCTTACATATGCAGTGTCTTCTTGAATCTATCTGAGGCTTTCATAATTTTATTTCAATTTGTTTCCTAAATTACTTGTATTTTCTCCCAGCTCAGTTTTTGGTTTGTTTCATTATTTATCTTGGTTTTTCTCTTTTCTCTTTCAGCTTTTTTTCCAACTGTTGAGCCTAGTTGTTCAGTCATATGTAAGAAAGAGACAGCAGAAAGCAGTTGAGAGCTCTGTGCATATGTGGGTAGAGAGCTGCTTTAGAAAGATCTGGTGGAGAACTCCTAAGGTTTGAATGGCACACCATTCCCTCTGTGGGCTGTTCAGTATTTTTTTTTTCTGTTGAGTAGACACATGGCTGCTAGGAGATAAACTACCCTGGATATAGACTTTCAGTTAGTCCCTCTGGTTTTAGCTCTGATCTTACTTCTCTTATGTAATATCTTGTACGTCAAAGCCTAAAAACTCTAGCATTCTGATGATGCATTGTCTCCCTTTTCCATTTTTGGGTTCCTCTGCCTTGTTTTACTAATTGCCATCCTTCCATCTGCTTTCCATCTTCCATAGGGACATGATAGGTATTATCTTTTCATCTATTTTATAACCTCCTTATTTCTCCATGCTGTTTTGGGTTTGTAGTTTTTAACTCATCTATTACCATTTTCGTTGGAACCTCTAGAGGAAGAGGAGATAAATGTGCGCTTTTAGTGTTCCATATTCTGCTGCTTACTGTTCTGCACGTGTGAGCCTTGCAGCTTGTGTGAGGCAGCCAGCTCCACCTAGAAAGCTGAGAGCAAATGGGGGCAAAACAAAAGCTATAAATTTTTGGTTTTTAAAATATACCATACAGAGCATTAAACAAATCTTTTAATTAAAAAAAGTCCCTTTTTGATAAATAATAAAATCTCACACCTTCCTCTAGTATTGTCCAAAATTAGAACACATTCAGTATCGTGACTCAAAATTAAGGGACAAAGTATTGCTTTGTTTTCATATCGCACAGATTCCTTTAGGGAGTCTTTGGTTCAGAATCTGCTCCCTACCACCATTCCATCTTGTCCTTAAAGAACTGCTAATTTAAAGGCTGCATCATATCTTATAGCTCTTGACTTAAAGAAGTAAATGTTTAATTGCATTTAATGTAAAAAATTCAGCTCACATTTCAGGGGAAATTTTGAAGAATATTTCTAACCCAAAGATACAACATTATAAAGATAATGATACTTGTAGTTTAAGCTTTTAATGAATTCAAGAAAAATATTGGCTCTTTATATGTACAGACACATATGCATGTATATAATTATCTTCTATTAATTTTGCATCTTTGCTATAGAATACTTAGAGAAAAACCTGCCTTATGTATAAAGTGACTTCTTTTGGGCCTTAGTCTGCTTTAACTTAAATAGTATTTTTATGTTTAATTTTAGCTATATGCTAGAAACAAATACTTTTAAAAATGAACGTCAAAAAAGTAGTTTGCTTGAAGAATTCTTCATCTCATAGATTAAGTTAATCTAAAGTTAGTAAAGAAAATCATACTTGTCATACTTGTATTTTTATAATGACTTCATTCATATTGGTTATAAAAATAAAGAATAATTAAAAACAAAAGAAAGTTATTTAGCTATAGTTAGTTGCCAGGTTTTTAAATGAATGCAATTTCATCTTACCAAAATGTAGCAAAATTTCAAATCTATCTGAGAAGACACTAATAATCTGCCTGACCAGTATCTACTAACCATTATTATAACATCCATTTTGATAATATTTGAGAATATTTACTTATATTATGAGAAAATATCATGACTAAAAGAAGAAAATATTGATTGCAAATTATCATGGAGATATAAAGATGAGGTCATCATAGACTCTGATAGTTTAGTATAGCAAACAAAAGCAATGACATTTGATATGAACTGTTTTGATTACAGAAAAGGCTAGGACTCATTTTTACATTCATATATCTACTAGAAAATTTTCAGATTTATAAGATTGACTATTCATTTTTTGTATAAATGAATAAATGATATTACATTCTTTAAAGGGCAGAGTTGTTAAATCAAAAACCATATGTATAAAATAGAGGCTATTTTAGGAAGACTGATTTAATTTTCTCTCTGGTTCTACCTAAGATTGAATCCATTAGGCAAAAACCTTAATGGCTTTGTTTATGACTTTAAAATAATACGAGAATCATTTTATCAAGTAATTTGCTTTACAAGAATAATTGAATATTTTGCCAATTCTAAAATATAGTTTAGAATTATTTGAGACTAATTTTAGTGTTTGTATAATATAGAATTAAGTAAAGGCAAAGGTAACTCAGCATAGTTGGTAAAAGGAAAATGTACTTAGTGGAGGGGCTGTTTAACTGTAAGTAAAATATTTGAATTTTGGTACAAATAAAAATTTGTGGTTCTGCCATTGAGAATGATTTCCTAGCAATAAGGAAAATCTAATATCAAGTGATTAAGGGTATCTAGGAAGATGTTCAGTGTGGAGGAAAATGCTAAGAATTAGTTAGTACACATTATAATCATCAAATACATTCCCAAGATCAGTTGTCTGGTGAGACTGAAGTATACTTGTGGTTCAGGGTAGTCAGATTACCAACAAGCACACCAAAATAAGATACTTAAGAGAGTTTTGGTTGATGCTGCATTCCAGCCATATATGACAAGGAAGCAAATGAATAACACTTTGGTAGAAGAACGCTGCCTACAAAATATTAACAGCTAGGCTTCAGATATAAATCAACACTGAGCTCAAGATGCAATCAATGGCCTCTGCAAGATATACTAGATTCATAGTACAATGAATGTATAACCAAAACCAGACTATATATTTTCCTTTTTGATAAAATTGTTAAAGGGTTTGAAGACTTGGCCAATTCTTTTAGTAAACACAGTCCAAGATTTTTCTAGAATTTATGTGTGTGTGTGTATCCAATTTTCTCAGGCTTCATACCAGCTTAGATGTATGGAGTCACATTTTAATAACTCAGATTCCACTGACTCTTAGAACTGTTGCTGTTGCAGGACCTCAGCAGCGTGTCCCTGAAGTATTCTTGAGAGTCCCCAAGAATATCACAGATGCTCCCACATGAGACCTCTTGCACCAGGTATTCCTATGCCTGTTCTAGTGTAGTTTCTTGTCCTACTCCTCGGCGGTATACTGGATGTATGCTATGGTAGTACAGAATATGGAATGATTAGTGATGAAGCAAGGAAGCAGTGCATTTCTCCCCTTTATAGATCCCCTTTGTTAAAAGTGTTCCCCAAAAGTGCTGCTTCTGTCTCTCTCTCATACAGAATCTTCAGTGATACAGTTCTTCCAGTTTTTTGGGGGTTGTTTTTGTGGGTTCTTTGGAGGATGCTCAACAATTAAAGTCATTTTTCCTGTACAACAACTCTTCAGAGTAATATCAGTGTGCCCAGTTTCCTCTTTCACACTACATTTTGATTATCTACTTACTTTTAGGACAGATTTCTTCTTAGAAGGTTCTCAGCAACTCCCACACCCCAACTCTCCCGGTACACTTTGTTGACTTCATCCCACTAATGTACTAGACATGCAGACTCCTGACAGACCTTGTATTCTTCCCTAGAAGCTCCTCAGCTACCACAGAGATGAGGTTCTAGATAATCAGGTGCCAGCCTCCTGCCTTAGGAATTACATAAGGTGTAACTGCTTCCACTTCCCCGGGCAAGAAAATTCTGTTAGCTCACAAAATGGCTAAGCCAGTCCTGTGCGTACTTTCCCTCTTAAGAATTTTGATTTTATGCAACATTGGCTCTTGTTGACTGTTTTGTTACTTGTTTATATTAGGCTTTTTTACCCCTTAAAAAAGATTTAATGACTTTGGCTTGTGTAAGGGAGCCAGAAGTTTGGAGTATCCAACTCCAGATGCAAACTTGTCATGACTCCATGAATTTGTAAAACTATCGCAGACTTTCAGGGATGTCAAGGCAAGGGCAGTCGGCGTTTGTCCCTGTGCAGTGTGCTCTGCCTCCTGGAGTGATGGTCTTAAATCCGGCCACTGATGGAGCAGGAGGTCGTTTTGCCTTTTCGTATCTTTTCTCCATCCACTGGGAACTTGAAGAAAGCTTTGTCTATAGAAGGGATTTGAAAGATAGATTGTGAGAATCCTTGTTTCAGCCTTCTTGAACTTAAGTCAAAGAGGCTCTAACTCTTCTTTGAGCCCTGCCACCCCAGACAGGTCTCATCAGATGGGTTCACCTAACCAGCCCAGAAAGATCTGAATCCCACTTAGACTCAGCTTGGCATCCCCACACTACAAGCTGTATAGCTGACTTTGAAACAATGTGGAATGTGTTAGCTTGGTAACTCAGGTGGTTTCATATAATTTTGTTTTAACTTTTTTCAATATTGTTAATTCACACTAATATATCTCAATACAAATCACCTCCCATCTCTAGTTTTGGTCGATTGTTCAATCTGAATTAGCCTTGCCCAGACCTATATCTTTGCCTCTTTCTTGATTTTTATTTTATCATACTTACTTCATCTTCTACCATAGTGAAACTACTAATGATTTAGTGGATTACCCTTTCAAGATTTGGGAGTCTTTTTAGTTTCTTTGTTTTTGCTTTTGAGAATGTAATATATTCATGAGACTAAGAAAGAAATGTGTGGGACAAAAGAATAAAACCTACTATAGCTAGGTTGACTTACCATAATTATGTAGGCTCTCATTAAGTACTGTTAAGTAGAGTTTGTGATAGATATCATGTATGGTAGGTTTGTGTGTGTATAAAATTCTCTAAATAATAAAAATAGTAAGTCACCAAGGGAGGAGTTCTCTATAGAGTGAGAGCATTGTTTTGGGAATTGTGATTTGAGTAGCCAGAGTGGGCTTTCAGCTCTGAATGCTCAGTTGTAGGAGCAAGCCAACATATTCCGCCTTGAACAAAGATACTCTTGGTGGAACATTTGGAATGACCTGCCTTGTGGTCTCTGATGGTACAAAAGAATCTGCCCAAACATATGATCTCCATCAGATGTATAGTTAGGGCCTGGAATCACACCTTTCATTTTCTTCTTTTCTCCTTTAGCAGCCCTGAAGAGTTTTCACCAAATTGCAAACTGGAGCCAGGTAATGTTTGTTTCTGAGCTTTCAGAGGAAGCTGTTTATTTTAGTAGGCAATTTTCATGTGTGCTGGAGTGAAATGTTGAGAAGGCAGCCTCTCATCAGTGGACAAACAATGCCTAAGAATTTAGCTAATGGCCCCCCTTCAGTGCTGAGAATGGATGGCAACAATTGTACTAGCAGACTAGACCGGGAGCTACTTGTTTGGCTGCTAGGTGTTAATGCGAATTTGTTCTTCAGCTCATTCAACCCTGGGGCTCCCATCCTTTGATTTAATTAAATGTAATTGGTTACATTGCTCCTCCCAGGCCCCTGAGGTGTTTTTGTTTATTGCTTACTCTTTGCAATAAAGCTTCAATTCATGGCACAAAATGCTGGATAAATAAGAGTCCTTTTTTCTTAGGTTGGATTTGCAGGGAGATTATTCCTTTCAAATAGTTTGGCTTTACTGTTAAAAGTAAATGACCAGTGAAATAAACTCATTGGGTGGCAAATGTAGCATATCTAGAAGAAGCAAGGAATTAAGTAAGGCAAATTACATGAGATTAGGGAAAAAAAAACATGAAGTTGTAATGTTAAATTAGTAAAAATTTGCTAACCTACTCTGAGATATCAGCAGTGTAAATAAGGCTTTAGTATGTAAGATTACCATTGTTGTAGCATATTATTATTAAAGTTACTTTTAAATGCCAGCTACGAAATAGTGAAGTCATTTTGTAATCCTGCTGAATTCTTTTACTCATAAATATGCAAGTGGCCTTGTGGGGACAAAAGCGAGAATGATATTGACTTAAATTAGGTCAGCACAATTAACCTATTCCTTTTTAATGAAAGATTTTTTTCCCTTCTGCCTAAGTTTATTTTTTTAACCCGAAGATACTGTAAATAACGTATTTTTTGATAAAGTGATTTTTTTTCCCTTTCAAGATTTCATTTTAATTTGAGAAGTGGGGTAAATTATATTTGTAGTACTAACTTCTAAGGAAGCACTCAGAAACTTAGAAAAATTAGAATATTATCATTCGTACTTCTCAATTCGGTTTTAAGTACCAAACTATGAATCATTTTTTCTCTGTTTTGTCCTTGTCAGTTGGATAAAATGGCCTGCCAGAAACTGGTATTTATTACAGTGTTGTCTTGTTAGTTCCTTTATTGCTTTCTTCTTTCCCCGGCCTTTATTTTTTCCCCTTTTAACTGTAGAGGTGTGAGATACTGCGGCAGTGACACTCTCATTAATGCGATAGGCTTTCTAAATCTTGCTGTGTCACCACCCTAACTCATATCCCTTCTGATGGGGGAAAATAAAAGGAAAAATCCATGATAAGAGCACAGGTATTCTCAGTGCAATATAACGCTTCAATTTCTCACAATAGGATTGTTTTGTAGGAAATTTTTTCTCGGCTCCTCTCACATTGTATTGCCGAAAAAGTGGAGTCTTAAGCTTATCACATTGTGTTATCAGAAAGTTAGGCCTTTCTTCCAGTGGTTGTGCCAAGTGAAAACCGAGTGGTTATTGTAATTGAAAACTAGAGGACACTCCCCTGGAGTGGGGTGGTGGGCAACTGGCCTCAGGTGGCAGCTCAAAGGTAAGTGTTCAGAGAAGAAATGGAGAACCATGTTCACATCTTGGATGTGAGCTGTTGAAGATACGGTGGTTTATTTCAGATTAAGTTTTAGTTAGCCTCCCTCAGCTTGGGTGTAGGCTGAAATTCCAGCTGTCAGCCACAGTCCGAAAATCTTAGATGGAAAGTACAGGCTTTGTCAGATGAGTTTAGGATAATGTAACTTCTCACCTAGTTTTCATGAAGGAGTCAAAGTTTAAAATAACTCTTGACCCACATATGGGCAAATAACCCATTTAACGTATTATCCATTTAACATATTTAATGTAGTGGAGACTGGAGGTCTCTTTTGTCAATGGAAATATAATGTCATAGACAGAAGAGAGGGAAATATTCCAGTGGTCTTTTAGATAAAACCAGATACTCTTTTCTCATGCTTGAGTAAGTTTCCTCCCCGTGCAATAAGCCCATTGCCTGTCCCCTAACTGCCACTCTCCTGAATCCACAGGTTTGATGGAAATTCTCAGCGCCTGACCGGCAGCAGGAGCACTGATTACAGAGGCACCCCACACACTTCCCCCGTAAACATTTGGCAGATCAGGTGGTGCTGAAGAGCAATGCCCCTGGCTCTCAGAAGAGGGTATTGGTGGGATAAGAAACAGGGCATTTTCCCTCTTGCAGCTGTCAGAGAGTGGTTATGTCAAACGGGTTTTCAAGGAGCCACGAAGTAATTACAGGGTAACTTCTTGACATTATTTTCCAATGTCCGACTCAGCAGATGATGATAATTAATTGATGTGTATTATTTTATGGCTCTCTGAAACTTTGATAATTTAGGTAGAGGTCAGACTAAATCTTCATTTAGACTAATATAGCAAATTTGCCTTACATTTTAAGTTACCTCTCCCTCTATAATAGACTCGGATGATTTCTTCACCTGTTAGTCTTCTGATGACTGTAGACTGTTTGGGCTACCTTTTTCAGAGTTTTTTCTTTTAAATCAAATCATGTGCTTTCAAAGTAGTATTTTCCTCTTTTACTAAGATGTTACTGTGGATTTCTTAGGTGATTGTGAGAATTAAATGAAAAGTGCTTAATACCTGGGGCATGGTTAAATGTCAGCTATGTTGAGACATGACATGGTAATCATTCAACTTCAAAAAGGTGTTTCCTTGCATGCCATCTCACTAATGTGGTGGTCTAGGTAGCAGGGAAGAATTTGACACCTTGTTCATTTTCTAATGTAGTCATACTACATTAGAACTGGTCTATCTATTGGTTTGTATTTTCTTATTAATTTTAGTTCAATTTAAAATAGTGGGGAATATTTATACAATGGACTTGGAATGTATTTATGTTTCCTTTTCCAGGGCATATCTTATATATAAATGTCTATATTATTTCATTCCAAGCAAGTAATTGATTTAGGTAGGCCCAAATCAGGACATTTGTGACTGATATAATAGAAATTAAGACAGATTAATTAAAATACTAAGTAGTAAGTATAGTGGAGCTTTCATTATTTTACTATTTGTGAATTTTAAATGTATCTCTTTCAAATCAAAGTTGTCAATGACGTGAGAAGTGTTTAGTGATCTTCTTGGACTCTCATAAGCTGTGTACAAAAAGTGTTTCATAGCCAGAGTGTTTCTTATGAAAAGAATGCAAAGGTGTGACATTCTGAGAATTCACAACACTTTATATTGGGCCTAATAATCACTGTGTGTATGAAGGTCGTGTGAGTGAATGATTTGGTTATGGCATAAATGCTAATATTTGATGAACCTTTGAGAACATTCTGGAATATAGTTATATAAGGAAGTGCTTCTGAGTAAACGTTCTTTAACATTTTCAGATATCAATATTCATTCAAAAGTGATATTTTCTCACAAATTTAAGGGAAGTATCTTAGTATCAGGTATCTCGCTGTAATGCCGCGTCCTTGACATACGAATACTTTCATTGTGGGCGGGTGTCTGTGCACTGTGAATGTGTTTGTGCTGTAAATAAATGGAGTAGGTGAGCTATTTATTAGCCATACTGCTGCTGCCTGCCAACTAGATACATCATCAACATTCCAGGTACAAAAGATGCTTAACCAGTTCAACTGAATAGTCTTCCTTTGTTTTCAGAAAATGTGTTTCACAAAGAAAAGATGTTGCTCTCATGGTAACAGAAGGATGGCAGTCTAGGATTTGCAGTGCCATCTTTATTATGTGTATGCTGAATGAAAAGAAACCAAGTATTCAACTGTGGACTGTGTGGGTTTTTTTTTTTTTTTGGTGTTGGTTGTGGTCTCCATTGATAGGATATTTTAGACTTTTAAAAAACCATCTGTTTATAGGAAGCACAGGGGGTGTACCCGTCTGTTGAATTTATTATGTGTAATACAAATAGCAGATGGCTCAGCAATAGGTTTATCCTTCTGTAGGAATTCGTTGTTTCTAAAAGTAACAAATCTTTGTCTTTCAATATTAACACATTTTGGGACATTTGACTGGGGTTTGTTTTCCTTCTGAAATAATGCTGTCATTGGCAGCCTGATCTGCATTATTTCTCAAATGACTAAGCCTTGCCTGGTTGCTGTGAATCACCTACTTCCTTGCTGTATTCAAGTTCTACCCTTTGACATATTTGCTATTTTTTATTCTCTTATCAGAATTATTATCAGGAAATGTTAAGTGCCTAGGACTTTGCCACATTCTGTTATATATGTTTATTATCTCTATGCTTGCACCTAGCAAATTGCCGTGCACTCCCTATAAACAGAGTTTTAACACACAAGGACCTCTGTATTACTGTGTACATAACTTGGCTTACAGTGTTTCCTTTATGTAAGTTTTCTATATCTCTTGTGCTTCCTTGAATTATTTTTTTTTTCTTGTGAAGCATGCTTTAAGATCTTTAAGAATGGTACCCTGATTCCTTTTCTTCTTATCAGCTTATTTAAGTATGTTGTTTTTGTTTAAGCTTGTGAATAGCTACCAAATGTTTATAACATAATAAGAGATAAAGATGAACAGAAAACATACATGCATAAATTCACTACACTGAATGAGTGAATTATCCAAGACAGTAAGAGGGGGCATATGTACGATGTTGAGGGGTAAGTGGATAAGATTGGGTTGGTATCAGAAAAATCTTTCATGGAAATGGATGCTTAATGCAAAGCCCAGCTAGTAAAAGCTGCCGTGGAGAACATCCCTTTTCTTTGAACAAAATTTTAACCATGGCAGCTGGGCAGCAGGCCCTCAACTAAGTAGATGGTTACAAGCTGGATGATCAACATTTCAGACATTGAACAAAATGCTAGTACTTTCCATAGCATTTCATGTACCCAGATAAGGGTTCAGAAAATGCTATGTGTTGTTTTGTGGTGATATGATTATGTAATATGGTGATATGATCGTTTTAATCCCTGTTCCTCTAGCTCTTGTTTCTATAAACCTTTTCTATAAACTGTTTAATGTTTTACTCTCATTCAAGGTCTTGTTCTTTCTGCCACTCTCATCCTAACATTTCCCAAATTTTTAAAGCAAAAATTATCATGGTTTAGTTCATTTAATATACCTATATATATTATGTTTGTCTACAGGTATCCTAATTTTTTACTTTTGTAGCATGTATATTTCTAGGGCCTATACAATTGATATTTGAACCTGAATTCAACTTATTTTTTAAATTTAAAGTTCCATGTTTAATGAAGTTTTCATTCAGATTTTTTAAAAATTCAGTGTTTTAAAATCTCCTGTCTTTCCTTAATTAGTATTTACTGAATATTGAATTAAGGTTCTGTATAAAAATACGTCACTTAATTCAGTGTAGCCTCAATTTTTGTCTTGCTTAATGTACATGAGATTTGAATCTTTTCTTTAAAATATCTGTAGGTATCCTTAGGCCTATAGATTTCACCATCCTCCCCGTTCTCTGCTCTCACTGTTCCCTGAATATGTCATTCCATCTTATCAGTGACAGGAACTGTGAACTGCTGCTTCTCTGTGGGGCTTATCTCATGTCCCCTAGCAGGGTTGGTGGCTGGCTTCTCTTTGTGCCCAGAGCTGTTTATACCTTAATTGTAAACAGTTGTCCTATTATATTGTAATTATCTGCTTACCTGCCAATCTCCTCAGCAGATGGGGTAGTAGCTTTGTCCTATTCATTTTGCCTCCCAAGTTCAATAAACACAGGTTTGTTGAATGAACGAGGTAATTGGGGGTGTGTGTGTGTGTATGTGAGAGAGAGAGATCCATCAGAGGACATCCAGAGATGCTGTTAATTCTCCTCCTTTAAGGATTTGATGAAATTCCGCTATTTTATGAAAGCTCTCCTCCCCCTTTTAGATAAAGGTTGCTAATAGGTTTCCAACAAAAGTGTCGGAAACCTAGACTGCTAATTTGCTGTTTGTGTTTGCATATATTAAACTAGGACCCCAAATGAAAAAATTGGAGTAGAATGTTAATCACAGTTGAGGTCAAGTCAATTAGAAAACATAAGTAAGTTTGTTGCTATTTCCAACTTTACATAATGGCATCATGTGGTCTTTGGTGGGGCACATATGTTTTGGAAACTGAGCATCGTTAGTTTCTTTTGAACCCCAGCTCATGAATTTGCATACGTAAATACTACTAGTGAAAATTTGTTTATTATCTTGCATTTCACTGCTATTTACTAACAGATTTCAAGACAATAGACAATTTTGTAACCTTAGTTTTATAAAAACCACTAGTATTTTTGGTCCCTAGCAACCATCTAGTATGTAAATTAGGTATTCTCAGGCTTAATGTACTTCATTTTTATAAAACAAATACATCATTAATCTGATTAAGTTCTTAGATGGGAGTGCTGTCCTCAAATCATTGTGGATCATTTATTGTTGGGCATGCATCCAAAAAAAATTCAAGCGTGGCACTTACAGTCTAGGTTTAGGAGAATTGTTGAAACCTCCTAAATGACATTTTCCAGAAGAATAGAAAGGCACTGCTTACTTACAATTGCAAGCATTACCTAAAATTTAATGATGTTCTTACCCTTAATTGCAACTCAGTTTGATGATGATTCAGTGCCTGAAATTATGCTGTGTTTTGCTTTGATGTTAAAAAATGTAAAGTGAAATAAAGGTGATCCAAGTGAATCAAAAATAGATCCTGGCTTTCCAGTGGTGACTTAATCACTATGTTTCTGAATTCAGAAGTTGCTTGACTGTCATGGCTATTATTTGGTATGTCTTTAACTTTTAGTCAAATTTACTACTTTTAAAAACTGAGAATGTTTAATATTAAGGTTAAAGAAAGTTCATGATATTTTAATTTATATAGCAGAAGAACCTTTTAAAGAAAATTTATAACATAGTTTACTGAATTCTACCTAATTTCCTTTTACAAAATTGTATATCTTCTGTTTGTAGGTAGTCTTTGTTTAATGAAACATGATGATACTAATGGCTTTTATTTATTGAGTGGACCTCATTCATTCTCCTGGAAATCTTGTGACCTTGTTTGGTTTATTCCCATCTTACAGATAATTAAACAGAGGCCCAAAGGCATACAGATAGCTGTGGTTAATCTGGGACTCAAACATAGTTCTTACTCCAGAGCCTCTGCCTCCTCAGATAGGGGAGAGAAAGAAAGAGAACAGATTAATATACAAAGGTCATCGGGGTTGTCAACTTTTTCTATAAAGAGTCAGATAGTAAATGTTTTTGGGCTTCCCTGGTGGCTTAGATGGTAAAGAATCTGCCTGCAATGCAGGAGACCCAGGTTCAATCCCTGGGGCAGGAAGATCCCCTGGAGAAGAGAATGGCTACCCACTCCAGTATTCTTTCCTGGAGAATTCTATGGCAGAGGAGCCTGGTGGGCTACAGTCCATGGGGTTGCAAAGAATCTGACACAGCTGATCAACTAACACTTGTAAATGTTTTAAGCATTGAAGGCCACACATACATGGTCTTTATCACATATTCTTGTTTTTAATTTTTTTAAGAAACCTTTAAAAATATAAAAACTGTTAGAAAAAAGCAAACGGAAGGCCAAATTTGACCTAGAGTTTTTAGTTTGCCAATCTCTAATTTAGGACATTATTAGCATTTTTCTCTGGATTATGTTAATTATAGTCAGTAAAATAATTTATAACAGTTACTTTCAAACATCAAGAAAATGGACAAATTATGTTCTCTACACCCTATTTGAGAAAGCATGAAAGCATGACATCTTAGATTTTCATTAAAGAAATCAAAATAAAGTGTTAATATTTCTAGTGATTTCTAGATGTCTGGAAGATTCAACTTTTTGAAACTATTCATTTTATAACAGCAAAAACAAAATGTTATATTGCAAGTAGATTTTGACAATTACAAAATGTATAACATACAATTTTAATTTCATCCTTGAGTGTTTAATTTAATTTTTTTAAATCTTACCTTCTTGATATGTCAGTGCTTAGCATTTTGTCCCTATATTTTTGATATTGCAGATTACTGACTCCCCTTTTTTAATAGTACACATCTTATTGCGAAATACTAAAGAATGGCTGAGAAAATGTTTTTTTCATTTCTTAAGGAAATAGCAACTTGTATGTGTGGATACAAGGTATCCAAGATTTTTGTTGATAGTTTACATTTACCTAGGTGTGACTGTTTTCTTCAACTCCTTTATTAACATTCTAGTTTCTTTTTTAAATATATTTAATTTTTTTATTTTGTTGTTTTTATTATTTGTTATTATTATGATGATGTTGGACTGAGCTGGGTCTTGTCGCTGTGCGCGGGTATCTCTAGTCATGGGGAACAGGGGCTACTCTCTGGCTGTGGTGCTTGGGATTTTCTTTGTGGTGGCTTCTCTTGTGGAGCACGGGGCTTTGAGTATTCAGGCTTCAGTATTTGTGATTCATGTGCCCAGCTGCCCCACGGCATATGGGATCTTCCCAGACCAGGGATTAAACTGGTGTCTCTTGCATTCATTGCAAGGCAGATTCTTAACCTTTGGACCACTAGGGAAGCCCATGTTTAAAGTTTTAGCTGGCCTAAGGGACACGGACTCCAGCCATTTTTCTAAAGAGGCCCCAAGCAGTATGGGGGGTGGAGGGATAGTTGTCCTCCTTATGGGGCATGGGGAATAGCTCGAGTCCTGGGGCTTTCAAACCATGTAACTAGTAATGTGTTTTTATTCAGCTCACTTGGGTCCATGTTTTTACATTTTTCTGTTTTTCTTCATGCCATTAGTGGCGTTCCTTTTGAGAAACTCAGTACATATTGTTTTGGTCGAACTAAGAAGGTAAAGAGATATTTGTATCTCTTAGCAGGCTAGAGTATGCCTGCTGAATGGATGGATGGCCTACCAGTCCTTTTTGGAGGGTAATCTTCTTTCTCAAAGCTTTCCTCCCAGCGCTCAGTTGGCTGCAAGGACAAAATCAGCTCCCAAAGGCTCATAAATGACTTTACAAAAGACCAAAAAAAAAAGTTAAATATTATTATCTATATTTTCAAATTATAGAGCAAACATTCTGAGTCATTGTTTGGGTAGTGAGAGTGGCTTTTGTTTGTCATACTTGCCCTTCCTTTTAAAAAAAAGAGTACGTAGTGGACCAAACACACAGTCCTGCAACAGAGCAGATACTGAATGGTTTGCTGTGTAGGTCAGTCACTAAGCCAAACTGCCAAAGTCTGACGTATGGGCAGTTTTCAGATGACATTTTCTGAGCATTTATTGTATACCAGATTCTATCCAAAATGATTTTCATTCCTTATCTCATTTAGTCTTTGCAAATTTTTCAAGAGATAACTGAGGTTTACAGAAGTTGAGTTACTTGTTTACAGTAACATTACTAGTAAATTACAGAGGTAGAATGTGAATATGAACAACATGACACCAAACCTATGCCCGTCCAAGGGCATAAGAAATGTTTTATCCTTCAGTATAGCTGTCTTCATTTGAAGGAGTGAAGTTCTTCAGAATGGAACTAAAAAGAGGACATTGTAGCTATAAATGGAGGCTATAAAAATCTGAAACAATGTATGGGCAATCCTTGGAGCAATCTAAAGAATAAACAAAAAAATAAAGTCTCTGAGTTTAAAGTGGATCCTCAACTAATAAGTATTACTTATATGTGTTATGATATGACTGCCTTTAGCTTCCATGTGATGCTTTTTGTTTCATGTGAACATGAAACAATATCATGCAAAAATTGGTAGTTTGGAAAAATGTAGGAAGATTAAGCTAAATAAAAGATTAATTCAGCAAATATTTGTTGAGTGCATCTTATGCCAGAATCAGTCAGTCAGTTCAGTCGCTCAGTTGTGTCTGACTCTTTTCGACCCCATGGACTGCAGCACGCTAGGCTTCCCCTCACTAACTCCCAGAACTTGCTCAAACTCATGTCCATCGAGTCGGTGATGCCATCCAACCATCTCATCTTCTGTTGTCCCCTTCTCCTCCTGCCTTTGGAGGAGGGCACAAACAAAACTTTATGCCAGAGACTGGGTATCAAATAAGACAGTCCTACATATGAGTAACTTATAGTTTGATAACGAGAGAGAGAGGTAGGTAGAAAAAGACAAGAATCAATTTTAGTATATTGGGATTATCCATTGAATGTGGCCCGGGGGAAGTCAGAGAAGGCTTTTCAGAGGAGAGAGGTCTATCTTGCTACCTGGATGTATGGGAGAAGGTGCACCCTACTCAGAGGCAACAGCACAAACCAAGAACCAGAAATCATTGAGGAGGATTTAGTGAGTTGCTACAACTCCCTCTTTAGTGAGTCTTGAGTAAGAAGAGCCTTTGGGGAAGGAAGCAAGGTGAGGCTGGAAAAGTCAGAGGCCCAGATTGCAAAAGGCCTTTTGTACTGTATTCTAAAGAGAGTTGGAGAAGGTACTGGCGACCCACTCCAGTACTCTTGCCTGGAAAATCCCATAGACGGAGGAGCCGGGTCGGCTGCAGCCCATGGGGTCGCTGAGTCGGACACGACTGAGTGACTTCACCTTCACTTTTCGCTTTCATGCATTGGAGAAGGAAATGGCAACCCACTCCAGTGTTCTTGCCTGGAGAATCCCAGGGACTGGGGAGCCTTGTGGGCTGCCATCTATGGGGTTGCACAGAGTCGAACACGACTGATGCGATTTAGCTGCAGCAGCAGCAGCTAAAGAGAGTGAACTTGATCCTGAAAAGAGTAGAGTGTTAACGAAGGTGATATGATCAGATCTGTAGTTTGGAAATCGTTTTCATTCTGGCTGCAGCATGAAGACTATAATGAAGGAGAGCAAGCAGGGAGAGCAATTAAAAGAATCTGGAAATGTGGCAGTGGGTATAGGTTAAGAGGGTGGATCCCAGAAATTAAGAAGGTAAAATTGATGGAATGTGGTGAAGGAGTAAACTGAATGTGGGGAGAAGTTAAGAATAACATCTTGACAACTTGTTAGAAAGAGGCAATAGGACTTAGATAAAACTAAAACGAGATCATTGAGAAAATATACAGAAATTAGTAAGAGTTTAATTAAAGACAATATGTCGGCAAAAGGTCTTTGTGTACTGTAGTGGGAATGTTTCTAATACTCTGTTTTTCTACCTGAATAATTAACTATCATTTGTTCCCAGTTTTGTATTGTACTACTTATTCACCTGGTCAGTCTTTACAGTGTAGATTCTAGGAAAATGGTATTTCAACTTGTTAAGGCATTTTTACCTGCAAAATTTTTATAAGCTAGCATTTCTAAAATTCAAGGGACAGACCTGATTAGTGTTTTCAATACCATTATGTTAAATATTTTTTATGTGAAGTTTCAAATTATTGATGCTTGATAATGGTGTCACTTGAGATTAACCTTGTTTCTCTTTAATTCCACTAACCAAATATGTATGTGCGTGTATATATAATATATATTTTTGTGTTTTAAAATGAAATTCAAAATTATGCTACATGGATATGGCAGGGTGACAGTGGTATTGTGTAGTGTTTCCTAAAGCAAGCCTCTGAAATTTTGAAGTTTGTTCATCTTTCTTTGTATTTTGATTCTCTGGAACTTGACAATAATGGTGGTCAGAAATGTGGAAATTATGGCAATGTGTAGCTTAATACATGATGTAAAACTTTAAAGGGCTGATCTACTTTAAATCATATTTAGGATTCATTCACTGTACCAGTATTAGACAATACAGTTGGGAGGTGTGACCAAAGAGGATTCAGAGAACTGTTACCTTCGCCAGTGTTCTGATTTTGTGGACTTCTCCCTCTTCTTTTTAATATGTCTGCTCCAGAGATCCACCAGGGCAGATACTCTCATTTTTCTACCACCTCTGTTGGTTTTACTGAAGTTAAAAATAAAGACAGTTAAAATTTAAGTGCTTACTGTTGTATCATTCTAAGCTTTTACATGTGCTCACTCACATTATCTTGGCAGTAACTCTGTGAGGAAGGTACTTATCCCTATAATGAAATGAAGGCACAGACACATTTAGCAGTTTGTCCAAGTTCACTCAGCTAATAAGTGGGGAGCTGGGATTAGAACTCACACAGCCTGGCTGCAAAGTTCATGCTCATAGCCATTCATCTGAACTTCATCTTAAACTGCAGATAACACTAGAGTTACATCCTTATTAAATTATTAAGTCCAATTTTGGGTAAAACATTATCCACCATGTTAAATTGAGGACTTCTGTTTTGAGTTTAACTGGTTTTGAAACTTTAATTTGTAAACTTGTTTTGGTTTCATGTTTGTATAAAAGCTATACATATAAAGAGGTTATACTTATGTTTGTATATTTACAATTAAAATACGAAAATAATTTAAGTGAACAGTTAGAGTAGTTCTTAATTTTTTTTCCTTTAAAAGTTTTCAAAAAAATATTGCTTATGTTTAAGAAACACTTGACTGTGACAAAGTCAGCCTGACAATGTCAGGCTCTTAATATGGTATTGTTATTGTTTTGTCACAAAGTCCTCTCTGACTCTTTGTGGCCTGGTGGACTATAGCCCTCCAGGCTCCTTCGTGCATGAGCTTTCCCAGGCAGGAATACTGAAGTGGATTGTTATTTCCTTCTCCAGAGGCTCTTCCTGACCCAGGGATAGAACCCACATCTCCTGCTTGGCAGGCAGATTCTTTACCACTGAGCCACTTGGGAAACCCTTTAATTTGGTATAGAGCTCCTTAAAGATATACGCCTTATCTGTGTCTTCGGCTGATTTCTCACCATCTCAGTAACTTTTCACTGTACTTCCAGAACACTAAATTCCACCCAAGTATCTTGCCTCATCTGCAGCCCTTGCATAGATTGTCTTTTCTTATCCCACTCCTAACCCCCTGTCTTAGATCAGGTGGCTCTCCTAGGAAGACTGGCACAAAATCCCTTCAGTGCTTCCCTGAGCTTGGTTGGTGACCTGCTTTTATGATACCCCATAATGTGCACCCTTCCATTATTTTACCCACTAAATTGTTTTCATAATTTTTGTACCTCTGTTCTGTTGGATTGGTAACTCCTTGAGCAAAGGGATAGGTGGTGCAGAATGAACGACTATAATTAAAGGGACTTATGCTGGCTAGGCTCAGTGGATTCATTTTCTTGAAGCCACCATCTTTTTTCCCAGCTGACTCTTGGAGCTCCAAATTGAAACCACCATCAGCTGTCACTAAAGGATTAAAAACTAGTTTGGGGAAACAGTTTACCATACAACATTATTTCTCATATGCCTGGATGAATTTATCCTGCAATTAATCTTCTCTCTCCCACATCCTTAAGTTCTCCTTCTCTGGATAATGATTCCCATCAGCAAACAGTTCATTGAACCTCACTTGTTAAAAATAATTCTCTCTTGCCCATTTCCTGTCTAGCGGCTGTTCTACTACCTAGCCACCTGTTTCCCTTTTTGTTTCCTTTTCATAGAATACATTTTTTGGGTAGAATTGGTTCTAGTTATTTCCCTTTCTGCTGGTGCTGATTCAAGAGATGCTAGTATGTTGGAAGACCTAAAATCTTTAAGTCAGGAAATGTCAGGAGCCAACAACAAAGTTACTGAATGAAACCCCTGAAGGTCAACATTTCCTAAATGGAGGCAAAGTTCTCATTGGCAGGCTCAGACTTCCTATTTTTTTTCTGATGAAATGCCTATGTCATGCATTAGGGCTTCTTACAGTGAATGTCAAAGTGAGAATGGAAGGTTTGGAGACAAAGTATGAGGAAATGGAAAATTGTTGACTTATGTAGTACTCATGAAAATGTACTCCTTTGAGTTGGGCTGGGAATGGTGTATCCTTTGGTCCCATGAGTCTAATGCAGCTCTTGATTTCCCTGAGATTTCTGAAGATTCTCAAAGCCAAACTGGGCTGTGCTTCTCTAAGTTACCTCAGGATCTCAGGGAAGTTTTGAAAAGAGTTTGTCTTGATAGTTATGATAGAAAATACAGTACTTGTCATATTTTGAGTGCAGAACTTGATGTTCAAACTGCCCCCAAGGTACCATACTAGTAAATGCTAATGAATGTTAATTGTTGGGATTTGAAACCCAGGTTTGATTCCATAGTGTGTGCTCTTTCACTATTTCATCTATAAAAGATACATAAACTCTTTTAACTAACTCTGAAGCTGCACTGTACAGTATAGTAGTCACTAACCCACTGCTTTTGAAGTTAAAGTTTAATTTTAAAAATGAAACTAAATTTCAATTAAAAATTCAGCTCCTCAGTCCATTAGCCGTGTTTTCAGTACTCAACAACCACACATAACTTGAGCTACCATATTGGGAGAATATCGAACTTTTCTATCAAAAAGGTCCTATTAAGACAACACTGCTTTCAAGACATTCCTTTTCCCCAGAAGAATCCAACATTCCTACAGTTCTATACTATTGGTACTGATCCTAATTGTACTTTTGTGCTCTTACTTTTTTCTCATTATTCATTTTGACTCTCTTGGCATTATTTTTTGCATAATTCCTCTTTTACTTTGGGTTAGTCAGAATTCTTTCACCTTTTAACCTATATTTGCTCTTTTCTCAAAATGGCCTGTTTTGCATCAGCCTTGCCATGCCCACAAGTTTGAATTCTGTGTCATGAGATGAATGTTGGCACTGTACTTTGTTATTACCTGGCCAGCCCTTCAGGGATTCATCTGCCAGATCGTGCCTCTTTGATACATTCCTTTCGTTCTACTTCCTTAGCATTCCCTCCCCCCACCCCCCCCATACTTATCTGCTCCCTTTTAGTTTAGTTCAGTCGCTCAGTCATGTCTAACTCTTTGCGACCCCATGGACTGCAGCATGCCAGGCTTCCCTGTCCATCGCCAACTCCTGGAGCTTACTCAGACTCATGTCCATTGAGTTGGTGGTGCCATCCAACCATCTCATCCTCCGTCGTCCCCTTCTCCTCCCACCTTCAATGTTTCCCAGCATCGGAGGCTTTTGCAATTAGTCAGTTCTTTACATCAGGTAGCCAAAGTATTGGAGTTTTAGTTTCGGTATCAGTCCTTCCAGTGAATATTCAGGACTGATTTCCTTTAGGATGGACAGGTTGGATCTCTTTGCAGTCCAAGGGACGCTCAAGAGTCTTCTCCAACACCACAGTTCAAAAGCGTTATTTTTCGGCTCTCAGCTTTCTTTATAGTCCAACTCTCACATCCATACATGACCACTGGAAAAGCCATAGCTTTGACTAGATGGACCTTTGTTGGTGAAGATTATGTCTCTGCTTTTTAATATGCGTCTAGGTTGGTCATACCTTTTCTTCCAAGGAGTAAGTGTCTTTTAATTTCATGACTGCAGTCACCATCGGCAGTGGTTTTGGAGCCCCCCAAAATAGTCTCTCACTGTTCCCCATAAATAGCATGAAAAGTCTCCCTTTTAAATATAACAGTTTTCTTGTGTTTAATACTTGTTTATATTCAACTCTCTTTTAATCTGAGATTTCTGAATACTTGAAGTTCATACCTTTTAATTTGACTTGCTAGAAAAGATAGAGATACTCTTTCTCTTTACATTGTGAATTTTCAGGGTTGGAAAGTTCTTTGACCTTTAAATTATGACTTATAATTTGCTTAAACCAGTGTTGTTGGGTGATGCGATTCAGGCTATAACCAAAATGAAGACTCTAGGGTCTTAATCCCTCAGCTTGTTTTATCAAGCTTTCAAATAGAGAAGTCTTGAGTTCTAAGACTCTGTCTTTGCTTTCCCTCTGGTATGTGTGTCATAGTACTAAGCATATTGAGGGCTTCCCAAGTGGCTCAGAGGTAAAGAATCCGTCTGCCAATGCAGGAAACAACAGGTTTGATCTCTGGGTTGGGAGGATCCCCTGGAGGAGGAAATGGCAACCCACTCCAGTATTCTTGCCTGGGAAATCCCACGGACAGGGAGCCTGGCGAACTGCAGTCTCAAAGAATTGGACACAACTGAGCAACTGAGCGTGTGCACACGCACCAAGCATATTGTCTTGTGTATTCAACAAATACAGCTGACTGTGTTAAAAAGGCAAGTTATATGGTTAACTGTCTCTTGCTGTTTTTTCCTCTACTTTTTGCTTTATTTAACCCAATATAGAGTGAGTAATACAATGCCTTTTAAATTTTATAAATTGTTATGCACCTAATTCAAATTTTGGGAGTACTAGGTCTTCTTCCTTATAAATTTGTGTAAATCTGTTGATATAAATATTCTTCTGATATCAACTGGTTTCACTCTCAGAGGTGATTTGGGAACTTATTGCTGCAAGCCTTTCTTGCCTTTTAAAATCTTCCACACCACAGTGTTCTGAGTGTTTTGATATAGGAGCTTTTACATTGAGATGATAGAAAAGCAAGGAAAGATCCTCTTCAACTGGACTTGTGAAGCTTAAGCTTTGTTTTGTTTTCTTTTTCTTTCAGCACCTGTGTTGTACAACTATACACAGGATTGACGGGGTGCAAAAGAGGCTGCCCTTTAGCACTTTAAAGAAGCTGGGCCAGTCTTCAAGTTAGCCCTTGAAAAGCAGATATTACCCTCACTGCTGAATGGATGTGCTGGTAGCAGCTTGGGGATAAAGAACATCAGCAGAATTGGCCTGAATGTTCACCTTCACTTGAGACACTTCAGTCTCAGAGAAGAAGGATCTGTGTAGACAGTGTGACTGAGGGAGAAGACGTGTGTGACCCAACTCTTCCAGCTGCCTTGCAAAAGCATCAGGGGCCCTGGCAGATGGCAGATCAGAAGTCTAGTAGCACTGGTTATAATTCCCCATAGAGCTGTGTATGTATGTGTAAATATATATATTTGATACATATATATTTATAACATAACTTTATATAATGTATTTACATAGGTATCAAATATGTACACATATGCACAAATATATATAACAAAACTGTATATATTTATATAGTCCATATATAAATACATATAGTATATACATGGACTTCCCTAGTGGTTCAGATAGTGAAGAATCCACCTGCAACGCAAGAGACCCAGGTAGAGTCCCTTGGTCAGGAAGATCCTCTGGAGAAGGGAATGGCAACCCACTCCAGTATTCTTGCCTGGGAAATCCCACGGACAGAGGAGCCTGGTAGGATATGTAAATATACATTGTTTGTAAGTATGTTTATTTTCTAATGTGTTAATTTTTCTTTGATCAGTCTTGTGCTCGAGTTTTCATGATTATGGAATCCTTGGTATCTATTCACAGGATGAACTTGAAACCAGTGATTTTCAAGTGCTAAGTGTCATCTGTTGCCTCTAAGCCATGTTGTGTTTCTCAATACTCCCTGAACAGGTCAAATTTTTTTGCTACAACTTGTATTGGGTTGGTCAACAAGTTTGTCCGAGTTTTCCTATAATGAACTTTTTTTGGCCAACCCAATATTTCAGCATAATGTTTTCTCTATATCTCTGCCTTGAAGATTTTCCTCTCAGCTCTCTGATAGACTTTTACTCCTTTTTAAGATATGACTGAAATGTTGCCTTCTTGTTAAAGCCTTTCCGGATTCCTTCAGGCCAGTGGCTCCTCCCCTTAAGCTCCCACAGTGCTCAGTTTATTCTTCTATTGTAACACTTGGCACATATTGTAATTACTACTCTGAATGTCATCTCTCTGTCTGGTGAGCTTCTGGAGCAGAGGTTGTTTTTATTTCCTTACCATCTAGCACAGACCTAGACTTATCATCCGTGCTTGACTGAAAGAATAAATGAATGAATAAAACATCCCACCTCACTGTTTGAAACATGCTTCAGTTCTTCCAACTGCCGTTTCTTTTGTGCTGCTTTTCTTTATCCTCTTCCCTGTCACACTTTCTTCTGTTCTACCTGGTAGATTTTAGAGCTTACGAAATATGTGTTTAAAGATTTAAAATATAGTGCCTGAACTCCTTAGAGGAAAAGTCTATGAATAAATAATTAGACTCATTTCACATCAAAATCTAAAGTGTGAAAAACTGTTCGCTATCATTTGGTGCTTTATTCACTTGTATGGTAATCTAATGGCACATCCATTGTTATCACTGAACTACACTGAAATATTTTACTCTTGGGGCTCTTTCATCTGACAAAAGGAGGCTTTTTGAAAATGAAAAAGCATAGTTCGTATCCCTGGTATGCTAAGGGGCAATTGATTAGTTTTGCAACGCATGGGTTAATATTACCATGTTTTATAGCGAACATTACCTGAGGAAATTGCTATTAATATCACAGCAGCATGTATGTATATAGGTCCTGTCATCTATGGGGTATGTAAATCAGGAATGTTGCTGAAGAACTACTTAGCATTTTCTTGGGGGTGAAGTGCTTAGTTTTGGAATTTAATTGTAGGTTTTACATTTAAGCTATTCAGTATTACTCTTATAAAGGTTCTATAAATTTCTTGCTTTGTAGTTTAACAGGTTTAGTCACTACAGTTGAAAGGCATCATCCTCATAATGAAGCCAGAAAAGAATAAAGGTTGATCATGCAGGGCTGGCTGGCTGTGACATTGAACAATAGAGCTTGACTTCTTCATGTCTGTTAAATTAGACTATGGGGTGTGCTTATCTCGCTGCAATGATATTGAATTGTAACAAGAAAATGTTATGTTGTGCAGCTCTGCAGAGGGGGGTGTGCATCTCTTCTCACTTTGCATGTATGGGGAAAGCTTTAAAATACTACTGAAGCTGCCTTGTGAGCCTACAGTCTAATGACACAGACTGGGCAGAATACTGAAATAAAAATAAAAAATTGCAAAGGTTTTTAAGTATCTGTGAAGTTTTATCCTTTGCAGTCTGTTTTAAAGGACTGAGGGCAGCTCAGAAAGCATATGCTAGAAAAATTCGATTTTGAAGAAGACAAATAATACAGCCTGAAGGAAAAGCAAGAGGATATTATGTTACATCAGTGACAGATTTATTCTAAACTTTTCTACATGTGTACATGATACCGTTCAACTCAATTCTCTAAATATTAATGAAATACCTTCTGGGTTTCTAACACTGTGTTGGATACTATAGGACGTTTCGAAAAAGTGTGTGATTCAATCATGCCCTGATGAATTTAGTATTTTTTGAGGAGACAAAAATTAAATTGATGAAATAACTTCTTAGAATTGTCAGATGTATGAATGACAGTATTGTAAGCTGTCAAGATCGTTTAAAATTTTGATTCTGTTATTATATGTATCATTCCCAGATGTGTCACATGAACATTTGATAGGCATCCCTTTTATGTCTTAAGTCACTGTTAAAAATGGAAGAGTCAAGGGCAAGGTTAGGAGCAAGAAAGAGTCTCTGATGCTTCCCACGCTTATTCTTTGCAAATGTTTGTTGTCTTCTCTTGAACACTGCATTATTCTCTAAACATGTTTGAAGCACCCAGTTAATAATCTGTTACAGAATTTTATCATGAATGTTAAGCTACTTTTCAAGTTTTTATATATACTTATTTAACTCTTCCAAAAAATCACAATAGCAGTTCTATAGTTGTGTTTTCTATTTCTCTCCCATTTGTCATAATTCTTTGGCGGATTCCAGAGAAGCCAACAAATAGAAGTTTTAAATTTAGTTAGCATGGTGGAATATAGATTGCTCTGTCTGTAGATTCAAACCTTCTTAAAGCAGCTACTAGAGGTCCCCTATTATTTCCTTACTTATGGTGGCCTGCATTTTCTTCTTTATGCTATTTATCTTTCTCTTCCTCCCTGGAGACTATTTTTATTCCCAAAGAAAATTGGATTGAAGTAGAAGATGAGAATTGAAGTAGCCATATTTGATGTCCATTTCCTCTTCCTTCTTCCATAATAACAGAAACAGAACTCAAGTTTTGTTTTGGACAAGAGTGCTCAGTTAAAATACTATCTGCACACCCTTAGGGCTTGTGGGTAGCCTTTTGATACATTCTGGCCAATGAAATGTAGGGAGAAGTTGCTGGATGGAATGTGTTAGTTAGCTGTGTGTGTGTGTGTGTGTGTGTGTGTGTGTGCGCGTGTGAATGTGTGCATGCTCAGTTGCCTCAGTCATGTCTGACTCTTTGCAACCCCCATAGACTGTAGCCTGCCAGGCTCCTCTGTCCATGGAATTTTCCAGGCAAGGACACTAGAGCTAGTTGCCATTTCCTACTCCAGGGAACCTTTCTGACCAAGGATTAAATCTGTATCTCTTATGCCTCCTGCATTGGGAGGCAGATTCTTTACCATGGAGCCACCTGGGAAGCCCATTAGTTAGCTGATACTGCGTAACAAATATCCCAAAGCTTAATGGCTTGAAAAACCAATAAATGTGTATTATCACACAATTTTGGGGGTCAGCAACTCAAGAGAGCTGATTTCATTCTCTGTATGATTTGGCTTAGGGTCTCATGAAGTTGCAGTCAAGATATCTGTGGGCCTGTGGTCATCTATGAAGATTTAACTTGGAGGATCATTTAACCATTATGTTTTATTGCTTAATAATAGTAGTAATAATAAAATATCACCTACCCTAGGAAAGAAACTCTGAAATGTATTGAGCACTATTATAGGCCAAATGGTATTGTGAATTTCAAAATGTTGATTAGAATTAAGTCACTGTTTATGGTCTAATTCACAGATTTCTCTATTTTTGAAGTATTAGAATACTTTGAACCTTCTCTTGTTCCTATAACTTGCTTTCTTTTCTTGAACTTTCATTGTCCCTCTTGAGAAAGACATCTTTCTTCTCCATCTGACCAAATAGCCATTGCATACTCTCACAATTTAACCCAAAATAAACAAACAAAGAATAGTACAAGATAATACAAAATTAAGTGCTAAATTATCATCCAAAGTCAAATCTTCCAAACAAGGGCTATGTATGTTAGGAATGTGAAAGAGGAGAGTGAAAAGTTGGCTTAAAACTCAACATTCAGAAAACTAAGATCATGGTGTCTGGTCCTATCACTTCATGGCAAATAGATGTGGAAACAGTGACAGACTTAATTTGGGGGGGCTCCAAAAATCACTGTGGATGGTGACTCCAGCCATGAAATTAAAAGACACTTGTTCCTTGGAAGAAAAGTTATGACCAACCTAGACAGCATGTTAAAATGCAGAGACATTTTATGACATAAAATGCCAACAAAGATTCATCTAGTCAAAGCTATGGTTTTTCCAGTAGTCATGTATGGATCTGAGAGTTGGACTATAAAGAAAGCTGAGCACCAAAGAATTGATGCTTTTGAACTGTGGTGTTGGAGAAGACTCTTGAGAGTCCCTTGGACTGCAAGGAGATCCAACCTGTCCATCCTAAAGGAAATCAGTCCTGAATATTCATTGGAAGGACTGATACCAAAACTAAAAGTCCAATCCTTTGGCCACCTGATGCAAAGAACTGATTCACTGGAAAAGGCCCTGATGCTGGGAAACACTGAAGGTGGGAGGAGAAGGGGACGACAGAGGATGAGATGGTTGGATGGCATCACCAACTTAATGGACATGAGTTTGGGTAAACTCTGTGAGTTGGTGATGGACAGGGAGGCCTGGTGTGCTGCAGTCCATGGGGTTGCAAAGAGTCGGATATGACTGAGCAACTGAACTGAACTGATGTTAGGAATGAGAAATATCAGTAATGGCTAGAGACCTGGAAAGACATGTCATTGTGTGAAGAGGAGACTAATTTAAACATGACTAACCCCAAAACAAGAGGTACTTGGATGATGATAAATAAAGAAAGAATGGACAACAATGTCCATTGTTATGTAGCTTTGAGACAAGAAATCGTTTGCTGAATTACAAACAAGAACTATGAACTATGAATATAAATAGACTTCTCTTCCTTTCAGCAGTATTTCTCTTGTATATATAAATAGGTAAACCTGTAAAGGTACTGAAGAGGCTGCTAAGTATAGCATCCAACTAGCATTATAGCTAGGGTTGGAGATGATGTGGGACATTCATAACGGGATGTGAAACAGCACCTGAGGTCTTGACTGACATTAAGTAGCTCATTCCTCAGTGCACCCTGTTCTTTGCCTGGTGACTGAAAATGTCTAAAGCAGCCTTCTTGGGATCCTAATCTCATGAGAGGTGTTATTTACTGGAGGAGACAAGGTCTTGGTAATACGATTCATCAAAAGTTGGCCTTGTGTTTGATTTGGAAATATTGGGGGACGTAAAATTCTTAGTTGAAAGGTTGCAGGATCTGTGTCCAGTCAACAGAAATTTATAGAATGTTCATTATGTGTCAGGTTCAGTTGTGTTGATACTCATTCTTGGAGTCTGGTTGATTTGTTCTTTCCCTCATGTTCTCAACCCCGTCAGGAACCTAAGTTCAAACGCAATGGCTTTCTTCTACTTGTCTTCTACCACTTGTATCCCATGTGCTGCCATGGCTGGTGATACCAAATCGTCACACCTTGGTCCAGGTCAAGGCCTTTCATCAATCACAATCTTTGCTCTACTGTTTGATACTCTGCATTATAACCACAAGGAATTATGGCCACACCTGTGTCTTTACCTTCATTTTCACATTGATTTCCACATCTGGGCTTTTGTTCATTCTTTTTTCACTTTAGTGTTTGTGAAAGCAGTCTTAACCCAAAGCAGTCTTCTTAGTTACCTAGGTGTCCTTTTCCTAATGTTTTATTAGGTGAAAAATTTTGCTGTATTGAACCATTTAAGACAAGGGTAGATAATTTTTATCTTTTTAAAATTTGTATTTTTATTTACTGCATGTATAACCCATCTAGATATTTCTTTGTTGTAGAAACATAGACCTCAGAATTGGAAAAAACCTTAGAGCTTAGCGTACACCTTCCTTAATTTTCAGATAAGGAAACTGAGATTCTGAATGGTTAAGAGATTTGGCTTAGGGCATTTGAGTAATAAGTAGGAAGAGTAAGATTAAAACCCACATTTTATAACTCATCAAGTGTGCTTTGTACTAGAAAAATGAATCCCTTTTATTCTTCTCTTATTTTATGTATCTTATTTTATAATACCCAAAATGTGAGCTGTACTTCTTCTTCTCCACCCATATCCATAATATCAGTGCCATGCATAGTTTTGGATAAATAAACTTGGAAGTGATGTGTCATGTAGATATATGTGAATATATCAGTCATAACAGGATAGGTCACATTCAATAACAAACAACCCACCCTCCTAACTTCAGTGGCTTACAACACCAAAGTTTCTTTCATGTTATATGTTTTTCTTGGGTTTATTATGGCTTTGTTCCAAGTTGTCTTCAATCTAGGACCCAGGATGATGAGCCAAATCTGAAACCAACTGTAGGAGACAGAAAAGAGATACAGTGAAATATGTACATACTGGATCTCACCAGGGAAATTTACATGACAAAGTTTGTTGCCAAAAGGGAGGAAAAGCATAATCGTTCTGCAGGTAGAGGCAGCAAATAATTTTGAAAAATAAAGAAATATCTACTGTGACTTGAATATTGAGTAACATACATTTCAGTTTATGGCACACACACTATCACTGGTCCCTGCATGGTCACTTTGTCTTTTTATTCGTATTTGTTTATTTTAATGTATTCTTATAAAATACATACTGTTGTTTTGGGCTATGTATTCTGAATTTCTGTAATGGGTATTATATGAAGATTGCATTCTGTTTCTTGATTTTTTTCATTCAACATTATATTAATATTGCAAAATTTATCCACATTGCTGCATGTTCATCCAGTTTGTTGCATCTGGTGAATACACAGTATTTCATAAACTTCCACCACACTTTACCTGTCCACTCCCCTAGATTGCCTTTAATTCTCCACTTCAGTAAATGATGCCATGTGAGAGTTTCTTTGAACTGTATACTCAGGAGTAGGATATATAATTAAGTATTGCTCTGTGAATATTTTCACTAACTTTTCAGAACTATGAACTCTTGATGTTACTAGAGTTAAGCGTCTTTATATCTTAGAAATCAGTGTTACTAGTTCTGTAAGTCAATCAAGTGCATCCATCTGAGAATGCACATATAACTAATGTGACTTGTAATTCACATTTATAAAGAGATTTTTCGCTAATGTTGATCTATAAGCATGTGTTGTAAACTGCTGTTCTCAGGCATTGTTTTATATTGACATAAAACCCAGCCAGAAATGGATAAACAAGATGTCGTGTATTTTTCAGCTGTGAAAAACTAGTAACTTACTGATACATGCTACAATGCAACAAACCTCAAAAATATTATGCTGACTGTAAGAAACCAACCACAATAACCCATATATTTTATGATACCATTTATATAGACTATCCAGAGCAGGCAAATCCATCCAGACAGAAAGTAGATTAGCAGTTGCCTCTGGCAGAGGACTAGGAAGTGAGTGCCAAATGATACGGAGTTTCTTTTGAGGGGATGAAACTGTTCTAAAATTGCTTGTGGTGATGGTTGCACAACTCTATTAACATATGCAAAACCATTGAGGTATACACTTTAAATGGGTGAACCTCTATAACATGTAATTATACTTTAATACTGCTTTTTTTTTTTTTTTTAAAAAAAGAGCCAAACACCTCAATTGGATCATTTTCCAAGAAGCAGATTGGAAATGAGTTCAATGTGACCCCTTAGTTTCCATCTTCCTTTGTGTAAAGAGTAGAGGAACTTTTTCTCCTCCTTTGGGAACCTGAAGGGAAAGAATCAGGACAGTTGTATCCCTGAGCTCTAACCTCAAGTTGTTTGAAAATAAACCCAGGCATGTTATCAATATTTAAACTAATAATCTCTGCGCTGATATACCTTCCACCCCTGATCTTTTGTTTAACTGTTTCCAGTTACGTTCAGGACAGTTTCACTTATGACCCACCCCCATTGGTTCTCTTCTCCAATGCTGCATTTCTGCTCTACCTTCAGTTTTTATATCTCAATATTTAGAAAACTTGGCACATCTTTTCTCTTTTCTCATTTCTTGATCCAATTTTTTATTGTGTTGTCTTAAAATAATTTTCAAAATAGGCCTCCTTTTATTCATAGGGCTTGACCCTGCCTCAAAGGAGAGAATTTTCAAAATTTTAGTGAAGAGGATTGTCAGATTTGTGCTGATTATAATGGTTTAAAAACAGCAAGGAAATTGTTTCTTTCAACAGAACTTGTAACACTCTTGTGAATAAAACTGGAAAAAGTTCTTATTTCACTTTGTTTTACATATGTCATCTCATAGTCACCGTAGTATTTGTGTTTGTCAAATCTGATAGTTTTTAAGTGAAGTATCAAAGTTCTTGATAACTCAGAGGTGCTCAAGTGACTTGAATGCTTCATCTTGAGATGGGTCAGCTTTCGGGGTCAAGTTGTGAAGAGAAAGCCATCACACACACTTCATCAACACTGTGGAATGAGAGACCAGTGCATTTACTGAGCAGTGGATTTCCAGTGAGCATATAAACTAATTGGTGGATGAACATGCCCCAGGAGCAATGATTTTAAGGTCATAGCAGGCTCAGTGAATAATGCTGACTTACACTGCATCTCACTGATAGCTGATCTTACCAATGAGCAGTTTAGAGGCATTCAAGCCTGAACTCTCTTCCATGTGCCTTGAATGGCATGTCAGCGGTCACTGTTTTTGACATCCTTTATATTTGTCCAGTCAGCTCTAAATCTTTAGGTTGGGCTTCAGAGTACTCAGGGAAGAAAAGAGAAGCAATTATTTTCAGTCATTGAGTTTTGGAGATCTTAGCGTTAATTATGCCAAACACCGTTGGTTCATCAACAAATAAAAATGTTAAAAGGCGGTATGAAGCATTCCAAACTTGCTTAGTTGTAGTTTATAGTGATTAAGAATATCTTGTATACACTAACATATTTTTAGATACACTTTTACCCGTGCATACTCATGTATAGTTTCAAAAACATATGTTCAAATTAAAGGTATTTTTGACTTTAGAGGATAAATACTGAAAAGTTTATTCATTTTTAATTAGCATATACTTTTTTATCATTTGGAAAAGGGAGAATAAAAAGTACAATTCACTATTTCTGTGTGGAGCCCAGAACAATTTGGGGTATGTAAAATATTTCAATAAAAAAAAATCACAAAGGTCTAGCTATAGTAATAATAAAAAAATTACTTTAAACAGTGGGCTTTGATTTGAGGAGTTTTCTCCCATTTAATTTATAAATGATTATTTGAACACTAAAAATGTTCTTTACCTATTGTTTTTCAATCCCTGTCCTCTCTGACCTGTTGAAGTTTTGCAGGAAGTGCCCAATCAAAGGATTTGAGGAAGCAGTACTGAACATTCTGTACAAGTGTTCATCTGAGAAAATGAAAGTTAGAAATTAAGCTGGTATTCTTGCTGGTGACTCAAGTTTTAAAACTTATTGCCCATTTAAATAAAATAAGTGAAAAACAGAAAGAATGTAAATTCCTTGCATCTCCTAGAATCTTTGAAAATTTTGAAAAAATTTTGAAAAAATATTTATGTTGTAGCCCAAGAGCACGTTTAGTTCCTAGAGAGAGTACCATGACTGGTATTCTTTTGTTGAAATAGAGATTTGAAATAGAATAATTTGTTTTTCATAACATATGTGTTATTATATTAGATATAGTGTTGAATTAGAATAGTTTTAGTTTCTTATTAATGAAACTGATGATTAGAAAAATCATTACCCTAATTCTCATTTTGTAACTCAAAAACAAACAAAAGATTTTTGTTTCTTGGAGGTCCTTATTCTTTCCAAGTGATAGAATATGTTCTACTGTTACTGTCATATCTTGCTTTTCATATTAAGATATAATAATGTTAAAATCTAATACTGAATTAATTTAGATTCAGCTGTCTCTACTAAGACAAAACAAAATCATAGTTTTTAAAAATAGAAATAATCATTTGTGAAACTGTAGCTGCAATTAAAAGCAGTAACTATTATTCGTATAGGTTCATTATTCAATAAAGCATTATATTCTTTTTGCTATTCTTCACTTAATTTATTCCAGTGAAATATGTTTATCTTTTATTAAAAATTTCTGTTTCAGATGGATAGATATATAATTAAAACATTACACAAAATATAAGATAGCATCTAGATGGTGGGTATATGGGTCTTCCCTGTAAAATTCTTCCACATTTGCTATATATTTGAAATTTTTCATACTAAAATTTTGGAGAAAAGCTTTCTATTTTGACTGAATGTCATGGCCAAACAGCCAGAAAAATTTCAATTTTGAAAAAAATATGAATATTTTAGTTTTTCTTTTAAACAAAGCAATGCAGATAGAATATAATTTATGATTGTAATAACACACATTTAGTCAGTTAACAAAACACAAAACTGATTCTTAATTATAAATCTGTTCACTGTATCCCATTCATATTTGGTTGGTGATTGAAAAAGCTAATTTGAGCTTTTTTTTTTTTTTTAATTGGTTTTGCCATACAATGACATGAAACCGCCATGGGTTTACATATGCTCCCCCTCCAGAACCCCCCTCCCTAATTTGAGCATTTTTAATTGAATCAAGGCAGTTGCATCAAAAGTAGATTTTTATCTGGAATCACTTTCCATATTTTTAAAGGGACTGTGATGAGATAAAGTATTTGGAGAGTCTTAGGGATAAGATGTAGATCTATACGAGGACCTGAGTTAGTTTAATACAGAATAAATTTTCTTCCCAGTTTTTTCCAACATACCTTGGAATGTAAAGAGCATTGTTAAATCATGTTTATTAAGCTTTTAACTAGGCTTAGTGCTAATTATCTCAGATCTAAGAATATTTTATCCTTAAAGTAAGTAAATACTTTAAAAAAGTAAGGTGCATCTTTTGGGTGTTTTCCTTTTTGTTTTATTCAGTTGTTTGCCACACATATTGGTACTTCATAGAAGCAATGCTGAAATGTAGTGTATGTATTGTATATGCCCACCCCACCCTCTTTATTTTAACACACTTAAAAAAAATTTGCTACTGACCTGCAATCTTTTTCTGGCAGACTTGCCTTACAAAGTTTAATTTTGCTGTAACACTGAAGTTTATTTTACCTTCACCAATGTGGAGTCTATGAGTTTGCAAGTCATTATGCCTTTTATTTTCCACTGTAGGAATCCAGAGATGATTTTTTTTTAAAGTAAAATTTATTTTTAATGTCATGAATATTCTCTCTTCTCATGAGACTTATCTAATAGCTTCTGTTTACCAATGAAAATAAAGACTTGTGAAAAAAACAAACCATTAACCTGGTCCTTGCATTCATTAGACGTATTTACAAGTCATCCGTGATCAGTTTAGTTACCATCTCTTTGATATCCTGAAGCTGTTATTGCATGCTTTTGGGGTTGTGATATCATGCTGTGGAAGAATGGTTCAGCTGTGGGGTTTATGGGCTTTTTTATAGTTGTTCACAATATCTCGTACTAAATTATATGCTGAATTATTATACATTAGCTAGTTAAAAAGATGTTTAATTGATTTGCTATGCTAAAATGTCAAAGACTATATGCTGCAGGAATGATGCTTCGAGTTAACAACCTATCATGTATTCATGGAGACGACAATGCTTGCTCACATATTGGCAATATTATCTCATTTGGTGTGCCCTGTGTTGTAATTCAATAATCTAGTATTAAAAATAGATATGACTATAGGGAGTAAAACCACATACAAACCCATCAACACACATGTGCAGGCTTATTTATGCTCATGTATATATTCAATGAGTTTTTTGTCTTACCTGCTATTAATGCTTGCACTAGTGAGTCATAAATGGAAAATATGTATTAGCTTTAAGGTAAAATAAAATAGATTTTGATTTAGTTCAAGTGAACCATCTCATTTAAAATTAGCCCAGGGGTCTTGTAAAGAATGCAAGCAATCTAAACATAATAATGCACATTGCCCAATTGCTTCTGTGTATGATACAGGTTCAGTGCTGTAGTGCTTTGACAGCCCATTACTGAATGTAATGAACAGCTATTTTTAAACAGAAGAAATTCAGGTTGACAGCTTGGCAATGAAATTCAGCTAGTGGGATAATTTTTGTCATCTTTAGTATAGAGAATGGATTCATTTTTGTTTAAGGAAATTTGTATCATGTAGTTTATAGAGTACACGTTTTTATTAAAAGATAATTCTGTTGTCCAATTTAGGGGGCAGATGTTACTGTTAGAGTATAGAATTCACTTTTAATGCATATTTTAATGAATTGCTGACACATCATCTCTAGAACCTAGGTTTAAAATAGAATTTGCTTTTTTTTCTTTCCTGCCATGGGTGAAATAGTCAAGTCTAGTAAGATGACAGAAAGAGTGCCTATAAAAGGTGATTTTCAATGCTGCTCTTTAGTTTTTCAGAGTTTAAAAGAAGTAGCTTTTTAGAAATACGAAAGTCTTTGGAAATGGACATAAGGCTTGAGGCAGTATTGTCTTAATGGAAGTAAAACTTAGACTAGCATGGAGGGAAAGAAGGATAGTATCTGGCTGACTGTATATTTTAGAGAAATTCTTTTACCAAGGATAAGGGGATGGTAACATCTGGTTTTGACAACTCTTAAAAAGTTGGAGAGACTTGCTCTTCAATTCTTAAATAAAATAATGTATTTTAAACTCAGGCCATAAAATATAAGTGGGTAAGTGACTGAATTACTTCATCTTTTCCTGTTTAGAGCAAAATTTGTCTGAGAAATTTAATTGCCATTTTCTTTTTAAAGTACAGCTAATTATCAGAGCTTTTCAAATAGAAATCTTAGGTTCAACACTGAGGACTTGCAGTAAATGTATCTTGGGAAAAAAATACAAACAACAAAGTAGCAATACATTATTCAGTGAATTTGGGGTGAATTAAATAAGTAAATTGAACCCTTGACCTAAAACGGGCTTATCATGTTTCTGGCCCAGTCAGTGAAAGAACCTCAGTCTATAGCAGTGGTGGAAATTTCAAAAATGTTGTCAGAGTCATCCCTTCCAAATATATTCCCAGAAACCTCCATTCATGGGTCTGCTTCACTCTTCATGCTTCCAGGGACTCTTTGTTGTGTCCTCAAGGGGGTAGCACCTGAGTGCTAGCTTTGCTCAGGGACTGTGCCTTAAATTTTGAACATAAAGCAAGTCATCTTGAATAGCCAGTAAACTCTTCTATTCCTGATCTATTTTCTCTTATTTTACTCATCTCTTGAAAACCATAAGGGCCCCGAATATAATGTAGCAATGAAACTGTACAAGTCAAACACTTTTAGAGAGGCTTTCGTGTTAGGTCACTACTGTATTCTTTAGACTTGTATTATATCAGTGAATCAAAAGTATTTCTTGACATGAAAGAATTGGTGCACCTCAATAAACATTTAAATCCAGAGAGGATATTGTTCATACAGCAGAATCTAGCTTATTTCTTAGCAACAGTGCTATTAGTTTACCTGAACTTTCAGCTCTTGATTTTGTTGTGAAGTGACCCCCTTGAAATCTTGGTTTACTCATTCATGGAGAACATGTATGAGGCAGAAAGGCATTATCATATTAGCCCTGCTTCTTGCTGGCATCATGGGATACTAGCTCTAGTGTCTGAAAGGATATTTTCACTTTCTTGATTGCAGAAAACTTTGAAAAGGCACACAGGTATGCAGGTGTTGAATTAATAAAATAATTTATTCCATTTGGTGTTATTGTTCATGGGGAGGAAACCATTGGCAAAGTGAAAACAGGGCCAGTGATACTAAAACCAAACCTGGAGATACATTGTTTAGAAGAAGGTAACTTTGAAGATAAATAGGATGAAAAGTCACTTGTAATTCCAATAAATGCTTTCTGTATTATCTTGCTTCATTTTCCATCTATTCACTATTTAAACTGTATTCTCAGGTCTAGGCAGTGCAGGAAAAGGAGAAGAAATTGTGTACTCATAGAGGACTTGAGGAAAATAGGATATGGCAGTGGTTTGCAAGATACTGAGAGGGTTTCCAACCCAACTATCATCCATTGCAACTGGAAGAATTTAATGGGATATGGTCCAATGAAACAAACCCGTTGAAACGTTCTTGCAATAAACTCAAAGTGTCTTTTTTTCCCCTTCTTTTTCTTTTTTTGGCCACACTGTGTGGCATGTGGGATTCTAGTATGCCAGCCAGGGATTGAACCAATACTCTCTGCATTGAAAGACGAAGTCTTAACCACTGGGCACCCAGGGAAGTCCAAATTAAGTACCCTGAGAATGAATATTGTGTGACTGTTAAGAAACCTTCTGTCTGGAGCATGGCAGCCTGGGCTTGAGCGTCATCAGTTAACTAACTATATAACTCTGACCAAGTTATTTAACTACTTTATGCCACAGTTTCCTTAAGATGATAAAAAAGAAATCCAACTTCCAAGTTTACTATAAGAATCAAGTGAGTTAAACATTTAAAGTTCTTAGAACAATGCTTGACATTTAGAAAACGCTTAATACACGAAATCTATTGTTTCAGGATTCATTTTCTACTTACATTTTAATAATTTTTAAAAATAATTTCAGAATCTGTTATAGCTGGAATGCTCCTTGTTGAAGACCTGAGTCTTTAATTAAAGTTATCAGGAATCCTAAGTTTGGAAAAGGAAAGTCAAAGTAAGAACTCAGTTTAATTTGACTAACATTTATCAACCGCAAATATTGAGCATGGGGTGAGATTTATAAAATGTTGAAATCGTGGCTTCTGTCAGTCAATTCGGTTCAGTTGCTCAGTAGTGTCCGACTCTTTGCGACCCCACGGACTGCAGCACGCCAGGCTTCCCTGTCCATCAGCAACTCAAACTCGTGTTCGTCAAGTCGGTGATGCCTTCCAACCATCTCATCCTCTGTTGTCCCCTTCTCCTCCTGCCCTCAATCTTTCCCAGCATCAGGGTCTTTACAAATGAGTCAGTTGTTCACATCAGATGGCCAAAGGATTGGAGCTTCAGCTTTAGCATCAGTCCTTCCTATGAATATTCAGGACTGATCTCCTTTAGGATGGACTGGTTGGATCTCTTTGCAGTCCAAGGGACTCTCAAGAGTCTTCTCCAACACCACAGTTCAAAAGCATCAATTCTTCGGTGCTCAGCTTTCTTTATAGTCCAACTCTCACATCTATACATAACTACTGGAAAAAACCATAGCTTTGACTAGATGGACCTTTTGGCAAAGTAATGTCTCTGCATTTTAATATGCTGTCTAGGTTGGTCATAGCTTTACTCCCAAGGAGCAAGTGTCTTTTAATTTCATGGCTGCGGTCACCATCTGCAGTGATTTTGGAGCCCAAGAAAATAAGTGTCTCATTGTTTCCATTGTTTCCCATCTATTTGGCATGAAGTGATGGAACTGAATGCCATGATCTTCGTTTTTTGAATGTTAAGTTTTAAGCCAGCTTTTTCACTCCTCTTTCACTTTCATCACGAGACTCTTTAGTTCTTTTTTCCTTTCTGCTATAAGGGTGGTGTCATCTGTGTATCTGAGGTTACTTCTGTCCTTCTAGTAAACTCCTTGAGAATAGAGGACATGCTATATTCTGCCTATCTTTTTAACCTAAATTGTACCTTGTATTATTCAGATAGTTGTTCAGTGAAAGATCAATTCTAGTATATTGCTATTTATAGTACATATTAGACCCTTGATAAATATAACTTGAATAAAAGAATATGTGACTCTGTGTGTTTGTGAAAGCAAGTGTTCGCTATTTTTACTACCATAGGAGAACCTAAATTACAATAGAAGAGTTTTAGGTTAGGTGTAATAAGAAGCACCCTAACTATAGAGTTAGGAAACCATCTAGTCCTTTAGTAAGAGAAATAACAGAATCTATGAAAATTATAAAAAGTAGATTACCAGTTGATATTTAACTCTTTATTTACTGTAGGAAAATATTTAGATCTTTTTTGAGAGACCATCAAGCCCTCTTACCTTCTAATTCTCAAATTTATTAAAATTTGCTTCTTCTTTCTTATGAAAGAATGAAAAGATTTAATTATAACAAACTTTACCTTTTTCACATGTCATCTCTTTTAGAGGAAACCAACTAGAGGAAAGTGGAAGAAACCACCACCAATAACTCCCCTCCCCTACTTTTAAAGTGGTAAATATGCCTGGGGAGGAGGGCCTCATAAGAAAAAATAGTTTGGTGAGGCAGCCTACCTTCCTTGTCTTCATGGTCTTACTACAGTTGGAGCTGAAATCCTCAAACTAAATATTTTTCTTTTCCTTCCAGCCCAAGTGTGTTTTATACAAAACTAATGTCTGGGATACTATCTGTAACTCATTGAAGCAAGTTTCTATGCTGTATTGTTAGAATAAATGCTGTTTAAAATACTTGGTGAAATACAGAATTCATAAGAATTATTGCTTTAGGTTGCAACTGATCAACATTCATCATAAAGACAATTGAATGAGATTATGTATTTATGTTTGTATGTATGTAATGTATGTGTATTTTCAGTAGGTAGTATACTCATAGGATTCAAAGTTCAAAATGTACATAAGAGTATGTACTGTGAAAGGTCTCCTTCCCATCCCTGGCCTTTGTCAACCCATTTCCTCCCCCTAGAGGCAACCACAATTGCTAGTTTCTTTTGTATCCTTCCAGAGTCATTTTCTGGGGCTTCCCTGATGGTTCAGATGGTAAAGAATCTGCCAGCTATGTGGGAGACCTGGGTTTGATCCCCAGGTCAGAAAGATACCCTGGAGAAGGGAATGGCAACCCACTCCAGAATTCTTGCCTAGAGAATTCTATGGAGAGAGGAGCCTGGGAGGCTGCAGTCTTGTGGGATTGCAAAGAGTTGGACACGACTGAGCAACTAAGCATGGCACAGAGTCATTTTCTACACACAAACAAAAAACATATTATTGGCTGTATTTTTATATACTTAAAAATGGAGATGACTTTCCTTTTGTAAATTTATCACTTTCTGAAAAACCAATAGATGGAAACCAAAGAAGACCAAGAGCTTCTTCGGTGAGTACCAACTTGCCTTAGGTCATACGTCTTAAAAGTGCCTGGTGTGTAAGGAGAGTATTTGTAAGAGATAAATAAAGAGAGAAACCAAAGATGGATCACATGGCCTCTTGAAAAATTTTGTTCTCTAGACAGAAACTCCTGTCAAATAGATTTTATAAACTTGAATAGCTAGTTCCTCCATGAATTACGGAAGGTTAAGATAACAGTGTCTTTGGAAACTAACTGCACACCTCAAGATTTTCTTGAAAGCGTAGAGCAGCATGCACAAGGGGTTTAATGAGTATGCCCTGTTTTGGAGTTAGATGTATCTGACTTTAGAGACTAGAATGAGGACCCAGTAGCTTTGTGACCTTTAGCCAGTGCCAGAGTCACCTTCTGACACTGTAAACTGGGAGTAATCAGTTTGATTACTTACTTGGTTAGTTGTGGTGCATTTCAGAGGATTAAATGAGAAAATGTAAGAGAAATAATGTTTGACACAAAGTGGATTACTCAATAGATACTAGCTTCATTCTTTACCAATCCATTTAAGACGAAAAAATTACTTTCAGTGGATTGTGTGTTTAGTCTTACTCCGTTTCTCCTTTTAAAATAGCATTTAGAAAGAAGTTTTTGATGATTGATCTTTCCTGGTGGCTCAAATGGTGAAGAATCTGCCTGCAATGCAGGAGACCCGAATTTGATCCTTGGGTTAGGAACATCCCCTGGAGAAGGAAGTGGGTTGCTACTATTCTTACCTGGAGAATTCCACTGACGGAGGAGTCTGGTGGGCTACAGTCCATGGGGTCACAAAAAGTTGGACTTGACTGAATGACTTTCACTTTAGATGATCATTTTGCATGTATCAGAATTTTTTTTTAACCCAAGAACCAACTTTTGTATAGTACTTTAACAGTTTACAAACTTTGGCTTCCTGTTCTCTTCCTAATCTCTCACTAAAGGAGATGAGAGAAATTGATAAAGGGAGATTACATATGAAGACGTCTCTAACAATATTTAGTAAATTAAATTATTTAAAATATTTTCTTCCTTTTCACCGTAGTAGTGTAGTACAAGGTTTCCAAAGGCCGCAGCGATGGACATGAAGAGCCAGCAAGCTGGGGTAGAAGACTCAGATTAGGTTTTAACTTCCCAAGTACAATAGCAAGACAAATAATGAGGCAAAAATGTCACTGAATTTTAAGTGACAGTTAAGTGAATTGAAAATCATCAACTTTTGGAGTTTCAGTAACACTAACTGTGGGATATGAGCTAGACACTTCACCTTTGTAGCCCTTAGATTACTTCTAAATTTAAAAAAAAATTTAAGAATAGTACTCTTTTCCTGTTCTCTCAGAATTATACCTGTAAGCACTATGTAAATTTATAAAAAATAGTTTTGAAGACCAGCTTTACAATTTCAATGATTATTATATATTCAAAACAGCTACAGAAGTACTTTATTTTCATTTTAAAGATTTACAATTAAAGTGATTTTATGTATACCTCAAATGTCTGGTTATATACAAACTCATTACAGGGTTTATGCACACCTTAAATCCCTTCTTATTATGGGTATATTTGCGCACTAAATGCCTAGTTGTTATAGATTGTTGTTTTTCTTGTTATGGTTAAATGTAACACTTCCCTAGTGATGAAATGTATTATTATTAGGAACATTTATTTTTGTGTGTGTTCAGTATTTTATAAGAGAAAGTATTTAAACAGCAAAGACATAGCTGTTATGAAATTTATTTATTTTTTTATAAATAGCTCTCAGCAGAAATCAGAGCAGTGCTTTAAAATTACAGTTAAAAAAATCATTTAATCATCACACTCCTTGTTGGCTAATAGGGTCCTAAGTGATTTTTTTTTTCCCCTGCAATAGGGCATTCTTGATCTGCTCACTAAGTGGACCTAAGAGTCCTAGTATATTTTATGTTAGCAAGCCTTGATAGCAAAGTGCTGAAAGTTCAGGGGGCATTTGTCTCCTTTCTCACAAATTCATTTAAGTACCAGTCTTGCTGGAGCTTTAACTGGGGCAGACAACCATACAAATGACTTGAGATAAAATGAAAATAATGGACTGAGCTGGGTTCTGGGGCTGGTAGTTATGCTGAACACACATCAATAAGCTTCGAGTGTTATTCTATGCTAATGCAAGCCTGATGGATCAGCTTTCTCTTTTAGCCTGGAGGACCATTAAGCTCTGGAAGCTGGGTCAAACTGATAGAGTCTGCAAATACAGCCCATCGGTTAGCAGCAGTAGTTAACTGACTGTGATTCCTAATGTGCGAAACTAACATTGCTTAAAAACCCTCAATGATCAGTACATAGATCAGAAAGAAGATAATAGATTCTGTTTTAATTTGCATAATCAAAGCTTCTCATTTTTCCACCTATAGATAACATAAGAGAGGAAAAAAACAGCTGTGACTACTTCCATTATGTTGTTAATCTTGAATCACAGCAAATAATTTCCATAAAAATGTAAATAACTTGTTTCAAAAGAAAAGAGCATAATTGAAAGATTTTCTGTGTTATTTCTTTGGAATTAAACAGTAGGCACAGTTATGCAGGTTTGGTAATGAGGATCTTGGGGCTCGGAAAAGTAAAAAGTTTTGAAAAAAATTGTGAGTCTTTTTAGTGATTTGGTTCAAATACTAAAACTTGCTGCCTGTGGCAAGTCAGATTTCTTTTAACACATGAGCTTTGAAATAATAGATGTAAATTAATATTATAACCAAAATGACAAGAACTTGATCATTTCTTTGTTCCAAAAGAAGAGAAAACAATCTAGTTTGTTTACAGCAGAAATTAAAATGAACAACAGGAAATTAAAATGGAAAGCATCGAAAAACACTTTACTTTTATGGAGCACAAATGCTGAGAAGACTCTGGTATTATAGGAAAGAGGATCTTCTACTCACACCACTCTATTCCTCTTACACATTACTTTTTGTGTCTAAATATACTACAGCTGTGGAGAACAGTCCTGTTTTTGACTCATAATTATTTTAATATATAATATTTTATGTTCTATATTTATCACTTGAGGATATTGGCTTTGCAAACTTTCCAAAACCCTTTAGTTCAAATTCTTGTGATGTTGACATTTTTGTGAAATAGGAACTCTTTTTGTTCATTCATTTAAAAGACATCTATTTCAGGCATTGTCTTGTACGCTGGTGGTGTGGTTGTCCTCTTGGAACTTAGTTTTTCTTTAAATAGGGACAAAAATAGCAAACAAGTAAACAAAGACGTGATGTCAGAGGGTTCGTTAAGGGAACTTTTCTATCTGGGAGTCTATTCTGACCATGTTTCTGCCAGATAGACTCAGATATCAAATACAATGCTGTTTTTTCAACCCACGATTTCTAGACTGCTTCAAAATTTTTTGAAACTAAAGAAAATATACTTTTGGTAAAGGAGAATTAAGTGCTTTTGTATACTTTGTTGTAATCCAGACTGATGCCTCTATGAAGAATTTATTGAAATTCTTTGTGTATGACTTTTCCCCCCTGGAGTGCTTAATAATGTGTGTTAGCTTTCCTTAAGCATTTTACTCATTTATTAATTTATTTTGAAAACTCTTAAGAGGAGATATTATTATTATCCCTAGGTGAGGAAGTTGAGGCAAAGAATGTTAAATAACTTGCCAAAAGTTGTATAGCTGGTAAACAGGGTGAAGAGGGATTAACCTACATAGGTTGGCTCCAGAGTCAACATTCTTAATCACTATTAGTCTGTGGCAATGTGAGGAAATTTCTTTAGCTGACAATATGTTGCTGTATGAAAATGCTAGTTCTGGGAGAGCAGAAAAGTTTCTGTTTTGTTGCAAACTCTCTTCTTGGACTTAGCACTGAACCTGGGCTGTAGAGGGTGCCTAATAAATATTGGTTGAATGAATGAATGAAAGTGAGTATTGTATCTTTACACCCAAAATAATATTCCATATCAAATTCTTTTAAAATTTTATTTTACTGCATACAGTTTTCTGGTGCCATAAGTATATGCCTGGAGTGTATAATCCAGCACTTGTTAGAATGACTTCGTGATCACTTACTATTGATGAGTTAAGGAAGGAGCCAAATTCCTTGGTCTTGTTAATTTCCATACCCTGTCTACCTTAGGTATGTGGGATTTCAGTGGATTATATCAAAATGAGCTCATATTGTATCATTGTATAATACTTTCTACCCCTGTGTTCTGAAAGTGTTACTCATTTTCAATATATGAGCACTTTCCTTCTGAAAATGATATAACTAATACATAGAATGTAATATGGCTTCCAAAATATTTCAAATAAGATAGAGTAGCAGAGACTTCCATATCTCCATGTCCTATTGTTTCCTTCCCCCTACCTGTGTTTTTGGAGGAGCCAATAACATTATTTTGTAAGTATTAAATTGATACATGGTTGAGTGAATGGAGGGTTTCTCCTATTCCACAGTTTCTTTTTGAAACAAAAATAAAACAAACAGTTTACAAATACAATACATACCAGTACAGTTCAGTTCAGTCGCTCAGTCGTGTTCGACTCTTTGCGACCCCATGAACTGCAGCATGCCAGGCCTCCCTGTCCATCACAAACTCCCGGAGTCCACCCAAACCCATGTCCATCGAGTTGGTGATGCCATCCAGCCATCTCATCCTCTGTCTTCCCCTTCTCCTCCTGCCCCCAATCCTTCCCAGCATCAGGGTCTTTTCCAATGAGTCAACTCTTCGCATGAGGTGGCCAAAGTATTGGAGTTTCAGCTTCAACATCAGTCCTCCCAATGAAAACCCAGGACTGATCTCCTTTAGGATGGACTGGTTGAATCTCCTTGCAGTCCAAGGGACTCTCAAGAGTCTTCTCCAACACCACAGTTCAAAAGCATCAATTCTTTAGTGCTCAGCCTTTTTCACTTTCTAACTCTCACATCCATTCATGACTACTGGAAAAACCATAGCCTTGACTAGACAAACCTTTGTTGGCAAAGTAATGTCTCTGCTTTTCAATATGCTATCCAGGTTGGCCATAACTTTCCTTCCAAGGAGTAGGCATCTTTTGATTTCATGAGTGCAGTAACCATCTGCAGTGATTTTGGAGACTAAAAAAATAAAGTCTGACACTGTTTCCACTGTTTCCCCATCTAATTCCCACGAAGTGATGGGACCAGATGCCATGATCTCAGTTTTCTTAATGTTGAGCCTTAAGCCAACTTTTTCACTCTCCTCTTTCACTTTCAGCAAGAGACTTTAAAAAGTCTCTTTAAAAAGTTCCTCTTCATTTCTGCCATAAGGGTGGTGTCATCTGCATATCTGAGGTTATTGATATTTCTCCCGGCAATCTTGATTCCAGCTGTGCTTTTTCCAGCCCAGCGTTTCTCATGATTTTGAACAATAACAAATAGGATACATAATAAAGTACAAGAAAATCATTCTCATCACTCAATATAATCATATTCTCATCATTTAAAGCTACTAATTCTGCTAGTATTTTGGTAATTATTCTTCCAGACAATTGGAATACTTAGGTACTTATGCAGTTTAAATAAATTAGCTTGTATTTTGTGTATCATTAGAAGTCAAATGGGCCTTAGAAAACATCACTATGAGCAAAGCTAGTGGAGGTGATGGGATTCCAGTTGAGCTATTCCAAATCCTGAAAGATGACGCTGTGAAAGTGCTGCACTCACAAATATGCCAGCAAATTTGGAAAACTCAGCAATGGCCACAGGACTGGAAAAGGTCAGTTTTCATTCCAATCCCAAAGAAAGGCAATGCCAAAGAATGCTCAAACAACTGCACAATTGCACTCATCTCACACGCTAGTAAAGTAATGCTCAAAATTCTTAAAGCCAGGCTTCAGCAATATGTGAACTGTGAACTTCCAGATGTTCAAGTTGGTTTTAGAAAAGGCAGAGGAACCAGAGATCAAATTGCCAACATCTGCTGGATTATCGAAAAAGCCAGAGAGTTCCAGAGACACATCTATTTCTGCTTTATTGACTATGCCAAAGCCTTTGACTGTGTGGATCACTATAAACTGTGGAAAATTCTGAAAGAGATGGGAATACCAGACCACCTGGCATGTCTCTTGAGAAACCTGTATGCAGGTCAAGAAGCAACAGTTAGAACTGAACATGGAACAAAAGACTAGTTCCAAATCAGAAAAGGAGTATGTCAAGGCTGGCTGTGTATTGTCACCCTGCTTATTTAGCCTGTATGCAGAGTACATCATGAGAAACGTGGGCTGAAAGGCTGGAAGGCAAGGTGGCAGAATAGGAAACTACAAAAGTTAGTGTTCACAGAGACAGTGATTTAACACATAATACTGTACCAACAGCCTTTATAGAGGACTCTAGAAACCAGTTGGGACATTGCAGTACACAGGCAAACTCAAAGGCAAAAATAGGTATATTGAAATGAGTAAGAAAAACTTTCATTTCACCATGTCAGCCCCTCCCCCAAGCTGACATAGCTCAGAATCAAAGGAGGTAAAGCTCAACTATGGCTTCTCTATTTGGAGAGAGGAAGAGTGGAATGTACCTCTGGGTTCTGGCTTTTTGTGGGCTGTCTCAGTGAACTAGTTGCTATCTCAGCTAACTCTAAGCATTGACCAAATTGGCGTATCTTGGTGCCTAGGAGAGCCACAGAGTAGAAGAGAGAGCTCAGTGGCTTGTTACCATGCCAGCAGACCTGTAATATTACAAATAGACACCAGAGGGAGCAAGAGACAAGCTTCTGAAAAAGAAAATGGCAAATCTCTCTAATTGGGAAAAGATACATACAAAACCAAAGAAGACACATCCCCATAAAAAGTTTGAGAGGCCCTCAGAATCTCTGGTTGGACTTATTATTGATTATCTTTTCCATACCAAGCCAGCTCATAAATACTGGGAGGTGTGGCTGTTTTTTCAAATGCATAAATCTCAACAAAAGATAACAAAGCACATGAATAAACAGGGAAGCATGGCCTATGTGACTCAAATCAAAGGAACAAAATATATCTCCTTAAACTGATTCTAAAGAAATGGAGATTTATGAATTACATGACAGAATTCAAAATATATTAAAGAAGTTCATTGTGCTACAAAAGAACATAGACAACTAAATGAAATCAGAGAAACAATGCATGAACAAAATGAGAATATCATCAAAGAGATAGAAACTATAAAAGATAAGAAAATAGAATTCAGGAACTGAAGAATATGATAACTGAACTGAAAATTTCACTAGAGGGGAATCAAGAGCAGACCTGATCAAGCAGAAGAAAGAATCAGTGAACTTAAAGACAGGTCATTTGAAATTATTAGGTCAGAGAACAAGAAAAAAAAGAATGAAGAGACATGAAGAAAGCCTAAGAGACTAATGGGACACCATCAAATAGATCAGTATCTGTATTACTGCAGTGTCAGAAGGAGAAGAGAAAGAGACTGGGGCAGAAAGCTTATTTAAGAAACTGTAGCTGAAAATGCCACAAATCTGAGGAAGAAAGTAAACACCTATGTACAGGAGACTTTAAGGACTCCAACTAAGATGAAGTCAAAGTGGCCAACACTGAGACACATTATAATTGTTGTCAAAAATGAAAGAGAGAATCTTGAAAGCAAGAGAAAAATCACTTATCACATACAAGGGAGCTCCAATAACATCAATAGATTTCTCAGCAAAAACCTTACAGGCCAGAAGGCAGTAGGATGATGTATTTAAAGTGCTGAAAGAAAAAAAAATTGTCAACCAAGAGTACTATATCTTTAAAACTGTTCTTCAGGAATAATGGAGATAACAAAAACTGACATTGTTCATCACTGCAAGGCCTGCTTTGCAAGAATTGTTAAAACATGCCCTTCAAGTTGAAAGAACATTAGACTGCAACACAGAAGTCTGTGATGATGTAAAGCTCTCTGATAGTTACACAGATACAGAATCCTGTAGTATAGTAATGGGTATATAAATAACTTTTAAGTATAGAATCTGAAAAGTAAAAGCAAAAAAATAATTATAAAACTCTGTTGATGGATACAAAATATAGAAGATGAGTTTATAACATCAATAATATAAAGTGAGGGAAGTGGGGTTTTTGTATGTGTTCAAAGTTATTAGTTTAAAATAAAGTGTTTTATGTAATCTCCATGCTAACCACAAAGAAAATACCTGTAGAAGATGCACCAATGGAGAAGTGAATCAAAGTGTGTCACCACAAAAACAGTGAGACACAAAGGAAGTAAAGAAGAGCGGAAGAGAGGAACAAAGTAAATATGAGACATATAGAAAACAACTAACAAAATGGCGATAGAAAGTCATTCCCTATCAATAAGTACATGTAAGGAGATTAAATTCCTGAATCAAAAGACAGAGTAGGCAATAGTCTTTCTCATTTTCAGTTGCTTTTTCTCAAATTGGCCCTTTCTGGTTTTCCAGCAGGACCTGTTTATAATTTGGAGGTGTCCATGCTTAGTTCCCTTCTGTTGTATTTTGTCATTCATGGAGATAAACTTGTCAAACTAGCTTTGTTGTAGTTGTGTCTATGGGTTTTGGTTTTTCTACTTAAGTTATGCTACTGTTCTGAATTAAGAAACTGGAAATTGAATTTTTCTATATGTTATCAAAATAATATCCAGAAAAAAAAGTGTCTTTTTATAGTATATATACATGTATTTTTCCTTTCTCTCAACAATCTTGGGTATTAACTCTCTTTTGAAATTGTCAATTGGCAAAAATAAGACCTTATTGAATTTTTATTTATATCTTATTGATTACTTAACCACTTTTCCTGTATTGATGATCTACTTAATTTTTTTCAATTGTGAATTATTTATTCTTTTGTTTATTTCCCAATTGCTATGTTTTTATAAAGTTAATTTTGAGGATCTCTGTGAATAATAGGGATTCTAACCTTTTTCTTGTCATGTTTTTATATTTATTCCTCAGCTGTTTGCCTTTCAGACTTTGAAATTTGTTTTAAGATTGTATATATTTAAATGGTAATAACACATTATTAAGTTACTTAAATTATGTATGAAATGCTTTAATCCAGTGAAATTTAAAGGTTAACCAAAATATGAATCTTGCAAATTCCTGATGCATTAAGCTTTGAAAATTGTTGAGAGAATCAGAAATGAACAGTCATATTTAAGTTTAAAATAATGAGCAATAACCAGGAATAATTAGATATCCTAAACTAAGGCAATAATTAAAAGTAGGAATTCCATCTCAAGGAGTTGAGATGTTATGAATGGTGCATATAAATAGAGTACTTGAAGTATAGAGTACAGGAGAGGTTAGTGAGATAAATGGGAATTAGTTTAGCTGATACACACTTATACCTATACATACTTATCTATATATACTCATATATAGACATATACATATACTTATACATACATATATACTTATGTGTACATGTGTGTCTGTGATCTAATGAATAGAAAGTAAGAATACATACTTATATAAGGTATATATGTATATATATACATATATACAAATATATATGGTAGATACTTGAGTGTTTGTTAGGTGTTATAGATCCTCACAGTAAGGGGATCAGTTGGGTAATAAGTAAGAAAACTAATATGTATATAATATTTACTCTGTAGGTAGCCATTGTGTTTTCACTTTTTTTTTTAAAGTAAACTTTACAGTAACCCTGTGTGGTAGATATGATTGTCCCCATTTTGTAGGCATTGGGAAAATAAATTGACATATTAGAAAGAATATGGACTTTGGAGTCAGGTAGCTAGCTAGAGTAAGCTTAACCACTCAATAGCTGTGTGATTTTGGTCAGACCATTCCTGTGTGAGTTTTGGGTTTCTGAGGTGTAAAAAGGAGATAAAAATAGTGCCTTATTTCAAGGGATTGTTGTGAAGATTTTCAGAGGAATTATTTATGATTTTTCCAATAATAATAAACAATCCTATTATAACTAGTGGGCTTCCCTTGTGGCTCAGCTGGTAAAGAATTCGCCTGCAATGTGGGAGACTTGGGTTCACTCCTTGGTTTGGGAAGATCCTCTGGAGGAGGGAAAGGCTACCCACTCCAGTATTCTGGCCTGGAAAATTACAAGGACTGTATAGTCCATGGGGTTGCAAAGAGTTGAATAGGACTGAGTGACTTTTGCTTTCACTTTCACTTTCATTCTAACTCAATCAATTCAGTTCAGTCACTCAGTCATGTCCGACTCTTCGTGACCCCACGAATGGCAGCATGCCAGGCCTCCCTGTTCATTACCAACTCCCGGAGTCCACCCAAACCCATGTCCATCGAGTCGGTGATGCCATCCAGCCATCTCATCCTCTGTCGTCCCCTTCTCCTCCTACCCCTAATCCTTCCCGGCATCAGGGTCTTTTCCAATGAGTCAACTCTTCGCATGAGGTGGCCAAAGTATTGGAGTTTCAGCTTCAACATCAGTCCTTCCAATGAACACCCAGGACTGATCTCCTTTAGGGTGGACTGGTTGGATCTCCTTGCAGTCCAAGAGACTCTCAAGAGTCTTCTCCAACACCACAGTTCAAAAGCATCAATTCTTCTGTGCTCAGCCTTCTTCACTTTCCAACTCTCACATCCATTCATGACTACTGGGAAAACCATAGCCTTGACTAGACAAACCTTTGTTGGCAAAGTAATGCCTCTTCTTTTCAATATGCTATCTAGGTTGGTCATAACTTTCCTTCCAAGGAGTAAGCGTCTTTTGATTTCATGGCTGCAACCACCATCTGCAGTGATCTTGGAGCCCCAAAAAACCAAAGTCTGACACTGTTTCCCCCCTATTTTCCATGAAGTGATGGGACCAGAAGCCATGATCTTAGTTTTCCTAATGTTGAGCCTTAGGCCAACTTTTTCACTCTCCTCTTTCACTTTCATCAAGAGGCTTTTTAGTTCCTCTTCATTTCTGCCATAAGGGTGGTGTTGTCTGCATAACTAGTACATGAAATTTGCCTTTGAAGTTCATTTGAATGGTTATTTTCATGTTATAAAGATTAAATGAGATAATTTATATGAAGTAGGTACTATAGTAGTCATTTAATAGCTGGTATTTATTACTACTGTTGTTTTGAGACTCAATCTAATAACATGTCCAGGGTTTGAACCTTAAGATATGCCATCTAAAAAATTTTTGACGTAAATATTCCATATCCGTTCTTTTGTTTTAACAAATATTTGTAGATGCTGATATGAGCCAGACCGTGAGGATACAAAAATATAAGACATGCTTCCTGTCATGTAGGAGCTACAGATGGTAGAGAGGACAGACAAGTATAAGAAAGAAGAGTTTGCTTTTTTGAAATTATGCAGGTCAGAAAACAGTATTGGAACCTGGTTTTTTACAGATTTCGATTCTCCAGATAAAACAAGTTATGTTTTGATGATATTAAATGTTGGAATCAAAAAATAAAATATATTTATTTGTATATATTTATTGTGTTGTTTAGTTGCCAAGTTGTGTCCAGCTCTTTTGTGATCCCATGGACTGTAGCCCTCACAGCTCCCTCTCTCCATAGGATTCTCCAGGTAAAAACACTGGAGTGATTTGCCATTTCCTTCTCCAGGGGATCTTCCCCACCCAGGGATCGAACATGCATCTCTTGCATTTGCAGGTGGATTCTTTACAGCTGAGCCACCAGGGAAGCCCATACATTTATTACTTCGTTATTACCTTGTATTTTTCCTAGCTACTTTTATATCTGTCAACATATCCTTCCTACTTCTGCTGAAATAGATGTGTGTGACCAGTCCTTTTTAGTTTCCATCATGAGAAATGAACCAGAGGAGAGGAAAGATGGTGAAGAAGCTGACTTAGCGTTTACTCTTGGAATGCAGTGTGTCTGAATGGATAGCTCTACTATTATGCTTCCTTTAATCCCTCTTGGATTTAGAGGAAAGGGGCAGAGGAATATTTCTACCGGGGAAATGGTGGTTGAATTGCCTCATAGTATTGAGTATATCCTCCCATCAATTATTATGAAAAAGAAAACCATAGACATGGATTGTTAATGGCCAAAGTATGTTTTTATGGGCATTTCCTTTCAATTTCTCTTTAAGATAAATTATAGGCCTTGTATTAAGAAATCAAACAGTTTATATAATTAAAACCTCATTAATATATTTTATATTTTATTTACCAAAATTCTAATAATCTGTTTTAAAAATTAAACATTGGATCACTATTAAATCTAAATGAATAATTCCATTATTGGACAAGGACCATGGTGGTAGGTTATATAGCAGAACTTGTTTTTTTATAAAGAGCACTGTGTTTAGTATATTTTATAAATAATTCCATAAAGCAGTTTATATTTTAAAATGTAGATATAAAGACTTTAAAATGTGAATCACTGTACTGTATACATGTAACTTATATACTGTACATCAACTTCGATAAAAAATTAAAAATAAATAAAATATAAGGAATAAAAAAGTGGATTGAGAGAAAAAATATCTAGAGAAAATTTAAGTTATATGCAACAAATTTCATTTAATTTAACCACATTCTAGACAATGAAATGTTTCTATTTCATGTTTTTATTGTGTGTGGAATTTTTTTAGTAGTTTCTCCAAGGTTACAAAATATAAAAACAACCTTCTGTCCTTGGGAAGTTTACAGTTTAATAAATTACTTTAATAAGTAAACTGTGTGGTAGAAACCTGAATGACAACAGCTAATACAATTTGTGAAGAGAAATTCCAACTACCCAAAAGGTGATAGACTGGCTGGAATCAAAGTCCTCTGCCTCTGTGGCTGATTTTTGGTTAATGGAGTACCCATTATCTATCTGTGTCCTTCTTTTCAAATGCCTTTCAACCATCAAACTGTAACCAATTGTTCTATTTAGTGATTATCCATCAGGCACCATCCAGGTTGCATAATGCAAAGCAGCAATTCCATGAATTCTAGCCCAGGCTATCTGTCTGCTTGTAGCACAAGGCAAAAATAAGAATGATCAATTTGGAACTCCATTAGTTTTATCACGTCATACATGGTTTACAAACACCAGGAATTGTAAAATATCTCTTGAACTTAATAGAAATTTTGAGTACAAAATGATAAACATGTAGAGAAAAAAAGAAAAAACTATTCATATGCTAGAGTAATTAAAAGAATACATATACATATATAACCAGGTCAACATATTTTTTTTGCTATTTAATTTCTATATGTCTATCAACCTAACTAGATATCAGATCACTAAGGTGGTGACTGTTTCATATTCAAATTCAGCAAACAACTGTGCTGAGTATATTTCCTGATTTTTCTCACCTGTCTAGGCTAAGTGCTTCTCCTCTGTATTCCAAATAGCATTGTATGTTTCTTTCTATCAATTGCATCGACACCACCATAGATGCATTGAAACATTCTCTATTGCAGTGCCTTATTTCCACATTTCCTCTGTTATATTGCCAAAATATAAGCTCCTCAAACAAGTAAACTTGCTTCAGTCAGTACCTGGTACGTAAAAGGCCATATGTAAACTGAATATTTATAAACAACAACATAGATACTTGGTGTGAAATACTGGCTAGGCACAAGAGTGTTAAGACCTAAGACAGTGTTGGGATGTGATTCAGGACTATTATTGTTGTTATTTGAACAAACTTGATTCTAGTATTTACCAAAAATATATAATTGAAAGAGCCAAAATGTAATCTTTCTATAGCATGTGGTGTTAGGTTAGTATCCATCACGTTCCTCTGTATCCCTCTGAACATTTAATAAGTTTTATTAATATCTGATTTAAGTTTTTAAAGGGATAAATGAAGGCTTAATAAAACAAAAAATAAAGTCTTAGTAAATAGTAGGAACTTGTTATCTTGGATATAGGAATAAAAGACTGGCCTTATTTTTAAACTAGGAGTTTGTAAACATAGATAACAATAGGTAGGATTTGGGGACAGAATGAACTGGTGTTTTCCCAAAGCAGAGCTAGCAACATCTGGTGTACATTACAAGAATGACCCCCAAAGAGAAGAAGCCTGTTGGATAGTCCATTATTTTCAAGGGAATTTCATTCAAAAAACGTCATGCATGATCTCATTTTCATTCTGATTTACCAGAAGCATATGGTGGACCATATCAATAGTACCCTTCAAAACAAAATACATCATCATTTAGGAATTTCTGAAGGAGAAGTAGCCTGTGACTATACTCTCTGAGAACCATCAGCACACCTACCTATGTCCCTTGGAACTGAAGGTTTAGGGTATCTGTCAAAACCTAGTCTTTTGTTTCTTATTATATAATGAATGGTGACTGAAATAGTGTTGCATTTGATTTTTGTGTAAAACAGAAATAAATCACTGTGTTAAAAAAAAAAATGAGGGAATTGGTCCGTGGTTAAGCCCTGGAGAAGGAAATGGCAACCCATGCCAGTATTCTTGCCTGGAGAATCCAATGGGCAGAGGAGCCTGGCAGGCTACAGTTCATGGGGGTCACAAGAGTTGGACACTACCTAGACACTAAACCAACCAACCAGTGGTTAAACTCTGACTTCCGCTGCAGGGGTGTGAGTTCTATCCCTGGTCGGGGTCCCATGATGGCACATGCCGCATGGTGTGGCCAAAAATGTTTTAAAATATTTTTAAAAGGAATGAGATGACTTTACTTTATGGTTAAAAAAAGGCTTCCTCTTAATATATTTAAGACATCTAAAATGCCTTTCGTCCTCAGGGTAAAACTATAATTCTTTGGTGCTTGAGCTGTAATTTAATACTGCACCTACAAAGAAAATTACAGTTTTTAAACTGTTTATTGCAAGTGCTTTCACAATGAAGATACTGCAAAAGTGATAAAGGTATATCTTGGGGAAAAAATGAGGTAGGAGATTATTAATTCCTTGAAGATCAAAAATATTGTAAATTCAAATGATCCCACTTATTATCAACATGGGGTCCCTTACAGGTTTATGGGCTTCCCTGGTGGCTCAGATGGTAAAGAATCTGCCTGCAAGGCAGGAGACCTGGGTTCAATCCCTGGGTCGGAAAATCCGCTGGAGAACAGAATGGCTACCCACTCCAGTACTCTTGCCTGGAGCATTCCATGGACAGAGGAGCCTGGCGGGCTACATTCCATGGGGTTGCAAAGAGTCGGCCACAACTGAGTGACTAACAGTAATAGGTTTGTATATTGTAATGGGATTAATAATGACTTTGAAGCATTTGCTACAAAACTGATGAATCTTTTTTTTTTACAGTGAGATTATTGTGATAGTATATGTCATTCAGATTTTACAGTGCTTTATGCATTTTTAAGAATTTCAAGTGACCCAATTTTGTAAAATACACTGTCTTGTAAAAAAAAATACATTAGCATTGTGAGTACCATGTAGCAGTTACTCAATAATTTTTGTTTTCAATTGAATTAAATTAATAGAACACTTAATTTGTAATCCACAGGCCAGCTGGCCTTGGATAAGTCATTTAATTTCCTTGTCCTTCAGTTTCCTCATCTGTAAAATGGGTATAATATCTCACAGGGCTGTTTCAAAGATCAATGCTTATGAATATAACCCCCCTAGCATATTACAAATGAATGTATAATCTATATCATAACTGTTATTGTTATCCAAGAGACTTATTACTAAGATAATAAGACAGTTTTTATACATTTACACAATTATATCAGAGATAGCTGGACCATAGACTGAGAAAGAACTTATAATGAGGATACAGAAAATTTAGGAAAATAAAAAGGCTAGGTAAATAAAATCTGAAAAACACTGTGAAAATGTAGTGCTACATACAGTTCTACCTATCTGTCCATATGTCTATCTATCTAATAATTTTATTTAAAAAATATTATGAAAGTCCAGTTTGATGCAATTCAGTGTTGAATTACTAGGAACTTGGAGATTTGATCTAATAGAGCTCTTAAACTTCATAGTAGAGCAAACCCATGATGCCATCATAAAGTATGAAGAAACTCAGGATTAGGGTATATACGTATATCCACCCTGAGAACCAGTGGGTATGTATAGAGCTGATGTATTAGTTTTAATACAGTAATATGTTTATATTCAAATATATGTCAAATAAATCTGCTTAAACCCTATTACAAATAAGACTATTTTAAAACTATTATTTACCCACCATGGTTTGGAAATTGAAAAAAATTAAAGTTGAAACTCATGATTGAATAAATAATTTGAAAATAGCTTGTGTAGATAGCTGGAAAAAAAGCATAAAAACTCAAAAGTATAAAGTCCAGTTATACAGAATTCTTTGCTGCTAGTACCTTTTTGATTGAGCACTTACAGCTTCTTCTAGTCTTCTACTTGCCTAGCTGCCACTTCTCAACTATGAAAGGAATGAAAAGACAATCAGAACTTTTGTCAGTAGCACAGAACAGTCACTTGAAGAAGATGGTGGCCAGATGTGTAAAAACCCATAAAAAAATTAAGGTGATGGGCCTTAATTCAGTGCTATTAGTATGTTCATGATGGTGAAAATATGGGTTAGGCCTCAGCATAGGTGAAAGATGGTAGTGTGAGAAGTTGGGAATAAACAAGCTACCTCACACAAAGGGAGGGATGGTATGTCATTGTATAGCCCTAAGTGGCAAAATGTGTGTAAGGCTGCAGTGACAATTTATTTCAATGGCTTTAAAGAATATATATGTACTATAGAGATAAAGCGTAAAATTAAGAGCAGCCTATATTAACTATATTCTAGAAATCTGTGACTTTGTGACCAAAGATCAGAATGATAGTGAAAAAGAAATCCCACTGTTTTTTTCCTACAAAAATTTGATAAACATTTGGATCAGTTAGTCAGTTCAGTTGCTCAGTCATGTCCGACTCTTTTCGACCCCATGAACTGCGGCACATCAGGCCTCCCTGTCCATCACCAACTCCCAGAGCTTACTCAAACTCATGTCCATTGAGTCGGTGACACCATCCAACCATCTCATCCTCTGTTGTCCTCTTCTCCTCTCTCCTGTAATCTTTCCCAGCATCAGGGTCTTCTCCAATGAGTCAGTTCTTCACATCAGGTGGCCAGAGTTTTGGAGTTTCAGCTTCAACATCAGTCCTTCCAAAGAATATTCAGGACTGGTTTCCTTTAAGATGGACTGGTTGGATCTCCTTGCAGTCCAAGGGCCTCTCAAGAGTCTTCTCCAACACCACGGTTCAAAAGCATCAATTCTTTGGCACTCAGCTTTCTTCACTGTCCAACTCTCCCATCCATACATGACGACTGGAAAAACCATAGCTTTGACTAGATGGACCTTTGTTGGCAAAGTAATGTCTCTGCTTTTTAATATGCTGTCTAGGTTGGTCACAGTTTTCTTCCAAGGAGGAAGCGTCTTTTAATTTCATGGCTGCAGCCACTGCCTACAGAGATTTTGGAGCCCCCCAAAATAAAGTGTCTCACTGTTTCCATTGTTTCCCCATCTATTTGCCGTGAAATGATGGGACCGGATGCCATGATCTTCGTTTTTTGAATGATGAGTTTTAAGCCAGCTTTTTCACTTTCCTCTTTCACCTTTATCAAGAGGCTCTTTAGTTCTTCTTTGCTTTCTGCCCTAACTGTGGTGTCATCTACATATTTGAGATTATTGATATTTCTCCCAGCAATCTTGATGCCAGCTTGTGCTTCATCCAGCCTGGCATTTCTCATGATATAATATGATATGATACGATATGGCATTTCTCATGATGCATATAAGTTAAATAAGCAGGGTGACAATATACAGCCTTGATGTACTCCTTTCCTGAGTTGGAGCCAGTCTGTTGTTCCATGTCCAGTTCTAACTGTTGCTTCTTGACTTGCATACAGATTTCTCAGGAGGCAGGTCAGGTGGTCTGGTATTCCCATCTCTTTAAGAATTTTTCACAGTTTATTGTGATCCACACGGTCAAAGGCTTTGGCGTAGTCAATAAAGAAGTAGATATTTTTCTGGAATGCTCATGCTTTTTCGATGATCCAGTGGATGTTGGCAATTTGATCTCTGATTCCTCTGCTTTTCTAAACCAGCTTGAACATCTGGAAGTTCACAGTTTATGTACTGTTGAAGCCTGGCTTGGAGAATTTTGAGCATTACTTTGCTAGAATGTGAGATGAGCGCAGTTGTGCTGTAGTTTGAACATTACTGCACGGTTTGAACATTACCACAGTAACGCTGAAGAAGCTGAGGTTTGAACGGTTCTGTGAAGACCTACAAGAACTTCTAGAACTAAAACCCAAAATGATGTCCTTTTCATTATAGGGAACTGGAATGCAAAAATAGGAAGTCAAAAACATCTGGATAGTTGGCTAAGCTTTCCAATAGTGACCTATTTAGTATCTCAGGAATTCTTAATCAGCATTTCAATAATAATTTTCTTTATTTTTTTATAGCTCTGAATTGAGTGTTGTTTTATTTCCTTGTTTTGTTCTAAATCTATTTTCTTTTTTGCTTATTTACTATAATTACAGAAGAAGTTTGGAGTTTAGCTTTTGTAATATCTTGTTGAATTCAAATTGTCTGTTGATGCCATGTCTTCACAGTATAGTGGATGATATTTATTTATTTTCATGCCATGAGTGCTACTTGACTCTGAATGGCTTTGGTTTTTGTGTGTGGTGTGTGTTTAAGATTTTCTTGCTTTATCAACCTAATTTATTTTGGCTCCTAAATATGTTAGCATTCATTACTTCTGCTCTTGATTTTAACACCTTTTATTTTTGAACATTTAAAATGTTCTCAAACCTTTAACAATAATAAAAGCATTAACTGTCTTAATTAGTATGGACAAAGTAAAAACAAAGGGGAATCTTTTGTTTTGTCATTCAGTGATTACAATAAAAACATGGAAAAGTTAATTGATTTTCATTTCCAAGAAAAATTTTGTTGGCCTCTTTAATACATGTTGTTACCCATGAATATTTGAATTTTTGTATCCTCACTAGTAAGCAACTTTTTAATTTGATTTAACTTTTGAAAATTTTATTGAAGTACATTTGGTTTGCAATGTTGTGTTAATTTTTACTGTACAGCACAGTGACTCCATTACACACACACACACACACACACACACACACACACACACACACACACATTATTTTCCATTATGGTGTCTCACAGAATATTGAATATAGTTCTCTATGCTACCCTGTAGGACCTTGTTGTTATCCAGTAAACAACTTTTTAAATATGTAGCTTTGCTTAAAATTGCCTAACAATCCCGCAAAAAAACTGTCGGTTTTATGGTTAGTTTTCTATCAAGTGAAATAAATTCTAGGAAGTTGAGACTAACTGTAGCAAGTGGCATTTTACACTCTATAAAGATTTTCCTTAATCTTGTCTCTTTGCAGTTTGTCTCAGCAGAATGCTTCTTTTTTGTGACCTTGTTGGTACAGCGTGGCACTAAGCGGCATCAGATTAGCAACTGGGGAACACTGTGAAACTGTTGATGGAAGTCAATTTGCCGAGTTCAAGGCTGTGTTTTTTCTGATCTCAAATCACCTAGCAACTTTAGATTCAGGCAGAAGTTGAAGTTTATTTTACAAAACATGGAAAAGCTTTTAAACCAACGTTTTTGAGGTAAATCTGTAGCAAAAGTGAGGCCACCTGCTGTTAAGGAGCGTGCTTGCACATTTGAGCACATTTCTGTCCCCAGTAGAGGGTACTGCTGAGTAAGACGCTGTCGTTATTGTTCAGATCCTATAGGTGGCAGCAGTTCCCGCAGTTTCAGAGCTTAACAATGGCTTGGTTTGTGGGTCTAAGAATAAAGCTGTCATGAACTCATGGGGTCTTTATACTGTAAGGGCTCTTCTTTGAAATGTGATACATGAGAAAATTGTGTTCAATTTTCAGTGTCTCTTTTAAGATTTAAGTAGCTTCTCTGTCTTTTAAGTTTCATTTTGTATTTTAAATCATGTCCCCAAACACGTTATCACCGTCATTTTATGCTGTACGTTATGAAGCATAAATCTTTTGGTAATCAGAGAGAAAGACACAATAGAAACATTTTTTTTCCTCTCCCCCTTTTCTCCTCAATTGCAAGAATAATCCATTGTTAATTTTTACTGTCGATGCAATCTTGGGAAGGAAATCCTATTTGCTAAAGGAGCGTAATTTTCCTCATGTTCAGGAGCTGAGTGGTTAATGGTTTAACATTGTCATTCAACTTTCTAGGAGGCTTTGAACTAAATTGTAGCACCTGTAAAAGAGTGATTTTGAAACTGTCTTTAGTAAATACTGTGGTTTCCTATTAGTGAACTCAGAATTGAGGCAGTAAGCACTCTTAGAGTGATTCCATCACCTTTTGCCTCCGAGAAGCAGCAGAGTCATGAGTATGGCTGGTCATTTATACACAGGCACACACACACACACACACACGACTCCAACAGTCCAAAATAAACTCCACATTAGATACAAAGATAGTTCTTCATTTAATTTTATTGGTCAAAGTGATTATTTAAAAAAAAATTCCCTGCCAATTATTTAATACAGAGAGTTGTAAAATCCTAAACGAAAGTAAAAATAATTTTTTTCATTAAGGTCAAAATAGTTCAACTTACCTCTGAAATGTTTATTCAGAAATTTAGCCACCTTTGTCCTATTGTTCAAATAAATATACAGGTATTTAAAATGATTGTTTATTCAAATTAACATCAAAATTTTAAAGGAATTTTAAATTCTTTTTCTTTTAAATTTGCAAAAAGCGGGTTCTTTTGAGATAACAGGGTAGTAACTTAACTTCTCTAATACATGAGAATCTAATATATTTTAAAGAGAAGAAGTTAAACTGTTAAGCTGTTATTCTTTTGGAGCTGACTTGTTTTCATTAATTAGATACCTTTTAAATTCTATTGACTCTTAATTTTTGGAATTAATCCACATCTATGAAATATATACATTATTGACTCTGAAATTAAAACATACATATTTATATGCACTATATATATCATATAGGTATGTGTGCATTTATTTCTTATAAATAAAGGAGATGGGCCTTTATGAAGTATGGAACATTTGGATCATACAAGTTAAGATATATATGCCTATATCTATCATCCATACATCAAACATTTGTTCACCTATATATTCAGAGTGGAGTATTTCATAAAGAATGATGAGTGTTACATATATCTTCATATCCCATTTGATGACTGTGAAAGGAAACAGAATTATAAAAGCAAAAAAGTTTATTGGGAACCTTATATGCTTGTCATATTTATATTGTGTGTATATTGTCTGCTACTTAATAAACCTATGTTGTTTTTAAAGCAACTACTAGGAACAACAATACAAGTCAGTTTATTTTTGAAAGCTCTTAATTTATATGTTCATATGAAATCTATTTTTGATGGCATAATGATAATTTAATTATGTGCAAATATATTTCTTTTGTCCTTGCTGTTATTTTTGGCATGTTTAAAATAACTAACTGCATAGCTAAAATCTGTCTCTTAACGCAGGCTCTTGATGATTATCTGGGAGCACTGTGTTCTCTAAAAATATTTCAGCCAGATATATGCCAAGATATTACAAAATGAATTCCATTTTCCTGCAATTCTTTTTTAGAAACTTATGTTGAAATTAACCCAATTTTCTTAGTTTCTTTTGTAATTATGAACATAAGGGTGATCATTTGGCTCTAGTTTATAAATTTCATGAAGTATTTTAATAAAATGATTTATGTCCTCCAAGGAATTTATATTGCTGTTTAACAGGATATTCTCTAATATTAAAGTTGATTTTGCTTTTTATATGTAAAATTATTTTGTTGAATGAAAAAGCTTTTGATGAGTCAGATATTGTGATTGCTTGGAGTTGTTTTCAGCAATTATTGAAATGTGTGTAGTTCTAAAAAATTAAAACTATATTAGGCATCATAACTATGGAAAAATAAAATGAAATATTTGGTTAAGCTTGAATGGTTTAGGCTCACTTAAACCCAAATATTAGTATTTCTTTTGAGTTCCTTATAATTAAAAGTTCTGCTGATCTATTTTTAAATGAGTTTGCATTTTATTTCCTCATATTCAGTAACTGCAAACTTTAATATTAGTAAAATGTTAGCTAAAAGATGTTCACAGAAACTGTTTACATGTCTGAAAGGACTGGATAAGTTTAACTCACATATTCTGAGAGAAATTTTAGGGCTTAGAGAATAGTCTGACCGACTGATAGGGAAAGACTTTCAAGAGAGGAGGCATACAGGCCCAAATTGGAGAAAGCAGCAGATGCAATAAATCCTTGATTCTATATAATAGTTGGTGAATGGAATTTCTCATTAGCTGAATTTTTGTTTAACCCTTTGTCCATACATATACACTGTAAACATGTGATCACTTTTGTAGACTTTAGAATATAAGAGAAACTAACTTTAAACACATACTAAACTAGTTGCTTCTAGAAGTGTTCAGGAGGTCCAATGGAATCTTTAGTGTCAACGATTACCATTATGATCGTCTATTGCTATTTTAGAGTCCTGTTTATGGGGACTTTAAATTTCATTCACTTGTCTTTGACTTCGCTGGGTCTTCGTTGCTGGTAGGGGCTTTCTCTAGTTATGGGAGTGGGGCTACTCTCTAGCTGCGGCTATCGGGCTTTTTATTGCAGTAGCTTCTCTTGTCGCAGAGCACAAGCTCTAGGGCATGTGGGCTCAGTAGTTGTGGTGCACCTGCTTAGTTGCTCCACGGAATTCCTGGAGCAGGGATTGGACTGCTGTCCCCTGCACTGGCAGGTGGATTCTTATCCACTCAACCACCAGGAAAGTCATATGGGGACTTTATAAAAATTTGATGGTGATTGAACTTTATGTTTGCTTGAATTCCAACTTTATGTTTGCTTAGATTCCAGATAAATGAAAGTTTGAAAATATCTTAATTTATAAATTTAAGTTAGGATTTTTTAAATTTATAAACATTTACCCGGGCTTCCTCAGTGGCTCAGTTGTAAAGAGAGAATCCGCCTGCAATTCAGGAGACTCGGGTTCAATCCCTGGGTCAGGAAGATCCCCTGGAGAAGGGAATGGCTACTCACGCCAGTATTCCTCCTGGGCGAATTCCATGGATAGAGGAGCTTGGCAGGCTGCAGTCCATAGGGTTGCAGAGTCCGACACAACTGAAGAAACTAAGCCCAAATACTTAGCTAAAATATTATTATATAAGTATATAATACTTATATACTTTATATATAATAATTATATTACTTTCTGAGTAATATAATTTAAAAGAGTAGGGCCCCAAGCAACTTTTTCTCTGAATGACTTTCTACAAATTCCTGGATCCTAAAAATGATCTCATTACTCACCCTAGGAGAGCACTGTCCTTTCATGGACCTGAAACTGTAGAATCCATGTTGTATACTCTTAGTGAGCGTGTTTCTTTCTCTGTAAAGGAGTGTTATGATTGGAATGGACGATTAGCCCCTAAAAATTATGTTTAGTATAATGAACATGCCAAGTATTCCAGTATATGGGGAGAGTTGTTCTCTCCTGTCATGGATGGTGCATTGTCTTCATGTGCATCTGGTCCCATGACCCGCAAGACAGGCCTTTGGAGCCCTGGGCATATAAAATCAGGCTCTGCTTGCAGTTTACACTGTAAAGGGCCCCAGCTGTACTGCAAAGAATTATGATGCCAGTGCTACAGCTTTGAGTGCTCTCAAATCAAATCTGCGAGTATACAGTAGTATGCATGCTGTGGTCAAGACGTGAACTGTATGAAAATACAGTGAAAACTCCTACAGTTGACGTTTTCCCGTTCAGACTTGACTGACCTGCACCATCTACTCTCTCATCTAAAAGTATGTATCACCCACAGGCGGTATGGGTTGAAGTTGAACCTCCCTTCTTAACATTTAAAGTCAACCTCACTTTCAATTCAAGTGTTTTTTCTTAGTTTCTCATGTCCTTTTGTAAAACCAAAGATGAAATAAAGCTTAATTAATCATGAATTCAACCATAGTTATTGAGCTTTACTATTTTTAAGGTGTAGGGATTCAGTAGTCCCTGTCCTGAAGTCTTTGTAGCCTAATGGACTGTACCAGTCTTAAAGTCATTACCCAATTAATGTCATCTATGAAATAGGCAATTTCTATATAAAATATACAATCGCTCTTCTGTGTGTAGAAAGTCTATATAAAAATAATTATAAATACCTGATGGCACAACCCAAAGTGGAATTCTAAATTCTTAATTCTAATCATATACCATTGTGCTTCTAAAATTTGCTCGTTAAGTTGGGTGTTGAGGATTCAGAGCCACAGGAATATGTGAAAGTATTTATGTAACTAAAATTTTAAGGAAAACTGATGCTGTTGCAGTTCTCATAAAAATATAAAATGAAAATTATATGAGAAATCATTCATTGTAAAAACTGTTACTCAAGTAAATTTGGGTTTAACCCAAAGAAGAGTAATTCTGGAAAACCTTTTGCATTCTAAAATTCTAACAATTTTATGATTCTCTTTTAATTTTATTGTTTTTAATTTAATATAATTTAAAGGTTATTTTCCATTTAAAGTTACTACAAAATATTGGCTATATTTCCCATGTTGTACACAACACATCCTTGAGCCTATCTTACACCCAGTAGTTTCTACCACCCACGCCTGTATCCCCTCCCCATAACCACTAGTTTCTCTATGAGTCTGCTTCTTTCTTGCAATATTCACTAGTTTATTGTATTTTTTAATTTCACACATAAGTGATATCATACAGTGTTTGTCTTTCTCTGACTGACTGAATTTAGTTAGCATAAGCCCTCCAGATCCATCCATGTTGCTGCAAATGCCAAAAGTTTATTCTTTTTCTGGCCGAATAGTATTCCGTTATGTGTGTGTGTGTGTGTGTGTGTGTGTATGAAACATTTTCTTTGTGCATTTATCTATTGATGGATGTTTAGGTTGCTTCCATACCTTGACAATTGTAAATAGTGCTGCTATGAACATTGGGGTACCTGTATCTTTTTGAATTCAAGATTTTTTTTAATTCTCTTTAATTTTGAAGAGTGATGTGAATGGACTATCTGAATATCCTCCAAGAGTTGAGGATGCTGGCAGTTATCGTAGAATATATCTTAGAGAAATCTGTTTCCTTGCAAAATCTCTAAGGGACTGAAGCAGATTGCTAAGAACAGGGGATTTCTCCTCAAGCTACAAGCCTTTAGTATGAAATACCTGATACTAATACCCAGTGCCTTTTTTGCAGAAATTAGTGCTTCTTATTACATAAAATCCTAGTAGTGAGAAACATACTGAGGTTACTGGGTGGGAGAGAGATGAGGTATAGTTAGCAAAATTGACAAATGATTGTAATGCAGTCATTTGTACAGACAAATGCAAAGAACCAATAGTAGTGAAGATGAAGAAAAAGAAGAAAGTTGGAAGATCCACAGTATTGGATAGCAAGACTTATTATAAAGCTACAGTAATTAAGAAAGTGTGGTGTTGGTGTAAAGATGAGATGAGAGTCTGTTGCAATATTGTAGAGTTCAAAAACAGACCCCATGGATTTATGGAAACTTGATTATATGGCACATAGCACTGCAGAAAAATGGAGATGGACAGTATTTTCAGCAAAGCATTCTGAAGCAACAGGCTAACTTTATAGAAGAAAATAAATTGCCACCCTTTGCTTACATCTTATACAAATACCAATTCTAAGTGGATTATAGATCTAAATGTGAAGCATGAAACAGTAATGTTCTAACAAAAATATGTAAGAATATGTCTCTGAGTTAGATAAATATTTCTTGAATGAAATTAAAGAACATAAGCATATAGGAAAAAATTGATAAATTGGCTTATAATTAGGAACATCTGTCCTTCTGTTCAGAAAGGAAAAGGCAAGTTACAGAATCGGAGAAGCTATTTGCAATGCATATAACTGATATTTAAAGAGTGGCATTCAGAATATATGATAGATTCTTACCAGCCGATGGAAAAAGAAAGAATCTAATTTTACAAATGCAAAAGACATGATCAGGGACTTAACAAACAGGATATTCTAATGACTGATAAGCATCGAAAAAGATACTAAAATAAAATAGTCCCAGAGAAATTCAAATTAAAGCCATAAGGAAATACTGATATACCCCCAAGAGAATGACTGAAATTTTAAAAACTGACAAAACAAAGTGTTGATAAGGATGTGGAGCAACTATATGGAAATGGTAAAACCATATGGAGAACTATTCAATAGTATCTCCTAAAGCTGGACATATATGTCCTGTAACCTGGCAATTTCACTCTTATAGTAGACCCTATAGAAATGTGTGTATATATTCACTGAAAGACATATAAAAGAATGTTCACAGTATTATTCATATAGCTAAAACTGGAAAAAATAGAAATGCCTATCAACATTAGAATAAATAATTAGAATAAAGTTTTTGAATAAAGAAATTTTGCATAGAACGGAATACTAAAAACAAAGAAAATGAATTGGGTAATTTTACACATACCTGGATGAATCTTGTTAACATGATGTTGAACAAAAAATACCTAACTCAAAATAGTACACACTGTAAACTCCTTTTATATACAGTTTAAAGGATGGCAAAACTATAGTGTTAAAGATCTAGGTAATGGTTAATCTGGAGAAGAGAGAAATGGCACAAGGGAAGCTTCAAGGGTGCTGGTCATATTCCTTCTCTAAAGTGGGTGGTAGTTATGTGGGTGTATTCACTTTGAGATAAGTCTTTCAGTGATGATTTTATTTCTTTGTTTTTCTGTTACATAGGTTGTAATTCAACAAACAAGTTTAACAAACAAAAAAAAAACCAGAATTTTTTTTTCAAGCTTTTCAAATAGAGAGCAGAGGATAAACTGGCCAGAAGGCGGTAAGGGGCTCTGGAGACCCATTTTCTGATTTGGGGGAGCTGGTTCACAGAGGAGCTTAATTAAACTGTTCACTCAGCTGCAAACTTATAACATGTGAGATGTTGGTTCATAGAGTATCATGGTGCTGCAAGATTCTGGGGACTTTGGTTCTTTACCTACCTGCAGTCGTGTTTATGGACCTGAATGTTGTCAAGGCCAGGCACTTCAGTCATAGAACTTACAGCCATTGAGCTTTTCAGCACAGAGCCGTGAGTTTGGGCCAGGTGCTCTTCTGTGTGCCCACCGCATGAATCCTTAGCATATGTACCCCTGCCCCCTCCAGACCCTGTAAAGTGCTGCTGCTTCTTTAAAAAAAAAAAAATTTGTCTAGGCAGGTCTCAGTTACAGCATTTGGGATCTCAGTTCGCTGACCACGGATGGAACCTTGGGCCCCCTGCTTTGGGAGTACAGAGTCGAAATCTCTGGACCACCAGGGAAGTCCCACTTCTTAAGGGTAACTTTGTCTTGTTTATGATTTAAATGTTAGTGCTAGCATCACTGACTCAATGGGCATGAATCTGAGCAAACTCCGGGAGATAGTAAGGACAGGGTCACCTGCTGCGGTCCACGGCGTCCAAAGAGTCAGACACGACTGAGCGACTGAACATCAACATGTAATAAGCCAGATGTTCATGACATGAGGAGTGCCTGTGTTCAGCCATTTAATTTATTTATTTATGGCCACACCACTTGGCTTCTGGAATTTTAGTTCCCAGACCAGGGCTCAAACTCAGGGCCCTTGCAGTGGAAGCTTGGAGTCCTAACCACCAGCACGGAATTCCTCTGTATGTAGACATTTTATAGACAGATTTGATCATTTTGAAATATATAATTCTTAAGAGCACAGAACATTAGGGTGAAGAATTTAAGACCCTTTTCCAGGCACTTGCCTTTTGTTGTTGCTGTAGTTAAGTTTTACAGTTAATTAGAGACTAAAAAGGTATTTCTGGTTCTAGAACATAGTACTTTCCTTAGAGTAATAGAGTGCTCTTCTGGAAAGTCTCTGATTACTCTATAATATGTGAAATCATTTCTTTTTCCTGATAACATAGAGTTCAGTGTTATTTTCAAATTGCTCTTGAATCATTTAAAACCAGAAAAGACTTTATAACAAAGTTATTATAGATAATAGTGTATCAAGAGTTTTGAGTTTTTGGTTTTTCCTTTATTATACAAAGTTGAAATATGAACTGTGGTTATACTTATAATCAAATAGAGAAGCCAGGTTTGAATTTCATATTTTTTACTATTGGCATGCATTCTGTCAAATTAACCCTGTTTTTAAAAAGTGAAATTTTGACATGGGAGTCCTAAGAACAGAGGTCTATGTCACACTACAAATATAAACTGTTTAATTTAAAGCTAATGCCAAAGCCAGACAACTAGAGTAAGGACAAATAAAATCCTTCCTTTTGTATTGGTTGTTGTGTGAGCACAATCAAGAGATATGTGAAATGGATAGAAGTCCTCAAATTTCATCATTTTGTGCATTCAAACAGACAAAAGACCATGAAACCTTTTAATTTAGAAATTCCCACAGTTCTCAATATGGTGGCTGTCCAGCGGATTCAGCTGCTAGTGGATTTAGCTTCTCTAGAAGCTTTGACATCACATATTCCTCAGTGAAGTAATTCTGCTTCAGTTCAGTTCAGTTCAGTTACTCCGTCGTGTCTGACTCTTTGTGACCCCATGGACCGCAGCATGCCAGGCCTCCCTGTCCATCACCAACTCCCAGAGTTTACTCAAATTCATGTCCATTGAGTCGGTGATGCCATCCAACCAGCTTATCCTCTGTCGTCCCCTTCTCCTCCGGCCTTCAGTCTTTCCCAGCATCAGGGTCTTTTCCAATGAGCCTACAAACAGATTCCAAATGCTCTTTGGTATTTTCTTTATATCATGCAATACTTGGGTTTTAGGTAGTTACTGCATCATATTTAAGTAGCTTTGTAAATCTTTCTGTAGTATGTAAGAAAGTGCTAAAATTGAGATTTTTCATATATAATTGTACAAAAAATATTTTAGATGTATGGAAGAATAGCATGGAATATATGTCTTCTATCAGCATAAATAGCATTAGAACACCAAACAACTTGTTTTTCCCATACATATCAGTTGCTTACCTTTAAAGGTATGAAATGTGTAAATTTACCAGTAGCATATAATTCAGTAATATTTGTATTATTTTAATAACTTATTTGTAAAGAGAAGTTCAGTTGTGTTACTATGAAATGTGGAATCCTCTCCAGGACATTTTTTAAGTTCAAGTATATTTATTACAAATCAGAAAAGCCTTTGTTTTATGAGGTTCATTTAAAATACTTACTATATTTCTATTTTTGTTAATTTTTCTAAATTTGAGATGATTTTTACTAGGCAATGTTCTTTTTTGTTGTGCTATTTAGGTTTGGAATTTTAATTCTTCCTCTAGTGTAGTGGTTTCCAGATCTATACATTCATGAAGATATTATGATGTCATGGCAGAACTCCAAAATTCATGGGATACATGGTGAATTATCAGGCTTGGATTAGCACTGACAGAAAAATAAACTTTATAGAAGAATTGCTGTGAGAATTAGCAATTATGATTCTTATGCTTTGAAAAATTTATAACAGAATGGAAGAAATAATGGTTCCACATGAGAAAAATTGGATTATTGTATAGAAAAGAAGGAAAATTCAATTTAAAATGAAGATTAAAAGAGCTTTCAATGACAAAGATTTTTTATGAATTATCACATAACTACTTAGTATAAGGACAATGTATCGTAATTAGACCTGCATATCAAGTGTGACATCCAGTTTATGTTATTATACTTTACTTTTAATGTGAAGAAATTAAGAATCTTTTTTCACATACATGATGTGTAAAAATGAAAAATATACAGATTATTTTGCAATTTCCAACAGCTCACTTTTCATTTTTCTCACAGCTAAAAGCTCTGTTTTCATTTTGAAGTGTTTTGGATTTTGAGTATGTGAATATTATAACTCATGACCTGAGAGCAGTATTTTAGTCTTATTTCTCTCCATTCCAGCCTAAAAATTCAATAAGATCTAAATTCAGCTTTACTATCCTTTTGTAAAATGATTAAAATTAAATGAACAGGAGAAATAAAAGGAAGAGAAGAAAACAGTAAAGAGGTAACTTAAGAATGATAAATGCAGATTATGTTAGAGATTATGATAAGATCTTAGCTATTTCCATTTTTTTGAGGTTTCTAGCAGGGTGTGCCAAGGACTGAGGAGGATGGCAGGGGAAGTTCAGTCTGGGGCTATAAAGAGTATTAGATAATTTTTTTTTTTTCAGGTTTTAAAACTTTTTATTTGCATATTAAAAAAATTGTGCATTCCAATAATTAAAATCATTTGAACAACAACAACAAAAAATGGCACTCTGATTAAACTGCATTTTACAGCCCGCAGAACACCTTGGACCAGCTTTTTACTCTAGATTTCACTGTCGTCCCACCCAGCTTCCTCCTTCACCAACATGCAAGTTCTTTTCCTTCCCTGCCAGCCACACAGGCAGATGGTAGAGGCAGGCGCGGCCTACGTTGTCAGTAGTTCTCCATTCTTTGATGTGAAAAGGGGTAGCAGTCATTTAAACTCGATCCAACCTCTTTGCATCTTACAAAGTTAAACAGCTAAAAGAAGTAAAATAAGAAGGCAATGCTTGTGGAATGTACAGTGCATACTGGCGGTGCACGCTTCATTACGACTCTCCTGCTTGCTTCTCCTGTTCAATCGTTTCTTTCGAAGGCAGTGGATTTTTCTCTTGCGTTTCCGTTTTCTTCAATTTCGACTTATCGAACTTCTCAATCTCAGCCATATCGGGTTTGTCAGACATGGTTGCAGAGGGCGCGGAGCGAGCTGCGAGCGAGTGAAACTTGGTCTGAGCTGTGGCCGCCGCGAGTGTCAGTATTAGATAATTTTGAAAAATAATAAAATTGAAAGTTAATTTGCTTTTAATTATCAACATGTGACAGCATTTTTTGAAAAATGCCAGGGTTAAAATTATTTCTCCCTGCTCGGGTAAAACATGCCTACCATGCCCCACCCCTTAGTATGCCACTGGTTTCCAGTGTATTTGAAAAGTAAAGAAAATGCCAAAACAAAAATCATGAAATATTTTAAATATCTTAATTTAATAAATTAATTCTTCAGTATAAAAATCAATTTTATTGAGCTGGGGTGATTACATGGGGTGATTACATAATTTATAAAAAATATTAATATTCAGTGCACTATAATGAATGGTTTGTCTTTCAGCCTGGTCAGTGTATCTCTTGTAACTCTACACATGACCTGTTTTTGATGTTCTTTGTGACTGTGAAGCTTGGACAATACACTTTTCTTGCTGCTCTTCTTTCACTTGTTGTACCCCCTGTCTGGTAACTAATTGCCTAAAAAATACCTTGAGAATAAACGTTATTTAAAACTATCAACAAATTTATATAAAATCTTAGCAGCAAATTCAGAAAACATTTTCCTTCTTGCTTTTTAAAATAAGCTAAATAGCCAGACTTAGTTCTACAAAAGTTATTGATTCTCTTCCTCCTAGCTTTATTTAGATATAATTGACATATAATTGATTTAACTTAAATCCAGATTCCAGCTGACCAACTTTTTGAAATGTGATGCACTAGCTAGTATTTGAGTACTGCAGATGGGAGATTGTTATCATCTAGACCTTAATATAATTTTATTGCCCTTTGGATTTTGAAGGACAGAGGGAAAAAGGCGAGTATTAAACATAAACCTTAGAGAGACTATATGAATATTAATGAAAAAAAGCACTTCAGTTTTCATTTGCCTATAGAATGCTGGCATGTGAGAATAAAGAAAACAGTCACTAATATTTTCTAACATTTATTTGAAATGTTAATAGAAGCAGGTTATATTTGCAACAGGAGCTTAGTCTAGGTTAAAAGTTTATTTCCTCTTAAATTTGTTATCACCTCCCATTAAATTTTTTTAAAAAGATTTATTTATTTATTTATGGCTGCACTAGATCTTCGTTGCTGCACATGGCTGTCTCTAGTTGAGGTGAGCAGGGGCTACTCTCTAGTTGTGATAATGGGCTTCTCATTGTGATGGCTTTTCTTCTTGCGAGCACAGGCTCTAGGATGTGTAGGCTCAGTAGTTGCAACTCTTGGGCTATAGAGCGCCAGCTCAATAATTGTGGTTTGCAGGCTTAGTTGTCCCGGGGCATGTGGAATCTTCCTGGATCAGGGGTTGAATTTGTCTCCCCTGCATTGTCAGGCAGATTCTTATCCATTGCACCACCAAGGAAGCCCCCAACGTACTCTTTTTTTCAATGTCAATACTTCTATCCAACACAGACAATGTTAAACTGTAAAGTTTCTGAAGTGTTCTAAGTTTCTCAACTCCTGTTATTTCTAGACAAGAGTAAAAATGTAAAAAATATTTCAGAAGTTCAATAAACACAGCTGATCATGGGAAGCAGTGTAATTAAGATGTATATTTGACCAGCTTAAATGAGGGCAAAACCAGTGGTGGATTACTGTAATGACATCTCTTGACACATCTTTGGATCCAATACCATTGATGGTATTTGTCTGTAGACTGGCTTACAACTTGGTCCATTTCCAGTGCTGGTCAGAGATAATGATGCAATTCATAACAAAATACGTTTTATTTAATATTTTCCCAGAACTCAAAATGGGATACATGAAAATTTAGGCTTTTTCTTAAGGCACTCATACCTACTTTAAGAATTTATAGCAGGTTGTGCTACTTTGATTGTACTTATTAGAGCTAAGTTATCTGATCTTTGGGGGACATACTGTATCTTATTTTTGGCTATATTAAATGATGGTCAACAGGGGAAAATCACCTTGGATCCTAAATAAGTTATAGAAAAAGACCTTAGAAGAAAGGCAGCGATGCCAGGAATCTTAGGCCTAAGAAACACATGCTCTTGGATATACTGTATATTTAAAAGCCAAGTAATAAAACCTCTTTTTGCTTTTAAGTGTTAGTTCTGAACTTCTTCGGTTTTTCCAATCCTGTTTGAAAACTTGTTCCTTCTCTGTCTTTTCCATCTAAAGAGTTCAAGAGTATGTTCTCTTCTTTTGTTTTGCAAAGCACTAATCAAACTATTGATGGTAAAAATAATTTCTTTGATAATAATGATTTTTGGCTTTTGTTGTTGTTGTTCTTGACAAAATTTTTACCAGGGCAAGTTGCTGAGGACATTTTGACCACTTGAGTTTTACCTGCTGCCATTGACTTTTCCTTTTTGAAGTGAGACTAAGCATTTGACAGCTCTTTTCTTTGGTAATTCATAGAAGAAAAAGCCTTCAGGAAAAAATATTTGTATTTGATTTTAAGGGGTAACTAAATTTCTTTGTTGTTTGTTTTTTGGAATTGTGTTAAAGGAAATTGTGAAATTGTAATGACTAAGTGCACATTTTTGAAGGTTTTTACTTTGTTTATTTCCTTCATCAAAAAAACAAAGCAAAACCAAGCAAACCAGTAACTGTTAACCCTGATTTATTTTTACTCTTCAAGTGACATTACTTTTAACTGGCTACATTTGGATAATAAAAGCCATGGATTTCAAACCACTTAGTAATTTGGTTTCATTTTTAACACAAATAACACCTTTTCATCCATTTTTATATAAACTTCAAACAACGTATGTTTTAACTTACTGCCAAATAAGAAGAAATGTGTTACATTAAAGTGCATGTTGTTTGCTTGCGCATTTGGAAATACCATTCATTTTATAGCAATTTTGAGTTATTTTTCTGTCACTTTGTATTCCTATTCAAAGAGACATACAGAAACCCTCACTCAAAACAACTCCCTTAGGGTTTACTCCTGGATGTCAGTAGACATGAGCAGGAGGAACAGTATGCAACAAGCTTAGGTCATGAAAATGTCAGCTCTTGGTGACTTGCATTTATTATTATTCTTTGAATTGTGTCCTCTTGAAATTCTGTGAAGGGTATTTTAATATATTTTTGTGTGTGTGTTTAGGTGGGTCAGATAGAGATACTGCTTCACATTTGTCCCCCCTTCCCTCTTTTGATATATAAAATTGAGGCACTCATTTTCTAGGATTTGGTCCAAATTTTTAAAATGTGTGTTGCCAAAGGATAACATGTACAGGAGGTGGAATGTTAATAACATAAAAGACCAGGACATAAAACTTGAAACTTCTTCGACATTAAGATGCAGTTTAAAGTGTTAGATTGTTTTTAATCTAATGAAGTGACTCAGATGTTAGAGAAATACAGAGCAAAATACGTTTTGTTGCATTCTTGCTGTTACTTCTGGGGACTAGAGATGGGGTATTTTTTTTTTTTTTTTTTTGGTTGAGAATTCAGAGGAATAAAGGGATGAGCAGCCATAGGCACTAAACCTCTTTTGCCTCTAATGAGCTGTGTGACCCTGGGCAAGCCGTTTTATTTTCTGAGCCATGTGAAGTCGGGTTCTCTCTGACTGTAAAGTCTGAAGCTCTGATGTGACAGCCAAGGCAGTGCCCGACTGCTGCAGGATGGTGTGGTGATGCCTGGGTGCTGGCAGGGGTGAGGGGTTTGAATACTGCCTCAGATTTAGTCTCTTTGGGTAGCATAAAAGCATCCGGGGAAAGGGAGTTACTAAAAACAGCTGATAAGGACTTCTCTAGTGGTCCAGTGTTTAAGACTGTGCACTTCCAGTGCAAGGGGTGTGGGTTTGATCCCTGGTTGGGGAACTAGGATCCCACATGCCACACAGCCACAAAAAAAGTTGATAATATGTTCCATCTTTTTTCTTTTATATCACTTAAAAATGGCATCAAATTCAATTTAGTAGGCATCCACAGAAGGTGGGCTATTATTTTTCTCAAAGAAAAATGAGCATAGCTCTTAGTATATGTGCATACATACATACACACACACACACAAAGATAGGGAGGGAGAGAGAGAGAGATTGAGCAGTTTCTGTATTTTCTTACAGTTTGAAAAGTTTGTTAGAGTGACCTGAATTTTTTCCAGGATCCTGCTGCAGATTCTATGGCAAGCTCTCTGGAAAGGGTGGGAAGTGTTTTGTTACCTGAATGGCCAGTTTGCCAGTTTACTCTCTGTACTTGTCTGTCTGCTGTGTTTAACATGATTGAAGAGCATCACAGGATAAGCTGTGGAGGAATAATAGATAATGGCTCTTTTGGACATTCATTATGGTTCTAAGCCAGTAGTGCACTGGGTGGGAAGTTAGAAAGGATCGTGTCTTGTAATATATATATATATATTTAAAGTCCTTTTCCTTTAGTCCTTCAAATTGTATCCAGAGATTTTTTTTATTTAAAGGATATGAATTAGAGTTACCTAAAACAGACTAATTAGGAAACAGAGGCTCCTTTATGGCAAATAAGTATTAGATAAACTTTATAATTAGTAAATTAGAAAACTTTATAATTAGAAAAGCTGAAAGCATCCCTAGGAAGCTTTCTTTGACATCTCTCACCTCGTGCCCCTGCTAGGTTAGGTGTTCCACTGTGAAGCGCATGTGAGCGGCACTGTGTCCCCCTCCCTCTGCATGAGACACACACTCATCATCACTGGGGGTGACGAGCTCCTTGAAGGCAGGGCATGTGTCCTATTTGACTCAGTGTTCTCACCCATGTCACATGGTGGTTGCTCAGGAACTATTTGTTGAATGATGTCAGGAGAAGCAAGATTGCTGGATGGCCCCTAATTATGCCCACATCCGTGTAAAATCAAAGTGGGCGATACGTTTAGGTTTGAAATCTTCTCATGACTTTGCATTAAGAAATAAATGCTTCTGCAGCTTTCCATAAGAGTTGATAATTATTATTGAGGACTGACAATGAAGAGTACATATTTGTAAATTTTTTAAATGAAAAAACTTCATTACAGTTTGAGAATGTGTAAAAAAAAAAAAGCTGGTAAAACTATATCGTCAAAAGTGTCATCGCTGGGTTCTGGTAACTTGACTGTTTTGGAGTTTTTGAAAACCTTTGTAATGTTAATTTTATGTAGTCTTTTATTCATGGCCAAGGATATGAGTCTGAAGTAATTCTTCCTCACAGAGCTGCTGGCCAATTAATGTGAGCAAGGCAGATTTGGATACAGGCTGAAATATCTGGTCAGGCCCCACTATTTAGCTGCTGTCATGGAGCAGTTTAAGCAGTGATGGGCACATTTTCTTATTTCTCATTAGTATGAGATCACAAAGAAAGCCACCAGTGAACAGCATTTGCCACACTTCTGACTCTCATTCTATTGGGTTGCTGTGGAGTTGTTCAGTTACTCAGTCATCTCTGACTCTGGACTGTAGCACATCAGGCTCCTCTGTCCTTCACCATCTCCCAAAGTTTGCTCAAACTCATGTCCATTGAGTCGGTGATACCATCCAGCCATCTTGTCCTCTGTCATTCCCCTCTCCTCCTCCTGCCTTCCCAGCATCAGGGTCTTTTCTAATGAGTCAGCTCTTTGCATCAGGTGGCCAAAATATTCAGTGTCAGTCCTTCCAATGAATATTCATGATTGATTTCTTTTAGAATTGACTGGTTGCTGTGAAGTAGATCCAGTTTTATTTTTATTAATGATTAAATTAGTTTGTGTCCGTGTATAACCACTTGTTTTTGACAGAATCTCATAGTTTCTTCTGAAGTCCAGTATCTAGTAGCTCAAAGTAGAGTAATAAATTCAGCAAGGTTCTTTTTTTCCCCTTGTATTCAGAATAAGACCATGGTTGCACTGCACCATAATCAACTGTATAATTTTTAAAATGTCAAAGCATTTGAAGTTTTTCAGATTTCTGTTGTAAAAGTCCTTAGTTCAATTTTACATTATTCTTTATATTGACTGATCTAAAGATTTGGCTATTAATTTAACCAGTGTTATTATACTTTTCCTCTAGCAAAAATCAAACCTCTTTAAATGAATTGATCCCTTACTGTCCTATAACAATGAGGAGTATACAACAGGCATATTTGCAGACACCATTGCACGATATTGTCAACACTTTAAGAGAAGAACAGTTATTGTTTGGCGAGTGAAGGTTAAAGGTAAACATGCCCTGCCAGTTCAAAGAAACACAGGCACCCTACTTTATTATGTATGTGTAAGTAGAGCTCAGTAGAAAATATGGTCAGATTTCACGTATATTTCATAGACTAACAACAGCATTTTCCACTTTTGACTGACACAGCCCTAAGAGCACACCCTTATAGGTGACTTGTATGATGCCATATGCCTTGCAGGCATGCAGTAGGTACTAGCTGATGATAAGAGATGAATATCCTTGCATCTCAGTTCTGCACTTGAGATCACCAAGACTTTTAGGCAGAGTTAATTGATATCTGATGATTTTCTACATTCCTAAGGGAATATGACTTTGAATTATCTCATCATAGATGAATTTGTAAAGTCACAAAAGTTCCAGTTTTGGACTTGGGAAATGACATTTCACTGAGTAATGGTAACTGGTGGTAATGTAAATGCTCAATTTCCTGGCCATTTAAGTCTAATGTGTAGGCATCTGGGGATGCTGATATACTCATTTACTTGTAAGTGAGAACCTTCAGTGCTCCTGGCAGTGCTATTTGTTGGCATCATTTGTTGCATAATTAGTGCAATAGTGGATTTAGAAGTTAAGTGTCAGCCTATGGCTGGAATTATCTGCTGGCCAAAGAACCTTAGCCATTTTCTGGTTTGGGGTTTTTTAATTGGAAAAGGGAGAATACCCTCATTTATTATTCATAGATACAGTATATTTGTTATGATTCCTTTGTTTAAAATGAGACAAAATATGAATTAAAACCAAATACATTCTTCAAGCTTCCAAACTAATTGGAAAGCTGGTTTCATACATCTTCAAACATTATGGCTTTAAATTTTATTATCTAATTGAAATATTTCACCTCAGTTACTATGGGGGATGTTGACAGATAACTAGACATTTCTATTTAGACATTCATAATTAGTCTCTGTTTATTTTTCATAATCATAAAAATACATGATATAGTATTGGACACTGTTGATTTTTCATAAATGGAGGCAGAAATAGTATAGTATCGTGAACAGAATACTTGGAGGAGAAAAAGTGGACATTTACAGTTCACTGTGTGAGATGGGATGGATTCGAGGAATTCTTTCTTTCATCAGTGAGTTCACTTCAGTAGTTTAGTCATGTCTGACTCTTTGCGACCCCATGGACTGCAGCACACCAGGCTTCCCTGTCCATCACCAGCTCCCAGAGCTTACTCAAACTCTTGTCCATCAAGTCGATGGTGCCATGCAACCGTCTCATCTTCTGTTGTCCCCTTCTCCTCCTGCCTTCAATCTTTCCCACCATCAGGGTCTTTTCAAATGAGTCAGTACTTTGCATCAGGTGGCCAAAGTATTGGAGTTTTAGCTTTAGCATCAGTCCTTCCAAAGAATATTCAAGACTGGTTTCCTTTAGGATGGAGTCACCATCTGCACTGATTTTGGAGCCCTCCAAAATTAACTCAATTTTCCCCATGTAGGCGTGGCAAAAGGTAAGAGAGTAACAAAGACCTATTTTTGTGAAAAAGAAAAAAACCAATCAAACAAAAAAGCACAAACATATTTATATAAATTTAAAAAAACCTACCTGAAAGCTACATCCTGAAATTATTAATCTAACCAGAGGGTCTTTTCTTTTTTTATTTGAATTATTTGCATTCAGATTATTTGAATTTGTTATGAATTTATTTGAATTTTATTTTGATGAGCACGTATTATTCTTGTAAAAATATTAAAGAAACAAGCAAAAAAAGAAGCAAGAGACAGACAGCGAGAGAATATGAAGGGCTGTAGGAAGTCAGAAAAGGGCTGGAGAGGCAAATACTAGAGTTTAGAACTGGAGTCTGACACATCAGTTCAGACCTTGCTGGCTACCGGGGAAGCTGGCGGTGTTGGCTGGGTTATATCAACATTTAGAAACATAGCAATTCATTTCCTTAGGTCTGGTGATGATCCATGTAAAATATTGTTTAAATTGTCTAATATGAGGTTAGGCTTTTACACCTAGAAATTGAAGTGTAAGAAGCTATTTATTGGCTAATGGAATAGATTGGTTAATCTTTTACTGAACGAGACATCTGGAATGTCATCAATAAACATAGACAGAAACTCACATATACATTCTCTATGTAAGGTTAAGATACATAAAGCTAAATATATTCATTAGTATCACTTAGGAGAGGGTCTCTCCTTTGTCATGTTTCTTTGGCAAAAGCTAGCAGTTCTGTTAGCAGTGGTTTTGATGATAAAATCCTGTAATTCAAGAGCTTGGCTTACTCAACTAAACCACTGCTACCTTGGGCAATGCTGGACCAACTGTGAGGGGTCTGTTTTCTTGAGACCTGGAAAGCTGTTCTGTTTGCTAAACAATGAAATTGTTGATTTAAATGATTTAATTCCCTTTTTGGCTAAAGGCTGCTGAATGAAAGCAGTGCTTATTTGGGAAGGAATCTGTTGCTAAGGCAACTGATACCTCCTTAATTATTGGCCAATCTTCCCATATGAGATTGGTCTCTTTTGATTGTTGGAAATAACTAGATTGTCCTGAGCACTTTCAGGTCTTGAATTTGGTGGTGATAATGGGGTATGGGAAAAGAATTTCTCTCCCCTACATAATCAGAAATCTCCCATTTGGGTTGGCATGGTGAAGGTACTGTATTTGGGGACGGGAGTAAAAAATAGGTAACCACATCGTAATTGCAAATCTCTTGCATTATAAGAGATCTTGTTACTTAAGACTATTTGTAATTTTACTGTTATAGCACAAGGAACTATAGTCAATATCTTGTAATAGCCTATAATGAAAAATAATCTCAAAAATAATATATATGTTTATGGATAACTGAATCACCTTGCTGTGCCCCTGAAACACTGTAAGCCAACTATACTTCAATAAAATATATATATTAAGAAAAAAAAGACTAGTTGTAGCTGTGTGATGAATTCAGTCTTTTTTTTTAAATTAAAATATTTGACATCTGTAAGAAAAATATATAATCAGTCATTTATCCTCAAGAATGGCCAAATATTAATATAAGGAGAAACCTGCAAATTCTATTTAAATAATTATGCTAACAAGGACTGTCTTCAGGACTGTGTGCAGCCATATATGTGAATGTATCTAGTGGTGCATATGTTGACCTCGGATGGTTTCCTCTTTCTGCCTATTACTTTATAGGATCATGTAAAAGACTTATGGTTTCTTGTCTCTCAGCAGTGAAATTGTTTGATCACTTAAAATTAATTGAAGCTTTGAGCTAGTCAGGCTCAAGTTCCAGTGTATTCATTCATATCATGCTTCTGTCAGTCAGTTCAGTTGCTCAGTTATGTCAGTCTCTTTGTAGCTCCATGGACTGCAACATGCCAGGCCTCGTTGTTCATCACCAACTCCCAGAGCTTGCCCAAACTCATGTCCACTGAGTCGGTGATGCCATCCAACCATCTCATCCTCTGTTGTCCTCTTCTCCTCCTGCCTTCAATCCTTCCTGGCATTGGGGTCTTCCAGTGAATCAGTTCTTTGCATCAGGTGGCCAAAGGATTGGAGTTTTAGTTTTGGTATCAGTCCTTCCAGTGAATATTCAGGACTGATTTCCTTTAGGATGGACAGGTTGGATCTCCTTGCAAGCCTTCCAAGGGGCTCTCAAGAGTCTTCTTGAGAGGAAGAAGCAACACTACAGCTCAGAAGCATCGATTCTTCAGTACTCAAGCTTTCTTTATGGTCCAACTCTCATATCCATACATGACTATTAGAAACACCATAGGACATAGTAAGAAATCAGTAAAATTCTTACAAAATGAGATTTGTCTTTATAGTTGTATGTCTTATGAATACTTACTGTGAATCACAGAGATCATGCATTATCTCGTGTCTTTACAACAAAATGGAAATTTATTATAGTTGCCTTCTGCAAGCCTGGTGAACATTGATGAAATTCGAGTGTCACTCAGGGTGTCCCAGATCTTCTGGTTGAATGGATGTGAAGTTCTGACATGTGACTGTGATTTTTGTCCTGTGCAACCATTTGGATTTTCCAGGAGTCTCACATGAAAGACTTTTGGCACTATAGTACTGAGTCAAATCTGTTTTGTTATACTTTTGGATGGTTATACTTCTTACTCAGGATTAGTCTTTCCATGTTTCACTCATAGTGATGACACATTGGTTTTACAGTTTGGGTAGAATTGAATATGAAGATTTGTACTGTATATTGGAATAATACTTGAGCTGAATTTCATGTACATATTTATTATCTATTCTAGACTTTCAGAATTTCACTCTTCATTTTAGCTTCATAGCTTACTTCATAACTTTAGGCAGTAAATACAAATAAGATTCACTTGAGGAAGATATTAAAATACATAAACAGGGGCAATAGCCTGCAACACTGTTGATTAAAACATAAGCTCAAAGCCATAGAATATAGGTTCAAAATGGTTGCTGTCATCATTAATCTAGTTCTCATGCACGAGTTTTACAGTATCTACCAAAGTTCTTCCATCTAAGGCTGATATATAAACATACAGTTAACTTCATGATATATTTTGCATTAACTTTACTTTTTTTTTTTTTTACTCATAATTTTTCATGAATCCTTCCCTTATACCAGTTCCTTTTTTTTTTTTTTAGGGAAATTTTTTTTTTTTTTATTGGTTTTGCCATACAATGACATGATATCGCCATGGGTGTACATATGCTCCCCCTCCATAACCCCCCTCCCTAACTTTACTTTTTAAAAGCTTTGGAACTTATATCTTATTTGAAATGTATTTAAATCTGACTGTCAGATGCTATTCTTTTTTGTGTTCTATTTTTCAATTTCATAATATTTATAAAATTTTCAAAGGTATTTGTTGAAGTCATCCTTCTTATGAGATTACTTTTCTGGATTATTGTAAGAAAAAAATTTTTTTTAAGATTACACAGAAAGAATGTTCCTTGTTGATTAGATCATAAAAGCTTGATCCAGGTTATTGTATATATTAAAATCAGTCCATTAATTCATTTTGTCATATAAGAGTTGATTCCATTTTCCACCAAAAATATAGCATTAAGATTAGGTTCCTTTCTCCATGACTCCCTGGTCTGCTCTCTTCTCCTGTTCCCTTTCTTCTCATCTTCCATGCTCTTTACCCTCTTTCCTCTTCCTTTAAAAACTGCCAGCTCTTCATTCAGTCCCTCTGTGTCCCATTCTCCTAGAAATTAGTGCAATGCACTAACCACCTTTGAATTGTCAATAGTTGATGTGTCTTTTATCTTTTTTACCATGTTACTTAGAATTGTAACTTACTCAGTCTTTTAGTGAAAAATCCTTTAAAAACTCGCTTGATGGCTGGATTTGATGGTGCAGATATTGTTTCAAGCTAATCCATTAGATATTTATTTCAAGGGGAAAAGAATACTGATAGCCTATCATGCACATTCACTTTCAAGACTGTCTCTTAAAGAAAACTGATTTTAGAAGAGATAAGGCAAAAAGCTTTATTCAATAATTATGATCTATAATAAAATATACTCTAGTTCCATATTCTTAACCAATTAAGTGAGATTATTATGTGTTAATAACATACACAATTTGGGGAGATAGAAAACATTTCTTTTTTCACTCATTTAGTTATTTTTACTCTTTCTAGTGATGACTGCTTATTTCCCCTCTGTTATAACTTTCTATCACAGTTCTTTAGCATGTATTTTATGTAAACTCTTGGTTGTTAAATTCTGAAAAGGGTATTTTATTTTGTTCATGTTATTTTTCTTAGCCCCCCCAAAATGTAACAAGGAAAATCTATTCATCAAAAGATTATTTCATCATTTAAAAAATTCCTTTCCCACATTCTATACTTCTCTTTGTTAGTGTAATGATCTCCCTATATTATTTAACTCCTTCTTTGCTTGTGACATTCAGGTTTGACCCAAGAGTAAGCAATTGAAGTACTTCTAATCTATCGTTGTTAGAAACTCTGCATCTCAAAAATTAATGCTTGTAGGAGCATGAGGGAAAACGAGTAAAGAAGATGTAATATATAAAAGAGTACTCTTTTCTAAGACATTTATGGTCTATTGGGAATCAAGATTACTACATATAAGGCAACCTATTAGCAAGCCAGGGTAATTTTAAGTTTTAAAATATGTGGACAAGTTAACAGTATGAAGCTTCAGTGAGAAAAGAAAAATTACAACAGGCTGGAGATGTCAGAGAAGTTTTAGGCTGAACTTAGATGATCAAATGAAAGGAAAGAGGATACTTAAGAGGAAAATATCAAGATGCTCCTATGATGTTTCTCATCCCAAAGGTGATACATACAACAAACAAAAAAAAAAAAAAGAGAAAAAAAGATTCTTAGCTTCTAGGTTTCCTCATTGGTCCACAGGAGGTCTGTCAAAACCAGTGGACTGGCCCCTTCTATATATTTTCAAGTGCTTTGTTCTAGTAAGCTCAGACAGCTATTATAAAACACCATGGATTGGGTAGCTTAAACAAGAGAAATTTATTTCTCACAGTTATGGAGCCAGGGAAGTCTAAAATCAAGGTGCGACCAATTCAGTTCCTGCCTAGAGCCTGCTTCTTGGTTCATAGAGTCTGTATCCATCTTACTGTGTCCTCACGTGGCCTTTCTTTGGTGCCTGCACATCAAGAGGAAAGAGCTTTATTTATTTATTTTTTTTTCATTTTCTTTACTTTATTGTGTTGGTTTTGCCATACGTTGACATGAATCCGCCATGGGTATACATATGTTCCCCCTCCAGAACCCCCCCTCCCTCCTCTCTCCCGATTCCCTCCCCCTGGGTCATCTCGGTGCACCAGCCCCGAGCATCAACCCTGGGCTGGCAATTGATTTCACATATGATAATTAACATGTTTCCAAAAAAAAATATATATATATATACTAATGCATATATATGGAATTTAGAAAGATGGTAATGATAACCCTGTATGTGAGACAGCAAAAGAGACGCAGATGTATAGAACAGTCTTTTGGACTCTATGGGAGAGGGCAAGGGTGGGATGGATGATATGGGAGAATGGTATTGAAACATGTAAATTACCATATGTGAAATGAATCATCAGCCCACAATTGATGCATGATACAGGGTGCTCAGGGCTGGTGCACTGGGATGACCCAGAGGAATGGAATCAGGAGGGAGGTTGGAGTGGGGTTCTGGAAGGGAAACACATGTATACCCATGGTGGATTCATGTCAATGTATGGCAAAACCAACACAATAATGTAAAGAAAATAAATAAATTAATTAATTAAAAAAAAGAAGAGGGAAGAGCTTGTGTTTCTCTTGCTCTGTCTCCCCTGAGCTTTATCGGGTTATAACTGACAAAATTGTAGATGTATTTAAAGTGTACAATATGATGATTTGGTATACTTTGTGAAAGGATTCCCATAGTTGAATTAATTAACACATTCATCACCTCACATATTTACCTTTTGTGTGTGAAAACACTGAAGTTCTACTCTCTCAACATTGACTTTGGGGGGATGTAATATTCAGTTTCTAGCACTCCCTAGAGCTCATATTTGCTATGCTCAGTCCTGTCTTTTCTTTGCCTCCCTATATTCCCTCTGCACCCTGGGAGATATGGTACACTACAAAGATGACTGTAAGACAGTCCAGACTTAGTTCAGGACCCTCCCTTTAGCTTTACATAGTTGTATCAGTTCAGAGTTTACACATTTATAAATGCTTTTAGATATTTTCTGAAAATTAACTTTTTGAAGAATTTGGCTCACTTTATACTCCATAGATGTAAATATTTGGTTTTAAATAAATGTAGTTTATTATTTAATGACCACTTAATAAAGGCCCATTATATGCTCTTTTCTGACTTTTGGCCTAGGAGTTTGTTCCATTTTCTTGTCCCTGTACTTTCAAGGGCAGATTTTGGAGGGGCATAAAAGCACTTGCTGTGAAATAGTGACAATTATTACTGAATACATGTTTTTAAAGATCTTTTATATACCATTTATCCACTTCAAATTCTTATTGTGCATGTAATTATTTACAAAGTGTCATGCTTAGTCAGGGGTTTATAAACTTTTTCTTTTAAGTTAGTTATTGTTAGCCGCTCAGTTGTGTCTGAGTCTTAGTGACCGCATGGACTGTAGCCTGCCAGACTCCTCTGTCCATGGAATTCTCCATTCAGGAATACTGGAGTGGGTTGCCATAGGCTTTGTGGGCCATTTGGTCTCCATTTCAACTACATGACACTACCACTGTGGCATGAAAGGAGCCATGGACACTATGTAAACAAATGAGTATGGTGGTGGTCTAGTAAATTTTTATTTTCAAAAATAAGAAGCCAGCCTATAGGCCTTAGTTTGCTAGGTGTGCTAAGTGGTGGGGCTACAAAGATGGATATGAAATTATCTCTGTTGTTGAGACATTTGTAACATAGCTAAAGAGACAGACTTATGAGGGAGAATTTCATGAGTTGATAGATTCCAAGATCAGAGTAATGCGTGGGATACTCTGAAGCACAAGGTAGGGGCACTTAACCTATTTTGGAGATTCAAGGAAGGCTTTCTGGAGGAGGTGAAGGAAGGATACGAGTTAACCAAATGAAGCAAGGTGGAAAATAAAAGGAGCAGCTCAGGAACTTTTAACATTAGGTTAGAAAATTTTTGAGTTACAGATGCTTCTGGGACAGTCAAAGTCATGTATGCCCAGCTAGGAGTTTAAAAGTGCATTCATGAGGGTACAGTGTGGCAAAGATACAGTGACACTAAAAACCATAAATAAGAAACACCAAAGTTTCAAAGACTAAAAATAAAAGTTCATTTCTCCTTGTATACAGGCCTATGCCAGTTGGGTGATCACCTTCATCCTTGAACTGTACTTTGTGGAATTGTGGACTTCAAGTTTGCCATGGTGACATCGGCAGGAGAATGAGATGAGGAAGGGACGCCAGTTCTTTGCTGCCCTGGTCTAAACTACTTGGACCAGAGCTAGTCACAAGCGCCCAACCTAAGTGCAAGGGAGGCTGCTGGGGAATGCAGAAGACTCAGGCACAGTCACCGTCTTTATCTTATTCAGAAAGTGGGGAGTCTCTTGTGGGTAGACAGTTGAAAGGTTCACCTAAGGAAAGAATTTAACAAATTTCTAGAAATGTGAGAACATTCCAGATTGGAATGCCATTGCCATTCAATTTCTTTTTCTAGTGAGCACCTCTGATTCTCCTATAAGGCTTCTTATTATGTAGAGGGAGCTCTGTGAACAGAAGAAAGAGGAGGAAGGGATGATCATCCTTTTAAAATGGGAACATTCTCTTTTCTGCTTAGACAATGTAAAGCAACTCATGTTTGGTTTTGTGTTTTTTAAGGGTCAAAATTTAGATTGCTAACATCTATCCTTCTCCTGTTATAGAACAGATTTAAAGATATATAATTTTTAGGAAAATTATCAATAAGAAGATATGTGGAATTTTATTTTTTCATAGTTCAATACTTATAATCACCTGATGGTTTAAGAAAAAAAAAAAGCAAAGTTCCAGCCTAATAACCAAAAGATTGATTTCTAGTTGAGACTACAATGAAATAGAATGGACTGTGATGAAATAGAATGTACTGGAATCTATCACATACAGTAAGGTTAAGTATTGTTTTTTGAAACTTTTCTTTCAATAATAGGTGTGTGTGTATGTTTATGTGTTTACTCTTAAAAAAGCACATTTCATACTTGTGGGTCATGGACAAAAAGATGTTGAAAGATACTAGAGTAGGTATATTGCTGGGATTCAAGGGTGTAGATCAACTCTGCTTTTGACTTATGAATAGATGCATTCACCCGGCTAGAACCTGGAGCTAAGTGAAAGAAAACTCCAGAGGAGAGGAGATATTACAGTCAGAAAAGGGGAGGAGATGTCTGCTCTTGAGAAAGCAGTTTGTTTTGGTAGAAGGCAGGTGGGGGTCATGAAGGAAGATGGTCCCAGTTATCTGGAGGCCACCCTACTTGAGGGAACACATCTAGGCAAAGTGCCTGTGGGTTTTGTCAGCTGTTTTGCTTATTGATTGCTTGCATAATAAACTGCTTCTGAATTTAGTGGATTAAAGCAACTGTTTTATTTTGGTCATGATTTTGTGAGTTAAGAATCTGGAAAAGGCTCAGCCGGCCAGAGAAGATGGCTCTCCATCCACACGTCCATTGCCTCAGAGCTCTCGGGCCGCTCTATCTTCACAGGTGGTCTTGTCCTTCAGGCCGGCTCGCGTGGCTTGACTGTGTCACTTATGGCATGGTGGATTCTGGGTAATCGCATTCCTTACATGGCGGTTGGCTTCTAATAATGTGTTGTTTCAAGAGACAGGAAGTAGAAGTTGTCATATGTTAAGGCCTGAGCCCAGAAACTGGCACAGTGTCATTCCTACCATATTCTATTCAGGTTCGAGACAAAGAGAAATAGACCTTACTTCTCAATGGGACCATTATCAAAGAATATGAGGCCAGCTGTAACATGCTGGGCTTCCCTGGTGGCTCAGAGGGTAAAGAATTGCCAGCAATTCAGGAGACCTGGATTCAATCCATTCAGGAATACTGGAGTGGGTTGCCATAGGCTTTGTGGGCCATTTGGTCTCCATTTCAACTACATGACACTACCACTGTGGCATGAAAGGAGCCATGGACACTATGTAAATAAATGAGTATGGTGGTGGTCTAGTAAATTTTTATTTTCAAAAGTAAGAAGCCAGCCTTTGGGAAGATCTCCTGGAGAAGGGAATGGCAACCCACTCCAGTATTTCTGCCTGGAGAATTCCACGGACACAGGAGGCTGGCAGGCTCTACAGTTCATGGGGTCACAAACAGTCAGACACGACTTAGCAATTAACACTTTCACTTTTTTTTTTAACTTTTACTGTGATACATCAGCCAATCTATAGTGATTGTTTTAGAAAGGTAGCACCTGGTAAGGTTCTCTCTTCATTTTTTGCTGCTTTTATTCAAATTATTAAGGTCAAAAATAGTTATTATGTTAGTTCAACTGTTTTAAACTTTTTCTTACTTATTTCCTTTTTCCTTTTGTTTTGACTAAAATTTTAAGTGAAATGTAGATTCACATGCAGTAGTAAAAAATAATACAGAGATCCCATATACCCTTTACCTTACTGCCTCCAGTGGTAACCCTTGCAAAATAATAGTGCAATATTACAACCAGGAAATTGATATTGATGTAATCTGATAACCTTATTCAGATTTTTTGGTTTTACATGTATTCATGTATGTGGGCATGTGCCTATATGTTTAGTTCTATGCAGTTTTATCATATGTAGGTGTGTGTGTCTACCACCACAGGCAAGATACAGAACACTTGCTTCACCCCAAGAATCCCTCGTTTCTCTTACATAACTGCATCTTCTTCCTCTCATCCTAATCTCTAGCAACCACTGATCTATCTGTTCTCTATGTCTATGATGTTGTTATTTCAAGAATGTTCTATAACTGAAATCAAATGATGTATAGCATTTTGGTATTGGCTTTTTTTTTTTACTTCAGATTCATCCACATTGTTGTATAGAACAATAATTTGTTCCTTTTATTCCATGGTTTGAATGTACCAAAATTTGTTTAGCCATTCATTTGTTTAAGGACATCTTGGTTGTTTCCACTTTTGAGTTTTTTATGAATGACTGCTATGAAATTCATGTATAGTTTTTTAATATGTTTTTACTTCTCTTGGATAAATACTTAATAGTGTAATTGCTGGATTGTGTGGCAATTGCATTTTAGTTTTAAAGTGCCCAGCTTTTTCCAGAGTGGCTGTACCATTATTCATTCCCAATGTATGTGTGATTGAGTATTTCTGAAATCTTCTCAGCATTTGGTGTTATAATTATTTCTTATATTAGTCATTTTAATAGGTGTATGGTGATATCTCATCATGGTTTTAATCTGCATTTCCTTAATGGCTAATGATTTCCTTAATGATCTTCCCTGGTGGCTCAGATGGTAAACTATCCACCTGCAATGCAGGAGACCTGATTTCAATCCCTGGGTTGAGAAGATCCCCTGGAGGAGGGCATAGCAACCCACTTCAGTATTCTTGCCTGGAAAATCCCCATGGACAGAGGAGCCTGTTGGGCTACAGTCCATGGGGTCACAAAGAGTTGCATATGAGTAAGTGATTAAGCATACAAGGGTTTATCATGTTGACTATCTTTTCATGTGCTTATCTTTGGTAAAATGTCTGTTCATGTCTTTTGCTCATCTTCTAATTGGCTTTAATTTTCTTTATACAATTGAGTTTCAAGAATTCTTTATATATTCTGCATACTAGTTCTTTGTTGGATATATAGCTTGTAAATATTTTTCTCTAAGTTGCAGCTAATCTTTCCATTCTAATAGAATCTTTTGCAGAACAAAGCTCTTTAATTTTGATGAAGTCCAATTTTTTTGTTTTTCTTTGTGGATTGTGCTTTTGGCGTCAAGTCCAAGAACTCTTCTCCTAGCCCTAGACCTGAGATGTTTTTGGTTAAATTTTATAGTTTCATATTTTACATTAAGTCCATATTCCATTTTGAGTTAATTTTTGTTTATGGTGTGAAGTTTTGGTTGATTTTCTTTTTTCTTTTTTTTTTTGATGGAGGTCCATTTGATCCTTCAAGTTTTTAAACACAGTTGCATTTTAAGTGTTGGCTTGTCTCAGATAAAAATTAAGGACAAATAAGTTTTAATCTGCATTCATTTCAAGAAAAGAGGAAACAAAAAATGACTATATGGCTATATGATAGGAGTATGAAAGAGAGATAATTGAATAAGGAAAACTAAAATTCAAGAAGAAAGAACTGAGAACTATTTGTATAACTCATCCTTTCTGCAGAATGTATTCATTTCTATTAAGACTTTTTCTCATTCTTCAAGGATTTTGTAATATATGGTTGATTCTTTTCCTGATATATGAAGCAGTTTTCAGAGATTTTTATGTCTGAAAATATATATATTATATATAGAATTTTTCTTAGTTGTTCCTGATTATACTTGATTTTTGACATTCGAGAATAACAATAGTTGATTTTAGTCAATATTATGTATTTTGTTCTTTATTTGTTAGGATTGAAATTATGTTAAAATACTGATTATAATCTGGTCAGAATTAAGCCCCATTTCTTATATAGATGCCTACAAAACTAAAATTTTAGTGCTAATGATTAGTAATAACATGAGGTATTTCTAGTAGTATGAATAGTTCAAGATATCCATCTCATATACCAAATTGGGTTTCTATAATAAGTCTACTAATTTTCCTCCAAAATTAACTCTGTTTAAACCATTCTTGATTTTGTCATATTTCAAAATGTGTTAGCTAATATTACTTTAAATAATCAAGGTATCATTTTTATCTTGCAAATTTATGCTGATCAAAAAATCTTCAAATTTGAAATGTTTATAAAAATGACTGTGTGACAGAATGGCAAACATACTCTTTAAAATGTTTTAATTTTAAAAGCTCACAAGGCATTTAGAAAGGTAGTGCCTACAGGAAAAGCATTATCTTCAATATTATTTACCTGTTCATTTTGGAATTCATAAAATTTGTTCACTTTTTTTGAAATTTGACTATGTGGGTCCTTATTATCAGGAAGGAATAGAAAAATGAAGGCAGTTTGGAGTTGAATAGAAGTTATTAATGAGCTTAGCTTTGACTGAAATGACAGATTAATGGCTAAATTTTCTTCTCTAACAAGTCTGTTAAAACTTCTAGCTTGCTTCAGTAAATTCTTTTTGTCATTACAAATTGAAGGCAAAAGGCAAAGTAGTTTTAATTTCAATTTTGAAATTCAGACTTTAAATCTTTAGTGACCTTCATGCAGAACAAGGAAGGACTGGTTGTACTTATTTGGAGCCCATTAAAAAAGTAGTGTAGACACTATGAGTCATATAACACATAACATTTTCTGTTTTTTATTGACTGCCAAAAAAACCTCACACTGAACCAAATTGGTTGGCTGTATTGCTATTCTGTACTATGTTGGGAAGATCCTCTGGAGGAGGGCATGCCAACCCACTCCAGTATTCTTTCCTGGAGAATCCCCATGGACAAAGGAACATGGTGGGCTACAGTCCATGAGGTCACAAAGAGTCAGACACGACTGAGTGACTAAGCACAGCCCAGCACCACACTATGGGATATGCCTGTTTTGTAACTATCCTGACCTCATCTCATTTTTTTCTAATGTGTAATAATTCAGATTTATTTAGTGCTTTTTATAGCACTCTACAAATTTTATGTTAAATGTTTAATAGCCCTTTGAGATAGATATTTTTCATTATCTTCACTTTATTGATGAAGTGTTTGGTTCAGTCAGTTCAGTTTAGTCACTCAATCGTGTCTGACTCTTTGCGATCCCATGTATCGCAGCACGCCAGGCCTCCCTGTCCATCACCAGCTCCTGGAGTTTACCCAAATTCATGTCCATCAAGTCGGTGATGCCATCCAGCCATCTCATCCTCTGTCGTCCCCTTCTCCTCCTGCCCCCAATCCTTCCCAGCATCAGGGTCTTTTCCAATGAGTCAACTTTTCGCATGAGGTAGCCGAAGTATTGGAGTTTCAGCTTCAACATCAGTCCTTCCAGTGAATACCCAGGACTGATCTCCTTTATGAGATCAGCTGATGAAGTGTAGAGCATTGATGAAGTATAGAAAGTTCAAGTTTGCAGTGAAATTATGAATTTGTACAGAGTGGAATCGACTTTCTGCTTCCTATATCAAGAAAGTCATGATATTAAAAATTATCTGTTGAACTAAATTGGTTGCCTAATGACATGGTCAGTTTTCATTCTGATACAAGGATTACCAGTCACAGACTGGTAAGTAGCAGTTCGTTGCCAATCTGGATATAACTGAACCAAAACGTGGGTCTGTTCACCTGCATACAGTAAAGCAAATCTCTTGACACCAGGTTGTGGTGAAGAAAGTGAAAGTGAAAGTTTAGTCACTCAGTCCTGTCCGACTCTTCGCAACCCCATGGACTGTAGACTACCAAGTTCCTCTGTCCACGGGATTTTCCAGGCAAGAGCACTGGAGTGGGTTGCCATTTTTTTCTCCAGAGGATTTTTTCCGACCCAGGGATTGAACCTGGGTCTCCTACATTGTAAAGCATCTGAGCCACCAGGGAAGTCCTTGGTGGTGAAAATTGCAGTGTTAACTATAAGGCACCATACAAGGGACAGGTTATGCTGAAAAAAACCCTGAAATCCTTAATGGAGAATTTTAAGGGCAAGATAAGGAAGGAGGAGTCCTAGGGTGTGTTATCAGCTCCTACATAATTCTCTGGTTTGGTTGCCTGCATACTAAGTTGCTTCAGTCATGTCCAGCTCTTTGCGACCCCATAGACTATAGCCCACCAGGCTTCTCTGTCCATGAGATTCTTCAGGCAAGAATACTAGAATGGGTTGCCATTTCCTTCTCCTCTAATTTGGTTAATGGGAGCCTATCAGGATGGTGTGACAAAGGGTTAACATTATCAGTCCTTAGGTGCCAGTAGGTCTGGGGTCTGTGTGCTCGTGGTCATCAGGTAATCAATTTCTTCCAGTTGGTGGGAGTTTTAACATCTGTGAAATAACTCAGGAAATGTGCATCAGATACTATCATCTAGGTACTTCAGGGAAGAGCTGAAGCAGAGAGTACAGGGAATGGGGTCTGACCCAGAAAAGCCTGTAGGATCCTACATGAAGACCAAACTTTGAGCAGCAGTGTTCCAAAATAGTGTTTCTCAAACTGTTCGTGAAGAAGGATCCCTGAATATGAATTTCTTTTTAAATGTTCAAAATTTGTAGACTAATATTAATACTTTTATAAAATACAATAAAAACATTTGTGGTAATGTCAAAAGTTTCTATGCATTTTCTGTAATTACCTTGTTTTGGAACAGTAATTGAAACCATTTACCTCAGATTAGGACTTAAACCCACACAGCTAGGATTCAAACCCAGCCAAAACCCAGTTTGGGACTCAAACCCATGTGACCAGTACTTGAACCCGGCTGAAATCCTGTTTTGGACTTGAACCTGTATGCCTGGAACTCGAACCTGGCCAAAACCCTACTTGGGACTTGAACCCACATGGCTGGGTCTTGAACCCAGCCAAAACCTGGTTTCAGGACCTAATGAAGTTCAGGTTCTTGATGTCTCATCACAGAAAGAATTCAGTGAGTGACAAAGTGATAGGTAAGAAGTGTATTTACTCAGATTCTGATAGAAGCACACTCCACATACAGGGGGGTAGGCGATTGCAGAGGGCTAGTGAATGTGGCTTGGTTGGCTTTTATAGGCTGGGTAATTTCATATGCTAATGAGTAGGAGGATTATTCCAACTATTTTTGGGAAGGGGTAGAGATTTCCAGGAATTGGACCACTGCCTTGGTCTTTTGACAGTGCCTTGGAACTGTCCTGGCACCTCAGGGTGTGTCATTTAGCTAGCTGATTGAGGATCAGGGTCTAATCAAAGTTGATTTGTGTGCCTCTTAGACCCATCTGATTCTAATTGGTTTATGTTGTGTACTTGGGCTATGTCACTCTTTGAAAAGTTGTGCCCTGCCTCCTTTTCTCCTGTTACATTCCCTGCTCAGAGATATTACTCCCATATTCTTATGGGAGGCAGAAGGGCGAAGGTCCATCTTCTGTAACTGCTTTAAGGTTGAGTAGGGGCATTGCCCCTTGCCTCAGTTCAGTTCAGTTGCTCAGTCTGTCCGACTCTTTGACTTCAGCACACCCGGCTTCTCTGTCCATCACCAACTCCCGGAGCTTGCTCAAACTCATGTCTATCAAGTTGGTGATGGCATCTAAACTCTCATCCTCTGTCACCGCCTTCTCCTCCTGACCTCAGTCTTTTCCAGTATCAGGGTCTTTTCCAATGAGTCAGTTCTTTGCCTCAGGTGGTCAAAGTATTGAAGCTTCAGCTTCAGCATCAGTCCTTGCAATGAATATTCAGGACTGATTTATTTTAGGATTGACTGGTTTGATCTCCTTGTAGTCCAAGGGACTCTCGAGTCTTCTCCAACACCACAGTTCAAAAACATAAATTCTTCAGAGCTCAACTTTCTTTATAGTCCAACTCTTATATCCCTACATGACTACTGGAAAAACCATAGCTTTGACTAGACAGACCTTTGTTGGCAAAGTAATGTCTCTGCTTTTTAATATGCTGTCTAGGTTGGTCATAGCTTTTCTTCCAAGGAGCGAGTATCTTTTAATTTTGTTGCAGTTACCATCTGCAGTAATTTTGGAACCCAAGAAAATAAAATCTTTCACTGTTTCCACTATTTCCCCATCTATTTGCCATGAAGTGATGGGACTGGGTGCCATGATCTTCATTTTATGAATGTTGAGTTTTAACCAGCTTTTTCACTCTCTTCTTTCACTTTCATCAAGAAGCTCTTTAATTCCTCTGTTTTCTGCCGTAAGGGTGATGTCCTCTGCTTATCTGAGGTTATTGATATTTCTCCCAGCAGTCTTGATTCCAGCTTGTGCTTCAGTCAGCCCAACATTCACATGATATACTCTGCATATAAGTTAAATAAGCAGGGTGACAATATACAGCCTTTACATACTCCTTTCCCAATTTGGAACCAGTCTGTTGTTCCATGTCTGGTTCTAACTGTTACTTCTTAAGCTGCATACAAATTTCTCAAGAGGCAGGTAACTTTGTGGGAGCAGTGACCCCACAAGAGATGGAGCCAGAGTTGCCTGTGAGTATCCAGGAGTCTCTGGCGGAGGCGTGGGTCAACCGTGGCCTGCATGGGGTCAGGGGCACTGACTACAACAGTCCTGGGAGCCACAGGTACTGGCATAAGTCATTTAGAAGGAGGTCGCCATTACCACCATTACCTCTGCCATTGTTTGGCCTCAGGCCAAACTACATGGAGGGAACATAGCCCCCTCCATCGACAGAAAATTGGATTAAAGATTTACTGAGCATGGCCCCACCCTTCAGAGCAAGACCTAAATTCCCCCACAGCCAGTCCCTCTCATCAGGAAGCTTCCACAAGCCTCTTATCCTCATCCATCTGAGGGCAGACAGAATGAAAACCACAATCACAGAAAAGGAACCAAACTGATCACATGGATCAGAGTCTTGTCGAACTCAATAAAACTATGAGCCATGCAGTGTAGGGCAACCCAAGACAGACGAATCATAATGTAAAGTTCTGACAAAACATGGCCCATTGAAGAAGGGATGATAAACCACTTCAGTATTCTTGCCTTGAGAACTCCATGTATAGTATGAAAAGGCAAAAAGATATGAATTTGCCTATGAGGGAGTAAAAATCTCTGCAATACTTGGTCTGGAGGCCCCAGGAGCAGGGCAGCTCCTTATTTTAGTCCATATGGGCTGAAATCCCTACATAGCCATCATCTTGATGTAGAACTGTTGTAACTGGCTCCTTAGGTTTCCTATGGATCATCTTGATGATGGAGCGCTTTTTGTATGAGCACCATGGTACAAAAATATCAATAAATGACAAATGACTTAAAAGGCATGGTCAAACATCTGATTACAGTGTAAGATAAAGGGTGGCTACAAATAACCAGAATTACAAATGGTTACATTTAACATAACATACCAAATAACCCTTGTTAAATATTTCTCTTTGAGATACCTCAGGGGCCCTCTAAAGTGTCCCCCAAAGTTAGTTTTCAGTCAGATAAGATCATAAGTCACTATGAGATAATACTTATCCTCTAATCAATGTTATAAAGATCTCAAAAGTGAATACAAATCACTTACATGCAAAGAAACTCACCTCAACCTATTTGTAAAAAGCAGCATTTCAAGAATACTTTGGAGGAAGAAACCAAGTCCAGTCTTGTCCTAGCCCATTCTGATCAAAATCCATTTACCCAAGTAAAGTTAATCCAGTCTTAGAAAATCCTAATCTTGTGTAACTCTTTGTATTAATCACACCAATAAGCTTAAACTACTTTCATACCTGTGTTGACTAAAACACAACTTGAGAGTTGTGAGTTAAGTCAATATATAAGGTTTTAGTGAAGGGGGAGTTCAATGCCATGGAGCACCATTTTACAAAAGGGTTTTGTTAGTCATGGGGTCTGATGTCACCATGAAGGGATTTAGTGCTTCTCTAGATATGAGGAGATGCAAGGATTGAGAGCATAAAATCTGTTCCTAAAAACATCCAGCTATCTAAAGACCTGTCCCACCAGATTCCCTGGAGCACAGAGAGCCTCACTCCACCCTGAACTCCCTCAGGGGTTGTTGAAGGTCACCAGCTTTAGCAGCATGGGGTTCAGTCATGAGGCAGATGGCAAAATGCCTTTGTTGTTCAGTGGTTGGCAATGCTCTTGGTAAGCACCAATTTGTAGTTGACACCAGGTATTAGTTTTGTCCTGAGTACTTTCCATATAACATGATCCTGAAATTTATCCTGGCCAGATTATTTTGTATTTCTGAGTATATAAGTAATTAGTTTCCTTTGAGTCAATTAAATAAAGTTCTTTTATGAATTAATTTTTGATAATATCATACCTCTATAACACATATAGACACATATGAACGCACAAACACAGAGGCCTCATAGTTCCTGTTCCAGAATTTTAGCCATGATCTTGAGAATCCAAACCATTTTCCCAAAATAGTTTTTAAATCTGGGAGAGGTTCATTATCATTTGATATATATTGAAGTAGTCTGAAAAGTGGGATTATCTTTTCTGTCCATGTGGGAAAAGTCTCTACTCATCCAGTGACTGTGTCTACCTTTACCAGTAAATGTTTGTGTCCTCTGGACTTGGGCATCTGAGTAAAATCAATTTGCCAGTTCTCCTCCATGTTGTTTCCTTGGGTCTAAATAATGGAGGAGAGGGCGGCACTGGTCTCAGATTATTTTGTAAACGTATGTCACATGATTTGGTAATCTGGGCCACCACTATTTTCATTCCTTTACCCACAAACAATCTTTGTGGTAAATTCAGAAGAGCTTTCCAAAGAGCTTTGCATTCATAGTGGGTAGTTTCATATAAAGGCTTGATTATTTTGCATTGTTGAGCTTGTGAAATTGTAATCGTTTCATCCAGTGTATACCATCCCCTTTGACTTGTTAACCCCATATTTTTAGACCAGTTTTCTTTCTTGGTATAGCAGGGTTGTGGCATTTTCTCCATCAAGCCTGGAACTTTTAAAATTGCCTGTGTTTTATCTGTTGGTATGCAAACCATTTTGTTTCTTGGTCAGATTGGTGATTTCCCTTTCCAATATCAGACCTGGGAATCTGAGACTGATGTCCCCCACAGTGAACAACAGTTATTTCTTGAGGATCTTGTTTAGTAACCACTGGCTGGATATCTTTGGCCAGACCAGGAACCTCAATATTCCACATCCCACAGTCTATTAAGGCTTCTGTCTATCTCAACTTTAAAGTGTCCCTTTCTGTTTTTTGTTAGAATCATTTGGTGATGAGAGTGGTTCCTTTGTTCCTCCAGAAACAGGGTGGCCCCTAACTTAGTTAATAAATCTCTCTTCCCATTAAAGGGATGGGACAATTGGGCACAAACAGAAATGGTTTCATAACGATTTTTGAACTAGCTTGAGCCGACCATGCTTTGAGTAGCACTAGTATAGAGCATATTCATGTATGAATTGTGATTCTAGATTCTAATGAGAATTCCAGTATCTTATTCAGCAGTAATATGTGAGGATTGTCTGATTTGCATATATATAAACAGGAGACCCGGGTTCAATCCCTGAGTTGGGAAGATCCCCTGGAGAATGAAATGGCAGCCCACTCCAGTACTCTTGCTTGAAAACTCCCATGGATGGAGGAGCCTGGTAGGCTACAGTCCATGGGGTCGCAAAGAGTTGGATACGACTGAGCAACTCCACTCAAACTTAGGGCCACAGGTGGAGAATTGCAGAGGAAACATCTGGGTATTAATCCTGCCTAGGATAAGCACCATTGATTTAACCAGTTTGCAAATGGCCAATTAGAGCAAGGGAGTAAGCTTGTAGGTCTATGGGGCAGAATACCTATAGGAAAACTGGTCACAGGAAGGGAGCTTCCCTTCTACAGAGTTTAAGAACCTTCAGTCTTCACACCCAGTGGACTTGCTCTCACTGCAGGAAAGCATGCTTTTCTGCTTTCCTCACACTTAAATGTTGAATGTCAGGTTGAAAGTTCTGAACTTCACCCTGATGAGAGCCCTCATACAATATTTCATGCACACTGAGAAGGGAGGGGCAGGGACAAACATCCATACCTACACAGGACCATTCTGGACATCCACTAGGGTTAAAGTACTGTACCTCATTTCCTTTCCCAGAAGAAGTGGGTGTCGTTCTCACTTCCCCTCACCCATCTGCCTTGCCTTGCTTTTCTTTTTCTCGTTTCCATAGCACTTCTCCCTAACATCACTATACAATTTGCATACTTAGGCTTTGCCTCTTGTATCTCCTTGTAATTTCAGACGTTAGAACAAGTGAGATATGAATGACAACATTCTGAGAATTTTCTCTGCTGGTGGGTGGAGGAAGGCACACCCAGTGAAGCTGCTGTTTCCTCCTCCTTCCTTAATTAAGTCAGCTGTGGCACTTGTATTAATTTCTGGTGCTACCTCTTCCCCAGGAGCTGAGGCTCCAGGCTGCCACTACCTTATAGGACAAAGTCATCCAGTGCTCGGCCATTTCCATATAAATTTGTACATCAAACAAAATTTCTTTTATCTTACTTTTTTTTTTTTTCTTCTTAAGAAGGCAGTAGTGTTGTGGTTAAAAATAGGGCATAAAATTATTAGGTCCTCCCCTTAACATTTGACTTTGGACAAATGACTTCACTTTTCTGTATCTCATTCTTCATAAACTGAGGCTAATAAATCATAGGCTTGCTGTAGGGATGAAATAAGAAAACACACATAAAGCACTTAGCATGGCACCTGGCATGTTGTGAGCACTCAATGAGTGGCAGCTATTATTATTATTATCTAGCTTTTATGGATGAATTTTAAACATGGCAAAAAAATTGTACTTTCATTTATCTTATTTTGACAGTATACCTCTTCTCCTGACCTACATTACTGAAATTTAAAGAACCGTTTCCCAACCTTTTATTATTGCTAGACTTTCAAGAGTCCTTTACCTTCTTTGCACTTTCCCATTCCTGGGTTATGATGTGTATGAACTGCAATAAAGTAAACGTAGTCGTTTTTCTATATTGAAAGGCCAACTGGTTAAAGATGACATAAACATATCTATACTAAATCTCTACCAAAAGGCATAATATATTGCTGACTTAAGAGGGTTTTATTAAGTTGCTGAAAATGGAATTTTAATTTGATTTTTATTTTTTGTTTTTTTCATAACATAAAATAAATGTAAACAAATTTCCTTTCTCAAAGCAAAAAAAAAATGAATGTAAGTATTTCCAGGATCTTCTGAAGGACTTGTAATGATATATGACTTGCTATCGCCCATCTGTGTGTGTGGAGCCAGTTCAGAAAAAAGCCTGTTTAATTTCATTTAGTGTTAATGTTATTCACAATAAGTCATACATTTTTATGGAATTAAAAAACATTCTGAGGAGCACTTTGGTAACTTCTTTTTTTTTTTTTTATTAGTTTTGCCATACAATGACATGATATCACCATGGGATTACATATGCTCCCCCTCCAGAACCCCCCTCCCTCCTCCCTCCCCCCGGGAAATCTTGATGCACCAGCCCAGAGCATCAATCCTGGGCTGGCGATTGATACACATATGATAATTAACATGTTTCAATGTCATTCTCCCATATCATCCCACCCTTGCCCTCATCCACAGAGTCCACGAGTCTCTTCTATACATCTGCGTTCCTTTTGCCGTCTCGCATGCTGGGTTCTCGTTACCGTCTTTCTAAATTCCATATATATGCGTTAGTATGGTAACTTCTTATATGTGTTTATTTTCATACTGGTGTTGACTGGGTTGATCATAATTTCTAAGCCATACAGAGGGAGAAATGCCCTCAGGCAATTCTTCTTAGTAGCTCACTACAGAAAGACAGATTGTCCCATTGCCTTCCCCCCACCTGCACTCCCACCTCCATTTTTCACACAGGATTGGGTGGGGACCAAAGCAGAGCAGGTCTTCCCTGGTGGCTCAGTGGTAATGAATCTGCCTGCAGTGTTGGAGACTTGGGTTTGATCCCTGGGTTGAGATGATCCAGGAAGAATTAAATTGCAATCCACTCTAGTATTCTTAAAAATGGAAACAGTGACCGACTTTATTTTCTTGGGCTCCAAAATCACTGCAGATGGTGACTGCAGCCATGAAATTAAAAGACGCTTGGTGCTTGCAAGAAAAACTAAGACAAACCTAGATAGTGTATTAAAAGGCAGAGACATCACTTTGCCAACTAAGGTCCACATAGTCAAAGCTGGGATTTTTCCAGTAGTCATGTACAGATAGAATTGGACCATAAAGAAGACTGAGAACTGAAGAACTGATGCTTTTGAACCGTGGTGTTGAGAAGACTCATGAGAGTCCCTTGGACTACAAGGAGATCAAACCAGTCAATCCTAAAGGAAATCAATCCTGAATATTCATTGAGAAAGGCTGATGCTGAAGCTGAAGCTTCAGTACTTTGGCCACATGATGTGAAGAGTCCATTCACTGGAAAAGACCCTGATGCTGGGAAAGATTGAGGACAGGAGGAGAAGAGGGCAACAGACGATGAGATGGTTGGATATCATCATCAACTCAATGGATATGAGTTTGAGCAAACTCTGGGAGATTGTGAAAGACAGGGAAGCCTGGTCTGCTGCAGTCCATGTGGTTGCAAAGAGTCAGATACAACTGAGTGACTAAATAACAACCAGTATTCTTGCCTGGGAAATCCCATGGGCAGAGGAGCCTGGTGGGCTATAGTCCATGGGGTCACAAAGAGTTGGACATGACTGAGTAACTCAACAGCAACAACAAAGCAGAGGGGGCTGGGAGCATAGGAGTAAGACAAATATGTAATAGTGACTTAGTAATTGTTGAATTAATGCATGAACAAATGAACATACTAGAAATGTCAGAGCTAAATTTACTCTTAAGTTGTAGCAAACTAGATAGCTATCTGATATATTGTATTTCTACTCCTAGTTGCTTTTATTTTTATTTTTTCCTGGGCTGTGTGGCTTGTAGGATCTTAGTTCCCTGACCAGGGATGAGCTCATGCTGTCAGCAGTGACAGCACAGAGTCTTTACCACTGGATCACCAGGGAGTTCCATATTGTTTTATTCTAAAATTTTTTCTTTCAGTTTTATTCAGATATAATTGACGTAGAGCACTGTATGTACACTTAACAATGTACAGCGTAATTATTTGACTTACCTATGTCATGAAATGATTATCACAGAAAGTTTAGTGAACATATATCATCCTCTATTGATACAAAATTAAGAAATTGAAAAAAAATTTGTATGATGAAAACTCTTAGAACCCTCAATATTTTTATATATCACTTATGATATTAATTATATTTGTCATGTTGTACATTACCTCCCCTTTACTCCTAATCGTTTTAAAATTTTGGTTATCCCCAGTCACTGAGCCACCGCCAAGGACTCAGCAGCCTCCCCCGAGGACTCAGCAGCCTCCCCATTGAGCCCTCTCGCTTCCCAACGCTTCCTCCCCCATGCCCGCCTTCTCCTGCCACTGCCTTCCTTAGGCCGTTTTCACCGAGGAAAAGGAATCTTATCGCATGTCCGCTATCCAGAACCTCCACTCTTTCAACCCCTTTGCTGATGCAAGTAAGGGTGATGCTCTGCTTCCTGCTGGCACTGAGCATTATATCCATATAAGAATTCAACAGAGAAATGGCAGGAAGACTCTTACTACTGTCCAAGGAATCGCTGATGATTACGATAAAAAGAAACTAGTGAAGGCGTTTAAGAAGAAATTTGCCTGCAATGGTACTGCAGTTGAGCATCCAGAATATGGAGAAGTAATTCAGCTACAGGGTGACCAGCACAAGAACATATGCCAGGTCCTGGTAGAGATTGGACTGGCTAAGGACGACCAGCTGAAGGTTCATGGGTTTTAAGTGCTTTTGGCTCACTGAAGCTTAAGTGAGGATTTCCTTGCAATGAGTAGAATTTCCCTTCTGTCCCTTGTCACAAGTTTAAAAACCTCACAGCTTGTATAATGTAACCATCTGGGGTCTGCTTTTAACTTGGACTAGTGTAACTCCTTCATGCGATAAACTGAAAAGAGCCAAAAAAATTTTTGCTTATCCTGCTTAATGGGTGTTTTAATATTATAAATGGCTTATCATATTTGTACAATAAGACTTAAGCAAGATTGGTTTCAAGTTCATGGTATATATACAAGGAGAGGTACTCATGGGATCCTGGGCCAGTTCCAATTGTTCAGTTCCATTCAGTGGCTCAGTCATGTTTGACTCTTTGTGACCCCATGCACCGCAGCACACCAGGCCTCCCTGTCCATCACCAACTCATGGAGTTTACCCAAACTCATGTCCATTGATTCGGTGATGCCATCTAACCATCTCATCCTCTGTCGTCCTGTTCTCCTCCTGCCCTCAATCTCCCCCAACATCAGGGTCTTTTCAAATGAGGCAGCTCTTTGCATCAGGTGGCCAAAGTATTGGAGTTTCAGCTTCAACATCAGTCCTTCCAATGAATACCTAGGACTGATCTCTCCTTTAGGATGGATCTCCTTGCAGTCCATGGGGCTCTCAAGAGTCTTGTCCAACACCACAGTTTAAAAGCATCAATTCTTCGGCGCTCAGCTATCTTTATAGTCCAACTCTCACATCCATACATGACTACTGGAAAAACCATAGCCTTGACTAGATGGACCTTTGTTTGCAAAGTAATGTCTTTGCTTTTTAACATGCTGTCTAAGTTGGTCATAACTTTTCTTCCAAGAAGTAAGTGTTTTTTAATTTCATGGCTGCAATCACCATCTGCAGTGATTTTGGAGCCCCCAAAAGAAAGTCTGACACTGTTTCCACTGTTTCCCCATCTATTTGCCATGAAGTGATGGGACTGGATGCCATGAACTTAGTTTTCTGAATGTTGAGCTTTAAGACAACTTTTTCACTCTCCTCTTTCACTTTCATCAAGAGGCTCTTTAGTTCTTCTTCACTTTCTGCCATAAGAGTGATGTCATCTGTTTATCTGAGGTTATTGATATTTCTCCCGCTCTCCTGATTCCAGCTTGTGTTTCTTCCAGCCCAGTGGTTCTTATGATGTACTCTGCATATAAGTTAAATAAGCAGGGTGACAATGTACAGCCTTGACGTACTCCTTTTCCTATTTGGAACCAGTCTTTTGTTCCATGTCCAGTTCTAACTGTTGCTTCCTGACCTGCATACAGGTTTCTCAAGAGGTAGGTCAGATGGTCTGGTATTTCCATTTCCTTCAGAATTTTCCACAGTTTATTGTGGCCCACACAGTCAAAGGCTTTGGCATAGTCCATAAAGCAGAAATAGATGTGTTTCTGGAACTCTCTTGCTTTTTCGATGATTCAGTGGATGTTGGCAATTTGATCTCTGGTTCCTCTACCTTTTCTAAAACCAGCTTGAATATCTGGAAATTCACAGTTCACATATTGCTGAAACCTGGCTTGGAGGATTTTGAGCATTACTTTACTAGCATGTGAGATGAGTGCAATTGTGTGGTAGTTTGAGCATTCTTTGGCATTGCCTTTCTTTGGGATTGGAATGAAAACTGACCTTTTCCAGTTCTGTGACCACTGCTGAGTTTTCCAAATTTGCTGGCATATTGAGTGCAGCACTTTCACAGCATCATCTTTTAGGATTTGAGTAGCTCAACTGGAGTTCTATCACCTCCATTAACTTTGTTCGTAGTGATGTTTCCTAAGGCCCACTTGACTTCACATTCGAGGATTTCTGGCTCTAGGTGAGTGATCACACCATCATGATTATCTTGGCATGAAGATCTTTTTTGTACAGTTCTTCTGTGTTTTCTTCCCACCTCTTCTTAATATCTTCTGCTTCTATTAGGTCCATACCATTTCTGTCCTTTATTGAGCCCATCTTTGCATGAAATGTTCCCTTGGTATCTCTAATTTTCTTGAAGATATCTCTAGTCTTTCTCATTCTATCGTTTTCCTCTATTTCTTTGCATTGATCACTGAGGAAGGCTTTCTTATCTCTCCTTGCTATTCTTTGAAACTCTGCATTCAAATGGATATATCTTTCTTTTTCTCCTTTGCTTTTCCCTTCTCTTCTTTTTACAGCTATTTGTAAGGCCTCCTCAGACAGCCATTTTGCTTTTTTGCGTTTTTTTTTTTTCCTTGGGGATGGTCTTGATCCTTGTCTCCTATACAGTGACACGAACCGCTGTCCATAGTTCATCAGGTGCTCTGCTATCAGATATAGTCCCTTAAATCTATTTCTCACTTCCACTGTATAATCATAAGGGATTTGATATAGGTCATACCTGAATCGTTTAGTGCTTTTCCCTACTTTCTTCAATTTCAATCTCAATTTGGCAATAAGGAGTTCATGATCTGAGCCACAGTCAGCTCCTGGTCTTGTTTTTGCTGACTGTATAGAGCTTCTCCATCTTTGGCTGCAAAGAATATAATCAGTCTGAATTTGGTGTTGGCCATCTGGTGATGTCCATGTGTAGAGTCCTCTCTTGGGTTATTGAAAGAGGGTGTTTGCTATGACCAGTGTGTTCTCTTGGCAAAACTCTATTAGACTTTGCCCTGCTTCATTCTGTACTCCAAGGCCAAATTTGCCTGTTACTCCAGGTGCTTCTTGACTTCCTGCTTTTGCATTCCAGTCTCCTATAATGAAAAGGACATCTTTTTTGGGTGTTACTTCTAAAAGGTCTTGTAGGTCTTCATAGAACTCTTCAATTTCAGCTTCTTCAGTGTTACTAGTCGGGGCATAGACTTGGATTACCGTGATGTTGAGTGTTTTGCCTTGGAAATGAACAGAGATCGTTCTGTCATTTCGAAGACTGCACCCAAGTACTGCATTTCAGACTCTTTTGTTGGCTATGATGGCTACGCCATTTCTTCTGAGGATTCCTGCCCACAGTAATAGATATAATGATCATCTGAGTTAAATTCACCCATTCCAGTCCATTTTAGTTTGGTGATTCCTAGAATATCGGCATTCAGTCTTGCCATCTCCTGTTTGACCACTTCCAATTGTGCCTTCCTTTAAATGCAGCCTGCAGCCCTTGATTTTTTTCTGACAGTATATTACAGTCCACCATAAAGGCTGGGAAAGACGTTTTCCCCAGCTTCCAAGACAGAAGAGAAAATGTTAAAAAGACAATCCCTTAGGGCTTTGAGAAATCAGAACCTGTATGATTACATAGAGGCCTGCATGAAAAGCATTACAAAGGAGATGAAGAAACTGAATTAATTGTCCAGGGTTAGGACCTGTATCCTGTTCCAGTATTTTTAGGAGTAAGGTTAAATTTATTTAATGTTTGTGCCAAGTAATATAACCAGAAATACTTTTGGCCAGACTTCAGTGACTCATTAGATAGATTGAGAGAAGGATAAACTTGATAATGTGAGACATTTTTAGGGTTGTTGTTTTTCATTCGGTAAGTTGTGTCTGACTCTTTGCTACCCCATGTCCTACAGTATGCCAGGCTTCCCTGTCCTTCACTGTCTCCCAGATTTTGTTTAAATGTATGTCCATTGGGTAGGTGATGCTTCCTAACTATTTTTATGGTAGCATGCCATAGATGGCCCAGAATGTCCAAATACATCCAAGGTCTGCCCTCTAAGGACTAAGCAAATCTAATGCTGCCTCGTTCTAAGAGCAAGTGAGTACTGGTTTATGGGAGTTGCTAATTTGTGCTAGGTAGAAAGTCAAAAGGAGTGCTGTGCAGATTAATCGAAGGTGTCTAACTCCAAAGCAAAGGATGTCAAGATGATAAGAAAGGCAAAGGAAGAGCAAATAAAGATTATACATGTCATGAGAGCAGGAACTTTTTCTGTCTTATTCCTTACCCTGTTGTTAGCTCTTAGATTAGGGCCAGATACATAGGACATGCTCAATAAATAGATTTGAATGATTGTAGGAGAACCTTCTGACAGGTTAAGTGCAAGGTCAGTTATATGCACAGATTATTGCTTTATTGATCAATCTTATATTTCTTCCCATAAGTCTGTATTGAAGGAATGTAACAGGTGATCGTAGGATATAGTTGCTATGATTTATGGCATGGGGCAAGGGATGGTTTAGTATATTCACAAGAGAGGAATATATTGAGTTTGAGACCTGTATAACCTCTGGGAAGTTACGTAGCCTGTGAAGATCACATGCTTATTTTTACTATGCCACATGGCGGTAGAACTAACCCTATGTACTTTTATATTTTAATCTCTATATTTTGTATTTTAAACTCTAAGGGATTGGAGAAATGAGGGCTAGGATATAGCAAAGGACCCTGGGAGTAACATCATCTACACAGTCATAATATTATCAATGAAAATTAATATCTAGAAGGGAATGGAGCTTCACCTGCGGTTCCCATTTCCATAGGAAGAGATCTGATCTACTGCTAGATCAGTTCTTTAGGTGCTGACTTTGGTGTCTGAAAAATTTTGGGGGAAAGTGGTTCTCATTATGATTAGAGGCTTTTCAGGGGCTGGGAGAGCTTAGAAAAAATTTGGATTTGAATATATAAAGAGACTTGTAATACTACTCAGAACCTGACAGAAGTAGCCTTTCAGGCTCTGGTGGGATATCTACAATGTCTATTGAATATTCTAGTACATGGGGCTTTAGGGGATGTAAATGACCAACAGAACCATCAACTGATTTACCTCTTAGTCACAGAGTCTTAATCACTTCTAGGGAAAATCTGAAATTGACAGATCTACTGTTACATAAATCAAAGATATGACTTGAAAAATTGGAATCATGGCACAGATGAATGAGTCAGGAAATTCGGAATGGGGAATTGGTGTGGGAGGAAGTATGGTCATGCTGGTTTCAGAAGTTCTGAGTTTAAAAAATGACAGCATGGCATGTTGAAATGTGTAGTAAATAAACGTAGTAAGAAGAACAGTGGAAAGCTTAGGTGAGAAGACAAGTTAGCAGTCATTTGCTCTTTGTTCCATTCCTCTGGGAAAGCAATGAACTGCAGATACCACATTTAGCCTGTTGCAAGTGACTGAGCATATTTGCAGGCACATTGGTGTTTAGGCTTTTACCTATATATCATCTTAGAGCATAGAACATTGCTGTGATGAATGAAATGGTCAGACTACAAAGCAGTGACCTTCATTTATTAGAAGCTGAAGAACAAGACTCACAGATAAGCCGTTTTCTTTGCTTTTTTTTTCTTGAGAACTTCTCATTATTCTCAAGGTTCTATCAGGAAATATATGCTCAGAGCCAAACAAGAATGTCTCACTGCTTATGGAGAAATGCATCAGAATGGCTGATGGTTGGAAAAAAAGAGCCTCATATAGAGCACTGAATGCTCTAGCAATTCTCCAAACCATACCGATTTACTTAAAATTTCTTTCACAATTCTTGTTAGACTCATGAATATCTGAGTAAATTAATTAAGTACCTTTCCCACTGGGAGTTTTTTTAGAAACACTTAATGGGCCAGAAGAAGCACAAGCTGGAATCAAGATTGCTGGGAGAAATATCAGTAACCTCAGATATGCAGATGACACCACCCTTATGGCAGAAAGTGAAGAGGAACTAAAGAGCCTCTTGATGAAAGTAAAAGAGGAGAGTAAACAAGTTGGCTTAAAGCTCAACATTCAGAAAACTAAGGTCATGGCATCTGCTCCCATCACTTCATGGGAAATAGATGGGGAAACAGTGTCAGACTATTTTGGGGGGCTCCAAAATCACTGCAGATGGTTATTGCAGCCATGAAATTAAAAGACGCTTACTCCTTGGAAGGAAAGTTATGACCAACCTAGATAGCATATTGAAAAGCAGAGACATTACTTTGCCAACAAAGGTCCATCTAGTCAAGGCTATGGTTTTTTCCAGTAGTCATGTATGGATGGTAAAGAAAGCTGAGCGCCAAAGAATTCATGCTTTTGAACTGTGGTGTTGGAGAAGACTCTTGAGAGTCCCTTGGACTGCAAGGAGATCCAACCAGTCCATCCTAAAGGAGATCAGTCCTGGGTGTTCATTGGACGGACTGATGTTGAAGCTGAAACTCCAATACTTTGGCCACCTCATGCTAATAGTTGACTCATTGGAAAAGACCCTGATGCTGGGAAGGACTGGGGGCAGGAGGAGAAGGGGATGACAGAGGATGAGATGGTTGGGTGGCATCACCGACTCGATGGACATGGGTTTGGGTAGACTCTGGGAGTTGGTGATGGACAAGGAGGCCTGGCGTGCTGCAGCTCATGGGGTCACAAAGAGTCGGACATGATTGAGCGACTGCACTGAACTGAACTGAATGAAGTCAGTGCCACAGTGTTAGGTCAGAAGCTATTGAATTATTTGTAGTATGCATTTCTAGCTTAATTTTTTGTTGGTTTCTTTTCATCTGGGCATGAGCTTTAGCCAGATAGTGAGTTTTAGGGGACAGAGGACAGGGTGTGAGAGAGATTTGACTTTAGTGTCTAGTATACATAATCAAGAAGAGTCACTTTTTTTTCTCAAAGGTTAAAAAATTTTATTTGATTAGAATGCTATTCTAAATATCAAAATAGCTGTATTGGATACAACTAAAGAGACATACTATTAACTCATTACTGTTAAATGTTTGGAAAAATTCTCTTTTATGCTTAATTTTAAATATCTTGTCCCTTTAAAGAAAAGTATTGTTGTGTACTGTTTAAAAATAAACATGCTTAACAATAAATATTTCAAAATATAGATTAATCTTTATAAGGGCCTCAAATCATCATTTGAAGAATTAAATTATTATATCATAGATGTGCATAAGTGTTTTAGAATTCCTGACATTAAAAATTCATTAAAAAAGACTATAGGCACATTCTTTGAATAACTAAAAACAGTTACTAAAGAAACCAAAAAATGAAAAAACTGGCAGTAGACACAATATAAAAATGCACTGGAGAAGATGCATTGTGTCTAGAAATGATCTGTGTCTGGTGGGAAATCTTCAATTTTGACTGACTTACTTTCTGAACAACTTAAGAGTTAATGAAATATAAAGTTAGGTAAATTACAGCAATAATTTTCCACCATTGAACTGTTCAACAGACTCTTACCATTTTCCTGTGGTATACTTTTAGAAGTATGAAATGTTATTCTGAAAGGGAAAAAGGAAACCTAAAGATGGTTTTCTTTTTGCTCGGAACTCTATAATACCTCTCTGTACATGGTCTCAACAGGGAGTGTTGCTTCTGATTTCAACTTGCAGCCTATACAGAGCTCAGTCCACCCTTTTTGCAATCTCCAGGTAGTCAGAAGTATTGAAAGGTGTAATGGGGAACAACGTAGAAAACGGCAGTATCCTACATTACAGGCCAAATGGATAACCCCAAGAGAAAGATTTTGACAGCCATAAATATTTCATCTCTTGAGGCCCTGATGCTACTGTGTGAGAACAATTTACTGGAAAGATCATCAACAATTAGGTGACATCTCTATCACACCTTTTACTGAGTCGAAATTTCAATGACATGAATAATAAGGGGTCTTGTTTGACATTTAACAGTTTAATTAATTTGTTTCCCAAAGTGAAGGATGTTTTACACCGTGATTTTTTAATATGCCATCTCCATACACTTGATTTTTTTTTTCCCTTTTGCTTTTCTTAGGAAACCATTTTACTTTCCTTTTCACTTAATAAATTACCTACCCATCTTGACTCTGGTGCCAGCTAGTGTTTGGTGGGACTTAGGGAATGGGGCTCGGGTTTGGAAAACTGGGGAAGAATTATAGATCTTCCTCCACTATTCAATTTTAGAGGAGAAGCAATGTAAGAAAATAGAAAAGAAGAAAGGAAACACTGTCATTTTTGAATAAATGCAGTGTTTTTTTGTTGTCATTAGACCAAAACACAAGTCTTGTCTCTGGTCGCTCTAGTCACGAAGGATCATCACGGGGCCATTGTGTGTCGTCACCCCTGTCATATGGTATAACTATTTGCACTATTCCCTATATATTACTGACTTCATTGGTTTCTGCACACCTTCAGCATATATTGTATGTGAATGTTGTATCTGCAGTTCTTGTTTTTGAAAATAAAACACATAATGATTACTAAAGGTCACTTCTAAAAGAGCTGCTGTGACATTAGGAGGAATAATCCAGATTGACAATAGAAAGCATGAATCCATTATGTATTCTTGCAAATAGAAATAGACTTTCAAAAAATTAGTCAACAGAATTACATTATTCACTCTAATTGCCCCTGTACAAGCCTCAACCCCCCCCCCCACCGCCTTAAACTATTTCTCTTTGCAAAGAATTTAAAAAAATAAAACATACCAAAGATGTGTGGGAAAGCTACTTCTCTCCCACTTGAACCTGTAGGACATCAAGGTAAATGACACATGGATATTCTTCAGAGTACAAGTGCCCTTCACTGTCTGATTACGATGTATATTTCTGATGGATGGAGCTTAGCTGGGTAGATGTGCCTAGATGAGATCAAGTGAGTACATATTCGTGACAAGTGTGAGTGGGAAGAATGTCTTAGAACATGTCATCCTGAAGAGACAACCTTGAAGTACTGCAAGTTGAAAACTGAAAGGGGAAGATAGGCTGCAGCTTTGCAGGGAAAGATCGTTCAGGACACACCTCCCACGTGACACCTCTTTCCTTGTTATCTGCTCTTATTTTATAACAGTGCTGAAAAAGTAGAAACAGTTACCACTCCTTTTTTGAGCTGTTTTAGGGCCAAATATGACGAAAGTGATATGGAACTGATTTTTAACTATTAAACCTCTTAGATGGATAAATTATTAATACTATCACAAGACACCATGAGATGCTTCTTCATAATAGAGTGCTGGGAAAGTTGAAATTGCTGCTATTGTGTATCTCAGACTTGTTAAAGCTGTTCCAGACCCATGGTGAGATAGATTGCTTCCTTCCACTGATGGAAATTGAACTTTTTTCCCCCTGCACATGTGTTTATAAATAAGCTGAGACATAAACTCTTCCTTTGGAACATATTTTGAAGCAGAGATGTGTGTTCATAGAGAGTATTATGTGTATTACTTAAATGTTTCTTTTTTCAAAACAGCTGGTTTCCAGGTTGTAATTTTGAACCTGTATAATTTTCATCATGATTTTCTCCTCCTCTGAACTGAAAGATCGTCTAATAAATGAAAATACTTTATATTCATTTTTATTAAATGCTTTTCTCTCTCCTCCTTTGCACACATATAGCAAAGTGTCAAGAATAATTTAGTAGAGATAATTAAGCACAAGCCTTGAGTGAATTTCTTCTGCCACAAAGATGTAAGAAGTGAAAGCATTGAGTCAGCATGGTTTGGATTAAAAAAATTTTTTTTGACATAAGGCATAAAAGATGTATATGTACTAAATACTTTTGCTAGGTGCCAGGCACTGTGCTTAGAACTCAATGTAACATTATCTCATTTGATTCTAGCAACCCAGTGAGATAGTTTTTTATTATAGTTTTTTTTTTTAATTTGGTACACAAGGAAATCAAAGCATTTAAAATCGCTATGCAATACTCCATTCATCAACACTTCCACTACACAGCAAAGATCTACTTTCCTGGAGGTTCCAGTGATATCTCTGGTATATTCTTCCTTTAAGCCTTTCCTATTAGCCCCTAGAGTCCTAATCCAAAACCAGTGCCACGTGTTTCAGATTTTGTTATCACAGTACCATACTTCCAGGAACCAAATTTGACCTGATTATCTCTGTTACATTAAAAAATCATACCAAGCATGGCGGTGTAAAACCACAACCATTTTATTATGCTCATAGATTCGGGGATGAAGACTTGGGGAAGGCACAGCGGGGATGGCTCTTCTCTGCTCCATTTGAACTTTTACTGGTTGGACTTGAATGACTGAGGGCTGGAAGATCCACTTTTAAAATGCTTTCTTTGTTCACGTGTCCGGTACTTGAGCTGGGACCACTTAAAGCGGGTCTTAAGTGGAGTTGTTAATTGGAATACCTCTCTGTGTTCTCTCTGGGCTTCCCTGGTGCCTCAGTGGTAAAGAATCAGCCTGCCAATGCAGGAGACACAGGTTCGATCCCTGGGTTTTGAAGGCCCCCTGGAGGAGGGTGTGGCAACCCATGCCCGTTTTCTTGCCTGGGAAAACCCATGGACAGAGAAGCCTGGCAGGCTACTCTGTCCATGGGGTCACAAAAGAGTTGGACATGAACTGTTGCTGGGTTTTAGGAGGGAAGGTCCTACAAGGAGGCCTCCAGAGAGAAAGGATTACAAGAGCCAGGATCAGGCACAGCTTGTCTGACTTCTTAACTAGCTTCAGAAATCACTCAACTCTATTAGTTGAAGCAGTCACAAGCCTGCCCACATTCACAAAGGGGAAATAGAATGCATCTCTTGATGGGAAGAGTGTCAGACAATTTTGGATTCATGTTTTAAAATTACCCCAGGGTTGATAAAATTCGGGGGTAATACAGTCTGGCTCTGTGGTCTAATAACTTCCCTCCAACACCTCAGACTCTGACCCATGCCCATGCCTCATTCAGGAATTTCTTGTTCCAGGACCAACTTGCAGTTTTCAAGATATTATGTATTTTATTTTTAGTATTTATTTATGTATTTGGCTGTGCCAAGTCTTAGTTGCAGCATACGAGCTCTTAGTTTCAGCCTGTGGGATCTATCTAGTTCCCTGACCAGGGACTGAACCCTAGCCCCCTACACTGGGAGCACAGTCTTAGCCACTGGGCCATGAGGGAAGTCCTGATATTATGTATTTTATTAGGATGAGAACATTTCTATCCAAAGGTGGTATTATTATTATTGCCTTGCTTTTGCTAATGGTCTTTTCCTACTTATTTTTCTCATTTTCTTCCTCTCTCTTTTTCTTCCTGCTTCTTCTTTCTCTTTCTTTCCCTCCTTTTCCCTCCTCTGCTTCTCTTCCTCTTCCCTTTCCCCTCGTTATCTTCTTCATTATACAGCAATGTTCTGGGCATTCCTTAGTATCTGTTTTCACTTCTTGTTGTTGTTCGCTGCTTGTTGGCCTAAAGGCAATCTGAAGTCTATAACATATCTCAAGCTGTGAAATCTGAAAAGAGGACAAGAAGACAGTGGAGAAATAAACAGGATAAAAAGCTAGAATGAATGTTGGAGAGCATTTCATCCTGCAAGTGCACTGTATCAGTAAGGAGTAAAGTTGAAGGAAATTCTTATAAAGCAATATATAGGCTGTTGTTTTAACTTCCAGGGAGATAAAATATGAGAAGCCATTTGGACTCCCCAGTTGCCCCAGGGTAGCCAGTACATGATATTTCTGGAATAAATGAGAGAAGGAAACTGCCAACCTCACACAGACCTTCTTGTCAGTGCAAATCACTAAAAATGTGAATGGAATTGAGGGAAGTGTATTGACCAGAAGACTGAGTATTCCATGAGTATAGAAAAGCACAGGTTTTTGGCACCACTTCTTAAGCTCTTAATTGAGTCATTTGTCAGTCATGCATGCTAGTGGAGAAGTAGAATGTTATCAACACTCATATATCATTGTTTTAAGCTTATGCTTTGCTTGTTTCATATTGTTTGAGCCTGTACCAATTTATATTGTATGAAATAAACTAGGACCCATCTAGGTAGCAGATACATAATCAGTAATCAGCTTAATAGTTAAAACTTTAAGCTGATAATCCATTAAGGAGACAGTGCCTTTGCAAAAAAAAAAAAAAGGAGAAATTTTTACATTTGGAAATGAACTCGAGTCAGGATGGTGCATGTGAATTTGAATGGAAATTTTAAAATAGCATTTTCAGTAACTCAAGTTGCCTATCTCACAAAAATCTACAGTAATTTAAAATGTCAATGCAAACTTAACTCCCTTTACATTCTTCTGCCATGCACTTGCGGTAACACCCATTACCTGCCCAAGTCTAACACTTTAAACATTAATGTAACTGTTTACATTGTCTACTTCCCTTGTTAGAGTAGAAGCACCTTGAAAGTGAAAGTGTTAGTTGCTCAGTCGTGTCCCGCTCTTTACCACCCCATGGATTATAGCCCCCCAGGATCCTCCATCCATGGAATTTTCCAGGCAAGAATACTGGAGTGGGTTGCCATTTCCTCCTCCAGGGTGTCTTCCTGACTCAGGGATAGAACCCAGGTCTCTTGCATTGCAGACATATTTCTGAGCCACCAGGAAAGCAGAAAGAGAAGCTCCTTGGAGAACATTAAGTCTACCTTGTTTACTTCTGTATCTTTAGTACCTGTATGTATATGGTAAATAAATAAACTAGACACCAGGGCTTGAGAATTCTGTTTGATCTGATTCAGGTTCCTTTTTTTTTTTTGGCAAGAATATTCCACTGGGTTAAACCTAGTAAATGGATATCGCTGTTTTGTGATAATAGTGGCCATTATTTCATTAGGGACTTGCAGAGTGGTGATATTCTAATGCCTTTATTTTTCTTCATTTATTCGCTGAAATACTTCCATAAAGAGAAACTTTTCCTTACTGGTAACCTGTAATGTGGTTAATATAGGAAAGGCAGGTTTAAATGCTTGATTTCTTTCCCTTTATCTACCTGTTTTCAGAATAATAAGTTCCCTAGCATGCTCTAAAGGAGACCAACCAGGTTACATTTAGTATTATTCTTAGTATCAATATGAACACATAGACTTTTAACCTATTTGATGTGTTTCAATCCATGACAGTTATTATTCTATTTGGTACTCAAACTTGAAAATAAACATAAAATTTAAAAATTGGATCCATTAAGGGTGACTCCATTTCAAATGGTTTCCCCCCATAGAATTTAATAAATAAGGAACTTCCTGTGTAGTTACACATGGTCTTTCCAGGAATATGTCTGATACATAATGTGGATTGAATCTACACAGGGCCTTTATTATGCATACACACTTAAATGTATGTGTCTGTGAGTATCTCTGGGGCTATATATGGTGTCCTAAGGAGTGGTTACATATTTGCCATTATAAAAGAGGCCCGAGTCGTCTGCTTTGGGCTAGGGTTATTTCTAAGATGAGAGCCGTTCTGTAGCAGCCCTTCTGTGCCTTGAACAGGAGCACAGTCTCTGAATCAGTTCTTTGGCTCTGACCACAGAGGGGGGGCCAGACTAATGCTCAGTGATTTGTCAGGTGTACCTGCATTTTCATTGTATTTTCTATCAAGGAAATTTGTCCTAAGTGTCAAATTGCTGATTTTTCCAGTGACTGAAAGGTTTCATGGGGACTTCTGTTGTTATTTACATGTATATGGAGAAAATTGCAATCTGTGAGTAATTTGAGAAATTTCAACAGTTTCAGCAGTAGTGATCTTGAAATTGAATGGGTTTCAAATACAATATTCCAGTGTAGTGCTGCATATATAATGTATGTGCAGCATATGCTGAGGTCTTTTTCAAAACATTTACATTAAACCTGTCAGGTATTTATGAATAGCAAAAATTAATTTCCCCTAGTTCTGTCATCAGTGAGAGAAATGGATTTTAGCACAGAAGACTGTCACTGTTTCCTGCATACCAGAACAGCTCCCTTCAATGTCATAGTGTTACACCAGGTGGCCTTCTAAGAGTCAGCTTAATGTGATTTCAAATGATAGGGTAGAGAGTGTGAGGGAAATTAAAATAGTATCATACTTATGATTTAAAAGCAAGTTAATTACAAGGGCTTGTTAATAAACAAAGAAAAATTCAGAATGTATTATCTGTTACATAGCATATCAATAACAAGTGTGATGCTTTGAAAACAAAAATATCCACCACTATGTGACTTTGAGATGACTTAAAAATACTGAATTAAACTGTTGACAAATGTGCTGGTTTAATAATGGTCTTACAGCATTTGAAAGAATTTCTAGAAATTCATTTTAGCTCTTAAGACACTTCTACATACATTGTTTAACCAAAAAGATTAGCTACATTGTTGGCATTTTATCTAGAAGATCCCTGATGAAGTGTTTGATGTGAATGATTCTAATTGCACTGTACTTTGTCAGCGATCACTCAATGTATTTTCTCCAACTCAATACTTTTAAGGTTCTTAAAGGGCCAGAGTACATGCAATATCACTACAGGACACATTTCAGTTGATGAATGATTTAGTGTTTTTCATGGTCATGGGTGATGTTCCTTCTCAGTGCTCCTATCTTATATGTTAGAGAAAAGGAAAGGAAAGGGTATCTGATTTTAAGAAATCATTTAAATTCTTATTTTTTTAAATCTTTCTAAAATTTTAATGTGTGGAAGTATTTGTTAAATTCTGACCATGACACATTAATTCCAGGTCTAGGTTATTAGTAGTAATTTAATAATGTAATGGCCTTAGAGAGAACAAGAGATGATGACAAAGACATTCTTCATCGTGTGTATGAAGTTGCTGGGTGTGTGTGTGTGTGTGTGTTAGTCACTTGATCATCTTCAACTCTTTGCAACTCCATGGACTGTAGCCCACCAGGCTCCTCTGTCCATGGAATTATTCAGGCAAGAATACTGGAGTGGATAGCCATTCTCTTCTCCAGGGGATTTTCCTGATCCAGGGTTTGAACCCAGGTCTCCTGCATTGCAGGCAGAATATATATTATATACATAATATAAGCTATAAATATATGGCTTATAAAAATCTCATTTTCTAGTCTCAAGATAAACTGAGAATCAATTTTTTTCCTCTGGACTGTACAGGTTGGGTAACTTTGTTAATAAACCTATTTCTGTAAAGATTAGTTCAAGGAATTTTAATAGTTTTTGTTCCACTTGGTTTTTGACATTAAGTATTAAGCCCAATTCTTAGCTAGTCTCCTTTTAAATAGTGGATCCAATACAGCAGTGTTACATAGAGTTTAAATCCTAGAAATAATATGTCTCTACTTATACAATATTTTGTATTGTTTCCTTTTCAAAATTTCCTTGTTTACTGTAGTATTTATAATTTCAGATTGCTCAACCACATTATAAAGAATTTCTTTGTACAGTCCAGCTGTTTTAAGTTTCTTTAAATGTCCTGGCTGATAGCCCACCATTGTTGTGCTGGAGTGAATAACAAAATTTCATCTGAATGAGAAACACAACTGACATATTCATAATTTATCAGAGGCCATAGCATTATTAGTCACAGGAGCTAGTGTTTTGGTTCAAATCATACACCCTTTTTTCCTTAGGCCTTCCTATTTTATGATTATTGTGGGGGTTTTTTTAGCATCATGTATATATCTATTTTGGGCTTTCCTGATGGCTCAGGGGCAAAGAATCCACCTGCCAATGCAGGAGATGGGTTTGATCCTTGGTCCAGGAAGATCTTCTGGAGAGGGAAATGTCAGCCCTGTCCAGTATTCTAGCCTGGGAAGCCCCATGGACAGAAGAATCTGGTGGGCTACAGTCCATGGGGTCACAAAGAGTCAAGACAACCTAGCAACTGAACAAATTCCCATTTTGTGTTTAATAAGTAGTAATACCACAAACCTCCTTGATATATATATAGGTATCTATTTTATTTGAAATTTGCCTATGTCGTGATGGTTTTGATAAACCTTTGAATATCATGAGAATAGTCTTGTATTTTTTCAGTTACATACAGATTCCCTTTAAAAAAAGTTAGCCAGATATTTTTGAGGACCTTGTAAAAGCCAAAATATCTGCATTTGGGGGGAGGGGGAGTGATAGGTCATTGTTTTAAGACAACTTCTATAAGAGTTTAAGCATTAGAAAGTATAAGACAGCAAAGTATAGTTTTAGGGACTATTCAATGTAAAACAAATGTCATGTCAAAAGTAACTGAGAATTAAAACTCGATGCTATTCTTTGCAGTGCTTTTCTACGGTCCTGTGTTTAGTATGTGTGTATGTGTATGCATTTTCCACATATGAATGGCTTCTTGCCAACCATTTCACTTTTTATCAATATCTTAATCCGTGAGTCACTAAAAAATGATATTGACAATTACAGCATAGAGATAGGCTAGCTATTTGGGTTTGAAGTATCACTATGGTGGAACAATAAGCAGTTTTGTTGATCAAAGTTACTATCTTCAAATGTCTAAGAAAATCATGATTATTAATATTATCACATATAGATTATGTTGACATGTGAATTCAAAAGCAAACCTGATGGTCTGTTGATGTAGAAAAAGAAAAAAGTTAATACAGTAGGAACAGTAGGTTAGAAGGAATGCAGAAATTCAAAAGTTTGAATACCTGCTTGGGTGCTACAGCACTTGGAATACACTTAGACTTGTGCCACAAACATTTAATGAGTTCTTACACATGTCAGGTTCCGTATTTGGTACATGAAATGAAAATGACAATGTGCCTGCCCTGATGAAACTTGGTGTGTATTGGAGAAACCTAGCATGCAAATAAATAATGACAGTTCATAGAAGATATAATAAGATATGCAACCTAGACAGCATATTAAAAAGCAGAGACATTACTTTGCCGATAAAGGTCTGTGTAGTCAAAGCTATGGTGTTTCCAGTAGTCATGTATGGGTATGAGAGTTGGATTATAAAGAAAGCTGAGTGCCGAAGAATTGATGCTTTTGAACTGTGATGTTGGAGAAGACTCTTGAGAGTCCCTTGGACTACAAGGAGATCAAATCAGATCAAATCCTAAAGGAAATCAGTCCTAAATATTCATTGGAAGGACTGATGCTGACACTGAAGCTCCAGTACTTTAGCCACCTGATGCGAAACAGTGACTCGTTAGAAAAGACCCTGATGCTGGGAAAGATGCTGGCAGGAGGAGGAGGGGATGACGGAGGATGAGATGGTTGGATGGCATCACTGACTTGGATGAGTTGGAGCAAGCTCCAGGAGTTGGTGATGGACAGGGAAACCTGGTGTGCTGCAGTCCATGGGGTCTCAAAGAGTTGGACAAGACTGAGCGACTGAACTGAACTGAGGATGCGTAATTATTATACAAAAAAGGCTATAGTGATTCATCTGAAAAAAATGAAACATGAGTTTCAAAAACTCAGAAAAGAAGAAAATAAAAGTCATTACAAAGTTGAAAGACATAGTTTGTTGTCTGTGGAGTGGTCATATATTTTACCATTCAAACTTGACCACATTTTGGGCCCCATCAATAACATGCCAGGACCACAGGCATACGTAGGTTCCTGAGCAAAGCATGGACCCATGATTACTCATTATTCTGCCATTTCAGAGTTTCTATCAATATTTTCTCCTTTCTGAAACTGGTTTTCAGAGGGACTTCTTATGGGTGATTGATTCTGTCTGTGGTCCAACTGATTTCTTGTTTTGCTTCCTTTCCTTTCCTTTTATTATTTATTTTACACTGAGGAGACCAGTGTATTCATTGTATTCTGATGGCTTTCCTTTCCCTGGGGATAGGTTGGTTTTTTTCTTTCAAGTTATCTTCTAATTGACCCTGAGTCTCTCACTGGGAAGTGCTGGTTGTCTGCATACCCTCCCCAGGGAAGAACTATGTGGGCCATGTTTTTACATACACACCTTCTCCCCCCACCAAAAAATTATGTATTTATATACACACTTTAACAATTGTTTAACTTCAAGCTTAGAGAAAAATTTCATACCCTTTACTGGAATTCCTATATTCTTTAACTTGGAAATACCAGTCATATTTTGCTCTGTTCACTTTAACATTCTTTCTTTCTCTGTATATATGCATATAATCTTTATATAAATATAACACCTCTCTATATATATCTTATCTTTTTATATCATTATCTAATACCTATTTGTCTACTTATATATCATCTGTCTTATGAGTAAATTGCTGATGTGGTATCCCTTTACCCTAAAGTATTTCATTGTGAATTTTCTAAAGATGATAATATTCCTTTATATAACCATGGGACAGTTGTCAAGATCAGGAAATTTAGGGACTTCACTGTAACGGGGTGGAGGGGTGGGCAAAGAATCTGCCTTGTAATCCAGGGGACTTGGTTTGGTTCCTGGTCCAGAGAAGGCAATGGCAACCCACGCCAGTACTCTTGCTTGGAAAATCCCATGGATGGAGGAGCTGGTAGGCTGCAGCCCATGGGGTCACTAAGAGTTGGACACGACTGAGCGACTTCACTTTCACTTTTCACTTTCATGCATTGGAGAAGGAAATGGCAACCCACTCCAGTGTTCTTGCCTGGAGAATCCCAGGGATGCCAGAGCCTGGTGGGCTGCTGTCTATGGGGTCGCACAGAGTCAGACATGGCTGAAGCGACTTAGTAGCAGCAACAACTGGGAACTCAGAGTCCACATGCCCTGGAGCTACTGAGCCCATGAGCTGCAAGTACTGAACTACTATCCAAATCATTCTTTCTAAATTTGTTGGTTGACATTCTATTGAAAGGAAGAATTTCCTATTTTCTCTCTCATATGTAGGTATGTAAATTTGTATGGATTGTGACTCAGATGGTAAAGAATCTGCCTGCAATGCAGGAGACCCAGATTCCATCCCTGGGTTGAGAGGATCCCCTGGCGAAGGGAATGGCAACCCATTCCAGTATTCTTGCCTGGAGAATTCCAGAGACAGAGGAGCCTGGAGGCCTACAGTCCATGGGGTCGAAAAGAGTTGGATTGAGTGACTGAGTGACATCCACATCCTGTGTGTTTTAATAGTTCAGTGTGGACTCATGAATTGTTTTATTCAGTGGATTAAATTCTTCAGGGTGAGTTGAGTTCTGAGAAGTTGGACTGGTGGGTGAAAAGGTAAATGCAAATCTAGTTGTATTACATATTGCCACATTCCCTTCTGTAAGGGTTGGTCTAGCCTCCGTTTTCATCAGCAGTATGTGAGAGTGCCTGCTTTCCCTCAGCCTTGCCACCAGATTTGCACAGACCTTTTAATTACGACCAATGCAATAGGTGAGAAATGCTATCTCAGTGTAGTCTTAATTTATATTTATTTTATTATGAGTTAAGTTGAACATGTTTTCATGTATTTAAGAGATGTCTATCTGTCCATCTATCTATCTAATGTAAATGTGATTTTAGGTCTTTCTCTCCCCCATGTTTTGTTGTTCGGTTGTTTATTCTTTGTGATCCTTTGGACTGTGGCCCACCAGGCTCCTCTGTCTATGGGATTTGCCAGGCAAGAATACTGGAGTGGGTTGCTATTTCCTTCTCCAGGGGATCTTCCTGACCCAGGGATCCAACCTGTGTCTCCTGCATCTCCTGCATTGTAGGTGGATTCCTTACCTGCTGAGCCATCTGGGAAGTCCTTCTCCTCTCAAATTTTAAGAATCTTTTCTCTTTTATGTATGTTATAGATGTTTCTACCAATTTATTTTGTTATAGTGTTTGTGAGGTTTTTTGTTTTGCTCTGCAGAAGTTTAATTTTTGTTAACTTTTATGCAGTCACATTTTCAAATTTTTTTTATTATATCTGGATTTTGAGTCATAGTCTTTCCCTACACTCCAGTTATAAAGGAATTTACCCATGTTTTCTTATATTGTTTACATCATGTAATTTCTCACATTTAAACTGCTGATCCATTTGAAGTTTATTCTTCTGTATAATGCAAAATATGTTTCTAATTCTGTCTTTTTTCTGATTAACCCTCTGATAATCCCAGCACCATTTACTGAAAAGTCCATCTTTATCTCAGTGATCTGACATAACACTTTTTTATATATGCTAATTTTATATGTATTGGTCTGTCTGTTCACGTGTCAGTATCACAGTGTTTTAGTTGTTCACTTCAGTTCAGTTGCTCAGTCGTGTCCGACTCTTTGCGACCCCATAGACTGCAGTATGCCAGGCCTCCCTGTCCATCACCAACTCCCGGAGTTTACTCAGACTCATGTCCATTGAGTCAATGATACCATCCAGTCATCTCATCCTCTGTCATCCCCTTCTTCTCCTGCCTTCCATCTTTCCCAGCATCAAGATCTTTTCAAATGAGTCAGTTCTTTGCATCAGGTGGCCAAAGTATTGGAGTTTCAGCTTCAGCATCAGTCCTTCCAAGGAATATTCAGGACTGGTTTCCTTTAAGATGGACTGGTTGGATCTCCTTGCAGTCCAAGGGACTCTCAAGAGTCTTCTCCAACACCACAATTCAAAAGCTTCAATTCTTCGACAGTCAGCTTTCTTTATGTCCAAATCTCACATCTGTACATGACCGCTGGAAAAACCATAGCTTTGACTAGATGGAGCTTTGCTGGCAAAGTAATGTCTCTGCTTTTTAATATGCTGTCTAGATTGGTCATAGCTTTTCTTCCAAGGAGTAAGCATCTTTTAATTTTATGGCTGCAATCACCATCTACAGTGATTTTGGAGCCAAAAAAAAAAAAAGTCTGTCACTGTTTCCATTGTTTCCCCTTTTATTTGCCATGAAGTGATGGGACCAGATGCTATGATCTTAGTTTTCTGAACGTTGATTTTTAGGCCAACTTTTTCACTCTCCTCTTTCACTTTCATCAAGAGGCTCTTTAGTTCTTCTTCACTTTCCTGCCATAAGATTTTAGTCGTAGAGGCTTTGTTTTATGTTTTAGTATCTGATATAGCTAGTCCCATCTCATAGCATTTTTCCCCCAAAGTTTTTCTGACTAATCTTACATGTCTTTTTAATACAAACTTTAGCAGCAACTTACCTAGTTACACAAAATATTGTTGCTATTTTATTGATATTGCACTGAGTTTATCAATTAACTAGTGAAATTAACTAGTGTCTTTATGAGTTGAATCATTCTGTCCAAGTGTAGGGGATGGTGTTCCACTTGTTTAAGTTTACTCTGGGTTTTTTCAGGAGTATTTTAAAGTTTTCCTCACATAAATTTTGCACATTTCTTGTAATCCTTATTTATATTTTATCTTTTTCCTTGCTACTAAGAGGGGCTTTTCTCTACCTTTATATTCTTGAATTGGTTATCATTATATGTGTGTGTGCTCAGTCACTTTAGTCATGTCTCTTTTGAGACCCTATGGACTGTAGCTGGCCAGGCTCCTCTGTCCATGGAGTTTTCCAGGCAAGAATATTGGAGTGGGTTACTATGCCTTCCTCCAGGGGATCTTTCCGACCCAGGGATGAAACCTGTGTCTCCTGCATAGCAGACAGATTCTTTACCTGCTGAGCCTTTGGGGAAGTTCATATGTGTATTTAAAGACTATTAATATCTCTATATAATTTTATATCCTACCTTACTGAATTTTAAGTTTATATATACATATATATTTATACAAAGATTCTTGTTTCAATAGCCTCTGAAAGTAGCCACATCCTTAGCTCTGTGAATATAATCAGCTCAAACCTGAGTCTGTATGTATAAGTTATTTTTAGATACTGTTCCATGCATAACTTTTTTCCAGTCTTTTGGAGTATACTTACCAAATGTAAAGTTGTCACTATACAATTCTGTATAAAGTCCTCAAAAATCAGCTAAAAGATCTGGAACAAATACTTATTAAGCTGTTGCAATACATAAACACAGTGAGGCATGTGGGGATTACAAAAAAATAAAAAGATAAAGAAAAAAATGAAGACCTCAACTTGCTGAGAGTTTATCTGAGGAGATAGGGTTGTCTATGTCTCTTTCTCTTCTCTTTCTATCTCCGTGTGTATATATATATATATATATATATATATATATATATATATATATATAT
>ML664199.1:7563441-7684860 GCA_007570785.1 Antilocapra americana
ATATATATATATATATATATATATATATATATATATATATATATATAAACTTGCTTGGGAAGTCAAGGCATTATATAGAAGGAACTAAATGAGTCAATTGTAAGACAAAAGATCAGAGGAGGAAGTAGGAGGAGGGGGGTTCATGGAAGAGGACCACTGCCAGGCCTAGTAGTAGGCATGGTATTCAAGAGTCCATCGTGTCAGGATAGCAGTTATGGAATGTGCCTAGGTGGGGAAATTTCCCCGTGTCTCCCTCAAGTTCTTGTGGCTGGACTAATAATAAAATTGACATAAGACAGATGAATAGGAAAAAAAGAAACATTTTAATTCTTCATGGGGGTCATATAGAAATGAGACTTAAGAAGTGGCCGAAGCAGGCAACTTTTATGCTTTTTAGACAAACAATAAATTTGTGAGAAATACAATGGAATATTACTCAGCATTAAAAAAAAATTCATTTGAAGCAATTCTACTCAGATGGACGAAACTGGAGCCTATTATCCAGAGTGAAGTAAGCCAGAAGCAAAAACAACAATACAGTATATTAACGCATATATATGGAATTTAGAAAGACGGTAACGAGAACCCAACATGCGAGACAGCAAAAGGAACGCAGATGTATAGAATAGACTCATGGACTTTGTGGATGAGGGTAAGGGTGGGATGATATGGGAGAAGGGCATTGAAGCATGTTAATTGTCATGTGTCTAATCAATCGCCAGCCCAGGATTGATGCTCGGGGCTGGTGCAGCGAGATTTCCCGGGGGGGGAGGGAGGAGGGAGGGGGGGTTCCGGAGGGGAAGCATATGTAAACCCATGGTGATATCATGACAATGTTTGGCAAAAACAATAAAAAAAAAAATTTGTGAGAAATAGACAGGACAGAGAAACTTAGGTTTGGGGCCTTAGTGATGAATCTAAACAGAATTTGAGATTGGGGTGGTGAGTTAAAGAAGTAGCAAGTTTTGTTTATACAGACTGCTAGCCCAGATTTCCTACCACTGGTGATACCTTCAGATGCAGGGAGCACACCTTTCGTGATAGACTTATTTCCTGCTTTCAAGAGAGACAGAGAGGAAGGTCAAATGCCCCACTTGTAGTGGCCACTTCTTAAATAACTTGAACTCAAAATAATCAGAATTTGAGGTGGCCTTCCCTGGGTCCCAACAGATGTGTGAGGCAAGGACTAAATAAAAGGTCAGTCCAAGGTGGCTTTATTTGAAGACCTGTGTGTGGGAGTTCAAACTGGAAACCCAAACTAATGGTGGATGGTGGAGATCCTGGTACCAGGTTAGAGATCCTGGACTCCCATTTCCCTTCCTCCTTCATTCCCTACCCTCATTAGCTTTGAAAAGCCCCATTTCCTTTATTATTATCATACAGAACATGAATTCTTTGATGCACACAATTTCTTTGGTGCAAATTGTCTCTTATTAGTTGGTAAATAGGGGAATGAAATAGGAATAACATGTGGAAATTGTGTTGGTTTATGGGTGATTTTTGCCATTTTTTAATTAACATCTGAAGTCATTTTCTCCCAGTTAAAAAGAAAACCTGATCACTTTATGAAGGCCTCAGGATAAAACCTAAAAATCTGTAGAAGTGCCTTTCTTTAGTGCAAATAATGGCTCATTTAGTGACTTCATGAACTTCTGTTCCTTTCATTGTGATAACTCACCTGGTGTAGCTGCACGTGTAGAAGAGGCTGCAAAGACATTTCCTGTATATTAAAACAGTAAGTTAATGGAGAATGCTCTGCTCTGGATTATTCATACTTTTCATTTTTAATGAAAATGATCTTTTTAGACTCAAACACCCTCTAGGACCTATATTTAGAAGGAGTAAACATGAGCCTCAAGGTTTAAGGCTGTAAAGAATTGACTATGTTCTAAGTGCAAATATCCTCAGAAGTGAACTATGTTTGTATTTCTATTAGGATTATTATTATTTTCCTTTTATTCTCTGGTTAAAAGTTTTGAGTGGTGTGAACCACTTTTCTCATAAGCTATATTATGTTTTTAGTGCCTAATTTTGTAGAATGAAAAGATTTTTCAGGGAGTTATTTTTATGAGGCAGCAAATTCTAATCTTTACCAAATATTTACACAATATAATTGACCCAGTGCAATAATCATATATTATATTTCTCTTAAACTAAGAGAAATAGAGTACACTTATCTGTATCCGTAATACTATTTTAGTCTCAATAGTAGTATCCCTGTCTCTCAGTCATGTCCAACTCTTTGCGACCCCATGGACTGTAGTCTGCCAGGATCCTCTGTCCATGGAATTCTCCAGGCAAAAATATTCCTTTCTCCAGAGGATCTTCGAACACAGGGATTGAACCTGGGTCTCCTGCACTGCAGGCAGATTCTTTACTGTCTGAGTCACAAGGGAAGACCATTTTGGTCTAGTCTTATCTAATTAACTTGTTGACTGTTTTGATTCAAAAATGAAAATCAGTGTAGATGAATAATCTGAGTTAGTATTTATTTTAATTTCTTTTCAAGGTATATATATTGGTCACACCAAAGCCAAGAGGCTAAAATAGGCCAAATGAAGTTGATGAAATCCTGTAAGTAGACTAGACAAAATCAGTTAGCTTCTGTTGGCAGCACTTGGTGTTGGAGATAATAATTTGAAATAGATATGTTTGGGGTAAAGCTTGATATTTTTAATTTAGTACCCCTAAAAAGAAGGGTATACAAAAATAATTTCAGTTTTTGTGTTATATTAAATATATCCCATATTTATTCCTAAAGTAGTCAACGAAATTTTCTTCTTATTTAAAATGTGGTTTTATGGTTACCAGGCAGTTGGGAAATCTAGCAATTAACTCAAGGGTTATATATTCTATTGCTGTTTCAGAAATGCCTGTTTATACAAATCAAGAAGGATTTTCAGCAGCTTGAGCCTTCTTTTTCTTTTTAAGCTCGCAGAATCAATGGTTAAAGGACAAAAATTCTAAATTGATTGAGTTACAAATGAATACAGTGTTAATTAAGCCAGGCCATTGTCTTTAAAGTGGAGTCAGTACATTGGAAGTCAGATTTCTCTTGCTGTTTAGTCAAGCTGCCTAAGGCTGCAAATGCTTCCTTATTAGGTTACTGGCATTGGGGAGATGTCATTGTTTGCTGCTGTGGCCAGGCTTTCTGTTAAAAATCACAGCATGAGGCTTAAACTGCTGCAACCATTATCCAGTGCTAACATGTCACTAAAGGTCTGCTAATAGAACAAGAGGAAAAATATCAATCTTTAATTTTAGAACAGCTGAGTAACCTGTAGCACCTGTTCATTTTCTCTCATCAACCCACTTAAAACAAGACTAGAGTGATCCTTTGATGGGCAGGCAATGAGATCCTAATACCTTTTTTTTTTTTTTCGAGGAAAATGTAAAATTTAAGTAAGACTGAAGCAAAAGAAAAATAAACTATAAGTAATTTTTTCTTAAAAATTAAAAAGATGAGCTCCTATAATCCAAGGATGATGAGGTTTTTATAAAATTTTTTTAAAGGATCATTTCCTTTACTTTTCTGAAATGCATTTTGTAGATAAAAGCTAATCAATGAGGACATGTTACAGTGGTCAGAAGCATTTTTTCTGTAGAGAGCAGAAACTCTTTCAAGCTGTAAATAACCACCAACTTATATTTACCTATTGAAATATAATAAACAGAATTAGAACTTCAAAGCTGTTAGCTTTCCCTGATGTAGAGCTCAAGGCTCCATCACAGTATGGGGCAAAATTAAGCAAGGCTTTATGGTTTGCGCTTTTGAAGAGGTGAAAGCAAAGTATGGCTTCTGCAAACCCCCTTTAGCAATACGAGTTTCAAGACATTTCCAGTGAATAAACTCATGGTTACCAAAGGGAAAAGGTGGGGAGGGATTAATTAGGAGTTTAGGATTAACAGATGCACACTACTATATATAAAATAAATAACTGACAAGGACCTACTGTATAGCACAGGGAACTATATTCAATATTTTATAATAACCTATCATGGAAAAGAATCTAGAAAAGAATTATGTGTGTGTGCGTGTGTGTGTGTGTATAGCTGAATCACTTTGCTGTAGACCTGAAACTAATGCAACATTGTAAATCAATTGTATTTTCAATAATAATAAGTAAAAAACAGACAAAGCATTTCAGTGATGCTAGAATAAGTACTACATACTTAGAAAGTAAACATATAATAATAAAAGCAACATACACTTTAGTAAACCTTTACAGTCTTAGAGTATATCCATCTTTTATTTAACTAAATTAGGAAGTAAATCACTATTAAGAACTAGTCACTTAATTGGTATTGAGAACATTAAGATGAGTGATAATACATGTACCCTTCACTCTGTCATGAAACTTTGATCTGTTATTGATCTTCTCTACAAACCTTTTTGCAGAACTAGTACACGTATAGTTTTTGTTTGATTGATTTTCGTGTTTTTTTTTTTTTTTTGGCAAGAGAAGAAATTGTGATACAGGGAGGTTGTGACTTGCCTAAGGTCACAAGATAAGTGGCAGAAGAAGGATTAAAAGAATCTAGTGTTCTGATTTCTTGTCCAGGGCATTTTTAAAAAACTTATCAAGAAGAAGGGACTAGAGGGAGAATGGAATTATAAAGGCACAGTTTTAATGGATATCTTGTAGAATAATAGAGCATTTGATTCAAAAATTAACTGCAGTGAGGGAAGTCTAGAAACTAGATATATTTTAAGTATCTTCAAAAGGATATGTCAGTAAAATAACAAATTACACCTTTTACATATGTAAAGAATTATCTTATGCATGTAATGTTCACTGGCATCTAATCATATTCTTACAGATTTGCCTGTTGAAAACACAGACTGCTAGGGCACACACACACACACACACACCCCTATACACACAGCCCCCATACACCTTTGACCAGTTTCACATCTGAGATCTGACATTTAGCCCTAAAATCTCCTTAGCCCAAAGCTGCTGTTGTCCTTGTACCAGGCATTCCAACTTTGAGCATTTTCTTCGTGGTCACTTGTGTGCCACATCTGTCCTGAGGTCTACATCAGAGCGGGCTCAGCCTCATTCTGCCACGACCATTTCCATCATCACAAGTACTTGATCTGTTTCACGTTTTATGGAATCGATAAATCTCATCCCTAAAGAGTCCAGCAGGCCTTTGATTCCTGACCTGACATTTGCTAATGCTATTCTTGATGACCTGCCACTACGGATCTGCAGCACTGCACTCTGTGTTTGACAACACTCATAATATGAATCAATATTCAGCATTCAGTAAGTGAGCTGGGGAGTCATTTCACTGCTGCAAAAGGCAGCATTGCCCCTGGGCAGCTGTCAGAAATGGGTAGTTATTAATAGCCCTCTCTTTTCACTTAGCATAGTCAGTAGGGGTCAGGCATGAAATGATTTAATCAGTTTATGATATCTGTGACAGAGAGCACTTAAAACGTAATCACAAAATTTAGGTAGAAGTGTCCCTGGGCTGTTGTCATGTTTTTCTCACTTAATTTTCCCTAATGCTGATACAGTGCAGTGCACACTGAGAGACTGACCAGACCCCAGAAGGACACATCACTCGGTGTTGGTTTCATGTCTCCCTCTGTAAACTTGTCTTTTTTGTGGGATTTTTCACTTTAAAATATAGACTGTAAATCCCTGAGGGTACATGTGAATAAGTCTCTTGGGTTGTTTGCCTAGCTTTGCAAAATGTATCTCCTGTTAAGGGGCCTTGTGAGTGGAGAAAAGAGAACCTCATTGGGTGGAAGAGACTCAAGCTCATAAGCCTCTCTCTGGGCCCAAAGAAAAGGTGAATCACTAGAAATAAGAGAACATTATCCAGGTAAAAAACTTCTACTCCAGTATCAGTAATCTTACTGGGCCTTTGGGCAGCCACTTTGAAAATTAACTCAACAGAAGAATAATAGCTAATTAGACTGGTGGTTTTGGAGGATCATGCCTCGGTAGGGATTAATCGAGTTGGGAATTCAAAGTTCAAGTAAGAAAAGTAGCAGAGATGAAACCTAGAGTCAGTGAAAGATGAATCTAAACTTAAAAGACTATGAAAGAAATCATTACAAGTTAACTGTACATAGAACAAGATTGGAACAGTGGTTGGGGCTCAGAAAGAAAGACTTAGATTTCAAATTCCATCTTTGTGCCTTAATTTCCTCATTAGAAATAATATCCATTTCATAAGTTGAGTATGAGAATTGTGTAAGAACTTACGTGAAGTGTCTGGAACACAGGAGATGTTCAAATGTTATCACTTCCCCTTCTCTCTTTCCTTATCTATCAAAGGCTAACTTGATTAACCATGATACAGTCGGGCAGATGGTGTGGAGCTGAAGCTCAGGTGTAAAGGGATCATCACCATGGCCCTCCCTAAATCATCCCTCTTGCAACACTGTCCTTGCCACTGGCGTGCTTGGTCATCAGAGGAACACTGGCTACTGTTAACATTCTGTTGGAGAAGTGTTAGCTCAGGCTTTGTCTTTTTGTTTTTTTTTTTAACAAACTTAGGGAAATGGAAGAAAGACAGAAGCACAGAAATATGATAGGTTTAGATTTGCAATTCTAGCATTAATTAATGTTTGCCCCCAACTGGGCTTTGTTCTTTCATCAGATCCTTACTTAGCACTCTATTGTGTGCTTTGTGTGTGCTGGCAGAGCCAGCTCCAGGTTCCTTCCTGCCTTATTCCTGACTCTGTTGGAGATCATAGGATGAATGTTAGACAGATCCATGCACCTCTAGTCCAAATCTAGAGTTCTTTGTGAATGTAAAGCCTTGAAGATTTGCCATTGTTCAAGAACTCCTTCTTTCCAAGTGCTTTGGTTTGCAGTAGTTTTTTCCCTGTTTTTCTAAACCAGGATGCCATGGTCTCACCTGAAACCATGAGCCCTGATAGCAGGTTTCTCCTGTGGTAGGCAGAATTCTAAAAAGCCCTTACGATTCCTGGCCCTTGGTGTACACATACATTTTCTCAGGTATTCAAACACTACTCTAGATGTTGCTGTGGAAGGATTTTGCACTCATAATTAAGGTTCCAAATCAGTTGACCTTCAGGCAGGGAAATAATCTTTGTGGACTTTGACCCTTTAAATCTGGATCTAGAGGTGAGAGAAAGGAAGTCAGTGATTGAAAGCATGAGAAGGATTTGCTGACTTTAAGAAACCAAGTGGTGATGGAAGAAACCACATGGCAAGGAGAGTGGGAGAGCATTCCCTGGGTAATAGCCAGCAAGGAGTAGGGAACCTCTGTCCTACAACCACAAGGAGCTGAATTTGACCAACAAGAATGAGCTTGGACATGGATTGTTCACCAGAGCTTCCAAATAAGAAAATGTGGTCATTACCTCTATTTCATCCTGGGATCCCTTGAGCAAAGAACGCATCCACATAGTGCCAGACTTCTGACCCACAGCACTATGAACTAAATAATGGGTGCTGTTTTAAGCTGCTAAATTTATGGTACTTTGTTATGCAGTAATCGAAAACTCATACATCTTCTCTCTTTGGCTCTTGCCTGTTCCATATTCACTTCCTCCTACATCAGAAGAAAGCATCATCTCCTTTTTTTGTGTTCACATTTGTGTCCATTTCAGGGTCATCCATTGAGTTCTTTCTGTTGGAGGAAAATGTTCTTAGTTCACTTGTAAAAAGAGATGATTGTGATCTTCCAAAGCTAGTGAATGATTAAGGCTTTCTTAGTTTACTGGCTCTGTCCACTTCTTTGGATTCTGTTTGGTGACTAATCACTCAGGCACCCCCTCCAGGGGAATTCTGCAAGAGTACCATGATTATAGTTATATAATCCCACAAACACTGAAAATGTACATTGAGTGGCAAACATAATTCATCCCTAAGGGAAGAGAAGAATCCTTCTTGCACAGCAGGAAGGCTCAGTCAAGCCACCTGCCACAACCTCTTCAACTACTCATGTATTTTAAAAACATTTCTTGCCAGAGAATCATTATCCTTTTGTTTGTTGGTTTATCTTAAGAACTGCTAAAGCCTCAAACCCCACTTAGCCTACATCCTGTGTGATGTCCGCCAACTCCACTCTATCCTGGGCTCTCATGTTAAGACAGAATGGGTCTTCTTCAGCTTATTGAACATTGGTCATATATTTTTGTCCCAGACTTAGCTCTATAATGTTAAAAGTCATGGTGTTATATAGAGAGCATCATTACTTAATCCTTTCCCTGTTCAGCATTGGCTTTAGATTCAAGGATTTTTAAAATATGAGGGATTCATTCTGATATGCTTGACGTGCTAGTAATGTTAAAATGTGGGAAGGGAATGGGGAAGGGAGCTACCAGGAGAAGGAGTGTGTGTGGGGGGAGACATATTCACAGAAGTGCCTTGCTAGAGAGACAATCCAGAGATCAAATTGCCAACATTCACTGGATCATCAAAAAAGCAAAAGAGTTCCAGAAAAACATGTACTTCTGCTTTATTGACTATGTGAAAGCCTTTGACTATGTGGATCACAACAAACTGTGGAAAATTCTTAAAAAGAGATGGGAATACCAGACCACCTGACCTGCCTCCTGAGAAATCTGTATGCAGGTCAAGAAGCAACAGTTAGAACTGAACATGGAACAATAGACTTGTTCCAATTCAGGAAAGGAGTACATCAAGGCTGTATATTGTCACTCTGATTATTTAGCCTCTGTCCAGAGCACATCATGAGAAATGCCAGGCTGGATGAAGCATAAGCTGGAATCAAGATTGCTGGGAGAAATATCAATAACCTCAGATATGCAGATGACGCCACCCTTATGGCAGAAAGCAAAGAAGAATTTAAGAGCTTCTTGATGAAAGTGAAAGAGGAGAGTGAAAAAGATGGCTTAAAACTCAACATTCAGAAAACTAAGATCATGGCATCTGGTCCTATCACTTCATGGGAAATAGATGGGGCAACAGTGGACACAGTGACAGACTTTATTTTTTTGGGCTCCAAAATCACTGTAGATAGTGACTGCAGCCATGAAATTAAAAGACACTTGCTCCTTGGAAGAAAAGTTATGACCAACTTAGACAGCATATTAAAAAGCAGAGACATTACTTTGCCAGCAAAGGTCCATCTAGTCAAAGCTATGGTTTTTCCAGTAATCATGTATGGATGTGAGAGCTGGACCGTAAAAAAGGCTGAGTGCCGAAGAATTGATGCTTTTGAACTGTGGTGTTGGAGAAGACTCTTGAGAGTCCCTTGGACTGCAAGGAGATCCAACCAGTCCATCCTAAAGGAAATCAGTCTTGAATATTCACTGGAAGGACTGATGCTGAAGCTGAAGCTCTAATATTTTGCCCACCTGATGTGAAGAACTGACTGATTGGAAAAGACCCTGATGCTGAGAAAGATTGAGGGTGGGAGAAGAAGGGGATTATAGAGGATGAAATGGTTGGATGGCATCACTGACTCAATGGACATGAGTTTGAGTAAGCTCCAGGAGTTGGTGATAGATAGGGAGGCTTGGTGTGCTGCAGTCCATGGGGTCGAAAAGAGTTGTACATGACTGAGCAACTGAACTGAAAGAGACAATGTCAGCAGCAAAGCATCAGCATATGTATTTTTAAGACTGACAACCATTTAAGAGTATATTTACATATAAAATGAATATATAAAGATTTCGTTTGTGGAGATGATAAATTATTTACATCAATTATGGACTGTCTCCTATGAAGTTAACCTTAAGTTAGGTTCTTGGGGAGACAATGAACAGGGAACACCACTCTAAATTTGGTAAACATCCATCATCTCATACAGATACAAAATAAAAGAAAAAATATTTTCTCTTGTGATGAGAACTCAAAATTTATTCTCAACAGCTTTCATATGTAACACACAGCAGTGTTAATTATATTTACCATATTGTACATTATGTCCCTGCTACTTATTTGTCTTATATTAATAACTGGAAATTTGTATCTCTTGACTTCCTTTATCCAATTCCCACACCCCCTCAAAGCTGATTTCTTCTTCTATGAGTTTGTTTGTTTGTTTGTTTTTGAGGTAAAACTCCTTGAATCTTTTTTTCTACTTCCATATGGTGAATATGGAAAGAAGTTGTTACCAAATAATATCTTTTGACCATCTATTCACCATCTTCTGAACCAAAGAAGTTCTCTAAAAGCTTGCAATACCAGGATGAGTTGAGTTCCATGGGTCCCTCTTCCATTTGTCTTCTAATTTGAGATTAAGGCAGTGATGTATTACCTCATACTTTGATTAAAGATACACTTGAGGACCATTGCACAATATAAAGGAAACTGTGGCTCTCATATGTATATTCTCTGCTTGTCTTCACAAGGACTGCCAAGAATGGGACTTGGGGCTAAAGTTTTAAACTACCCGTCAGTGAACTTTCATCTGCTTGAATTCCTGTACACAGTCTATGACAACTTGCAAGACCTGGAAGTCAATTGTTTTTAAAGCATTTTCTTCAGTATTTTATTTGTGTAAAAAACTATTTGTTCCAATATACACTCAGTGAATAATTCATTCACTATCCATCTATTTCACTCAGCTGCACATGTTCCAGAGTTTGGGGTAGAGTACGTGGTAGTAATCTAATCATAAGGTTACACAGTACTACTTAATAGAAACCCACGTCTGCATCTTCATTCTCTCTCTGAGAATGCTGAGACAAAGAACTGGATGCAGGGGCCTCATGCTGTCCAGTGAGTGGACATGCCTTATATGTCACATTGATTGGATTCATAAATGTACTTCAGAAACCTGAGCATGAAAACCTTAAATTTCCGTTGTCCAGGTGACTCTAAGCAGGTGGTTAAGCGTAAGGTTGGAAGAGTTGGAAGTTCTGAAGGGAATTGTGTATGTTGCCCTTTGTATTCCTCTGGACATTACTGATGGGCCTTGAAGCTCCCTGGAGTTTTGTGTATAAGAAAGAAAGATGTCAAATTTGCCGCCTTGAGTAGTTTTATCAGGCTCACCTGTGATCTGTATTTAACATTCAGTTGCAAGAAGGAGTTCCCAATAAAAAGATGCTGGAACATAGCCAGTCCATTAGCATTGAGGCCATGCTTTCTTCAGAACATCCTGACTGGGCTCTCAACCAAAGAATGGTTTTTGAATGACAGCAGTGGAAAAGGTTTGTTGAAATTTTGTGTCACTCTAGGTGAATTTATGTGGAAGAATAGAGATCAGCAGCAGCATGGTGAACTTTGGGACATCACAGTTAGGCACTGCGCTAAGTGCTTTTGTACATTATTTCATTTGATCTTCATAACAGCCCTGGGAATTGCATGATATTATTCCTGTTTTACATAAGAGAAAACTGAGGTCTATAAATGATCTACCTTCATACAAGTATGAATAACTATCCTTAATACTATGTTGTCATTGATATCAGAACCAATTTAACTTAGGACAAAGTGCAATATAGGTTTGTAACGTGTTGTGGATATATGTTTACAGTGACACACGTTGGAATTTTGTCTATAGTCATTACTACTTAAGAATATTTTTAATAAAATTCAGAAGAGAAACTTTTGGAAAAAACCTCATTTTACTCCTGGCTTTCTCATTGGCAAGCCATGCAGACTGAGCCAAGACACTTATTTATCTTGCCTTGCCATTCCTCTCTAGAGATGGGAGATTTTAGTTGATGAGTTTTACAGTCCATAACAACTCTAAAATCTTGTACAGGAACTTCTCTGGTGGTCCAGTGAGTAAGACTCCACTCTTCCAAAGCAACAGGCCCAGGGTTTGACACCTGGTTGAGGAATTAGATCCCACATGCAGGCTGCATGCCCCAGTGAAGATCCGGCCAGCTCCAACTAGACCCAGCGCAGCCTAAATAAATATTAAAATAAATAAATAAAACTGTGCCATTGGGTCATTCCACATAAAATACTATAGCAATGCTTAGAATCAGATATAAGGTCTGAAACAGCTACTCACCTTCATGTTTTCCATTTATTGAGCACTTACTTTGTTTTAAGAACCATGCTAAACAGTTTAATTACACATACATCATAATTAATTCTCATAAGTGGCCTGCTAACATTATTTCATTTTGTAAATTGAGACACAGAGAAGCTAAGTACTTTGTCCAGAGTCATGTAGTGTGTGATGATAAAGCTGTGTGAAAACTGGTGTAGTCGACAATAGAGCCTGATTCTTAACCATGGGCTACGTTGCCTCCTGTTATTCAGTCTTAGGAGCTTCCCTTGTGGCTCAGCTGGTAAAGAATCCACCTGCAATGCAGGAGATTTGGGTTCAGTCCCTGGGTTAGGAAGATCCCCTGGAGAAGGGAAAGGCTACCCACTCTGGCATTCTGGCCTGGAGAATTCCATGAACTGTATGGTTCATGGGGTTGCAAAGAGTTGGACATGACTGAGCAACTTTCATTTTCATTCAGTCTTAGGCATATGATAAGTTTATAAGTTTATGGAATTTAGGCAGGACATTTCTCCCTGATGGTTATTAGATAAATCTGTAATGATTTTAGAAGAGATAAATATTTTAAAGGAAGAGAGTAGAAGAGTTGGAAAGAAAGTAAGAGAAGACTCCTCTTTTTAGGTATAGTTTCCTTACCTAGTATAAGGAATATTAATGTGTTATCAGTGTTGGTAATAGTAATATTGATGCTGAGCTGAAATTGTTGTTATAGCTGTTTCATAAATCTTCAGCTTTATTTGTGTTTATGTAACTAGGGATGATGATTTTCCATTCATTATTCCCCTGGATAGTACTAAGTATGGACTCCATGATGTCTTCCATCCAGTTTCTGTGCATGAAACAGACAGGGCATCTTTAGGATGACCATATAATTTCTCATTCTAATAGGGACACTCAAGGAAGTGAAAGAGGGTGCTATTAATAACTATGCCATTACTAGAACAATAGCATGAACAAGGACACCAGGTTGTGTGGTTACCCTGGGCTTATGAGATAGATTTGTGGTTCTGGTTGACAGGGCAGAGGTTTTCAGATATTAGCCTGAAAAACCAAATTCTCTTTTGGACTCTAAAATTTGTAACTCTACATGTCAGACATTTGTTGGGCAACATATGCCTGCCAAATTCTACTTGGCATGAGGCAAAATAGTGCTTAGAAAAGAGGTCAAAGTCAGAATATTCCCTCATCACAGAAATTAAGTAAAAGATGTGTGCTATGATTTAGTTTCATGGCACATCTAAGTCTTTTGTTGAAAATCCATAGCATCTTCAGCAATTGGCCGTGCTGTTCAAGTACCTATAATTGACCAAGACACTACTGGCTCTGTTGACTGTTGGCTGTTAACCTGGAAGGTCATGTGTAGATAGCATAAGACCCTTCCTCATTTGATACTTTTTTCTCTAATATAAGTGCTGTAATTCTGGGGTAACTATCTGTAAACACTCTCAAGGAAAGGCAAGTTGACTTTTAACCTCTGTCATGTATCATTTTATCTGTTAAAAAGACACGGCATCCTTTTGTTCAGGGTATGACACAATTTTTTGTTGTTGTTGTGAGAAATGTTCCCTGAGAATGATATTTCTTCTCTGTGACCTACCAGAGTTGGATGCTAAGGTATTCAACAGTTGTATCCTTTCTCTCTCTATTCTAATGAAAGACAGCAATTATTCTCACAGCTCTGATAGCTTCTAACTGTAATTTTATTCTAAAATAAAATGAATAATTTACCAAAAGAAGATATTTTAATGAGTTTAAGACATCTGTCTTTCAAAGTACTTTCATTTAGTGGTATTTTGGTTACCTTTCTTGTTTGGTTGGGTATTCTGGTACTATAAAACACAAAATTTTTAAAATAGGTTCTAGGGATTAATATTAAGTGACTTGCAAATAAAGAAGTATGGAAGTATGGAAGATCTTAAGAAAAGGATACTTGTTTAAGTTTTAGAAAGATTTGCATATCCATTGTGACCTTTTTTTGCTACATTCATTCATTGAACAAATATCTAATCTTTCTATTTCAGCAGCAGTTACTGGGATAACCATTAGACATTAAAAATGAATATAATTTATGACTTCAAGACACTGGCTGTTTCATGGATGAGAGGGACATTAGGGTAGGAAAATCCAGTAGTTAGTCAAGGCACTATGATAGAGGTATGCACTGGATATTGTAGGAGCACAAAAGTCTTTTTGGTGGTTAAGTGGAAACTTGACCTAGAACACCAGGGTTTGAATCCTAACTTTGCCACTGTTGGCTGTATGGTCTTAGGCAAATTACTTGACCTTTTTGTGCTTTGTTTTTTCATCTATAAAATTAGGGTAAAAATGAGTTAATATTCATAAAGCCCTTGAAACAATGCCTGGTACATAGCAAGTGCAGTATTATGATCTGTTAAATAAGATAAGAAAGACGGAAGAAATGAGTAGAAATTAACCAGATGAAGGGAGTTTTGTTTGGAGTGGGAGTTGGGGAGATAGCTAAGTTTGGGCAAAGGCAACTGCATTTGTAAAATTACTTGACAAGAATGGTTATGGAACTGCCTAAAGAATGGAGAGGAAGGGGTGGCAATGAGAGAAGAAACTGGATAGGTAAGCGTGAACTATCTAACACAGTCTTGTATAAAAGCATAGCAGTGATTCACATTTTCAGATTCATATTTTTACAATATTTCCATAGAAAATAGATTGGGAAAGAGGTTAGTCCAGAGGCAGGGAGACCTTAGAGGCTATTGACATAGTTCAGATAAAAATCACTGAGATCTTAAACTAAGGGTATTGGTAATGCTGATGGAGAAGGAAGGGACTGATTAGAGAACGCTTTTGAAAGAGTTGTCAGGATTTGGTGACTGTTTGAATGTGTGGGATAAAGGATGAGGGGAAATCAGGTGAGACTCCTAGATCTCTGGCATGTTTGACTGGTAACACTGAAGCAGAGACTACAGGAGACAAGAACAAGTTAGGATAGGGTGGGATAGAGGGTGAGTTTCAATTTATGTATATTGAGTATGTGGAGTCTGGGCCAGTTAGAAGGGCTGCCCCAGTATGTCCTTGGCTATTCAGAAGGTCTGGGGGTCAAAAGAGAACTCTCAGCTGGAGAAATGGATTTGGGAGTCTTCTTCAATTCTACATGTGCATGAAAGCCACGAGAATGGGTGAGGTTACATTAAGAAGAAGAATAAAGAACAAAATAAAGCTTAGGATAGATTTCTGGTGATCACTTAATTTGAAGGGTGGATAGTCGCATATAAACCTGGGAAACAGACTGAAAAGTAATGCCCAGAAAGGAGGATAACTGGGAGAAGCTGTCATAGAGACGAAGAGGGGAGAAACTCTCAAGAGGGAAAGAGTGGTCAACCATGTCAAATCCTGCAGAGATGTTGGGTGGGATGGAGACAGAAAAGTGTCCATTGAATTTAGCAACAAAGAGGTCATTATTGATTTTGGCCAGAGAGGCTTCCAGGGGTAATAAGGACTGGCAACCAAATTGCAGTGGGTTGAGGAGTGAATGGGAGGAGAGGAAGTCTGATTTGTCTGTAAAGGAAAATCAAGACATGGAGTGGCAGAAAAGGGAGTGTAGAGTTATAGCTGTCTGAGTCATAAGTGACATCTTCATTGCAAAGTGAAAAGCCATTAAAAAGTAGATACAAGTTAGGAGGATGTCATATTATTTCAGGGAGAAAATATACAGAAAATATCCACTCCACCTCATCCCCATGAGTGCAACAGCATGCAAAAATTTATCATTTTTACTCTTGCCTATGCAGTTTGCTTCTTCTCTTTTCACTGAGAAAATGCTTTCTTTATTAATTTCCCTAGATATCAGACCCATTCATAATTAATGGAATGTAGTTTGCACGTATGATTTGTCACAAAAGAGTCCAGTGGAAATTATAATGGTAATAACTGCTGCTTTTTTTTTTTTTAAATTTTGGCATTACTTCAGTTGTATTCAGAGCTCTGTTACAGAATAGCACTGAAAGGAAGCATTAGGAATGCTTTCTGTTTGTTTGTGGGGTGGGGGGGTGCTGTGTTTAAATGCTAGCCCATTCCCTCATTTAAGTAATAAGATTAACCTGTGAAATAATAGGACGCAATACTGAACTGTGTTTAATGAAGCATTGGATTTTGTGGTTCTGTGGGGTCAGTCCTTTTGTGTATTTAGGCATCCTTTTTTGAAGAAGGAAAATGTTAATGGATGGTTTGATGATATTGCTCCTGACTCGGAGCTAACTTGCTGGAATACCTTAATCGAGTTACTTTATTTCTACCTTTCCTCTCTCCCTCTCTCTTCTTTCTTTATCCGTGTGTAAAATAGAAACAGTTAACAATAATCTCTTTAGAAAAGGTTTGGGAGGAGAACAGTTTGTCTAGTAATTCAAAGAATGGCTGGAGGACTTCCTCTGTGGTCCAGTGGCTAAGACTCCCCACTCCCAATGTGCAGGGGGCCTAGGCCCCATCCTTGGTCAGGGAGCTAAATCCCACAAGCCACAACTCACAGTTAGCATGCCACAACTGAAGATCCTACGTGCCACAACTAAGACCTGGCACAGCCAAATAAATTAAAAAAAAAAAAAAAAAAAGATTGGTACCATATTTGAGTCACTGTCCATTTGCTTGTTACCGGCAGATGATCACTTTATGTGGAGAGAGGACTTTTTTCAAGGTACTTTTGTTTTCAGGTTTTTCTGTTCCGTGTTGCTATTTTTATGATAAGTGATAGGCAGATGTCCCTTTTATTTAATGTATAAGAACATATTAAAGCAAATTAATAATATATTAAAGGATAGGAGAAAGTTTCATATTAGCTGTTGCTTTCTGCTTTATATCAACTTAGGTTGCCCCCTCCTACCCACCCCTACTGCACATCAGTCAATTTAAAATACCTGTTAGCAGGACCTAACTCACATTAAAAGAAAACTCTTGTGGTGACTTTTTCCTTGAGATGATCAACTGCAGTAGTGTTGTCAGGTTTCTTTAAGAGTTCTTTTGCACTGTCACAGCTTCCTGGGTGCTGGCTAAGTGTAAACCTTGGGATGGGCCAATTTACACAAACAGAAAGTTCTAGGGAATGCTTTTGTCTTCCATTGTAGCCTCAAAAGATGTTCCCAAGGCAAAAGTCCACCTTCATTAGACAGGGTTCAGAGAGACTCATTACTTATCAGTATCTACAACAGATGATTCTTCAAAGGCTTCAAACTATGAAAGCCATCTAACTTGAGAGCTGTTGGATTAGAGCACAATGTAGCAATGGAATAGTTTTAATTAGGACACATTCATCACAGAATCATGACATGATCATTTTGGAAGGGATTGGACAGTCACTTAGTGTAGCTTCCCCCCACTGCAGGAACTCCTTCTATAAACATCTTGACAGATTTGTGAGCATTTTCACTGGTAGGACATGCCCATAGTTAAACTGTTGCAGGTGTGAGGAAGTGGTCCCTAGAATGAGCCCAGTTATACCTCTCTGTTATAATATACACTCTGTCCTTCTCTCTAGGGTCCCACCCAATTATCATGAGTATCCTGTAACAGGTATTTGATTATAGCTCTCATGACTTTTCTATTTCTTCACACTGAAAAATTCTGTTTTGCACAAAATGTAATTTTTTAATGCAATCTTCAACTTTGCACCCTCTACCCTGCCAAATCTGTCATCCCTTTGAAAAGATATTGCTGGCACAAGATCCAGTATATAAGACTGTTGCATCTGTGCATCTGGACCTTCTGTCTACCTACCGAAGCCTAGTTGAGGAGTAGATGAGAATCTAGCACAGTGCCTGAAATAATTTGTTGAACTAGAATTACAAATTGGATCATGACAAAGCACTTTATAGATAATGAGAATCATCTGCTTTTTCATGTGAACTGCCAGCAAACTGACTTCTCCAATTTATACCTGTTTGATTTTTTGGTTTAAGATAAATAAGTTTCTTTACATTTCTACCTGCTGAATTTTATTTGAATTTGAATTTATTGGTTTCAACTCATTTGTATGCCAATCAAAATCAATTCAAATTTTTATTGATCACCCAGATTATTAACTAACCTTCCTGCTTTGGGTGATTGGAAAAGTAGTCCAAAAACTTGCTTTTGAAGTCCCCTTCCAAGTTGTTGATAAATTTTTTTTGAATAGGCTAGATGTAGACACACAATTCTGGGAGTTTTCGTCAGCTAACTTGGGTTGGTTGTTCTTAATGTGGTTCATAAGAATCTTCCTGAGGCTTAGTTAAATGCCTTCTTGAAATCAAGAGATGCTCTGGCAGACAGTGACCAAGTAGGGAAGTGAGCCCCAGACAGGGCTGGAGAACATTAAGTAGGAGAAATGCTAAGCCTCCTTTTAGCATAGTGATTGTAGTCATGGTGAAGTAGCAATGGTGACGGATTTGCTTTTATAGGAATTGAACTTGAGCACAATGAAAATAAAAGGTCAAGTTGATAGGAGGTTTATTGGAATATCCTGCTGAGGGCTTCAGAAGTTGCCACATAGCTACTGACTTTGACTCAGGATTATCTGATGTGTTGAGCTAGAGAGAGGGGCTAATAGCCCCCAAACCCCTTCCTACTCCACCTTGTGTTTTACATCAGAATTTCAGATGCAGAGCAGCTTCACCATAAACTAGTTCTGTTCTTCTCTGTTCCTTTCCTTTCTCTCCTAATCAACTTGTTTCATAGTACAATTATCATTTTTATTAGAACAGTAGCATGGTTGTTAACAACAGTAATAGTTACTACTTTATGAGCTTTTATTGACATGCCAAATATAAGTATTAACTCATTTAACTCTTACCATAGCCCTGTGAAATAGGTATTATTACTATTTCCATTTCACAGATGAGGAAACTGAGGCTTAGAGAGGTTAGGAAACTTGTCCAAGGTCACACAGCAAGTAACCAGGATTCATATCTATCTCCAAAACCATGCTCTTAAAACATGATATTCCCAGGGGCGGTCCCAAGATGTTGGGGGAATAGAACAGGGAGACCACTTTCTCCCCGGCAAATTCATCAAAAGATCATTTGAATGCTGAGCAACTTCCACAAAACAACTTCTGAACACGGGCAGAGGACACCAGGCACCCAGAAAGGCAGCCCATTCTCTTCGAAAGGACAGGTGTGATTACTGGCTTGATTGCTCTCTTCCCTTTTGACTATCCCTTTTCTCCCCCAGGTCATCTCTATCTCTTCCATTCCCCTTCTCTTCTCTACTTAACTCTGTGAATCTCTCTGGGTGTTCTGGGCTATGGAGAACACTTAGGGAACTGATTACTGGCTACACTGGTCTCTCCCTTTTTGACTCCCCCTCTTCTCCTCCTGGTCACCTCTATCTATCTCCCTCCTCCCTCTTCTCTTCTCTATGTAACTCTGTGAACCTCTCTGGGTGTTCCAGACTGTGGAGAGCACATAGGGAATTGATTACTGGCTAGACTGCTCTCTCCACTTTTGACGCCCTCTCTTCTCCTCCTGGTCACCTCTATCTCTTCCCTCCTCTCTTCTCTGTAACTCTGTGAACCTCTCTGGGTGTCCCTCAATGTGGAGACTCTTTTCACCATTAACCTAGATGTTTTATTATCTGTACTGTATGGATGGAGAAGTCTTGAGGCTACTGTAAGAATAAGACTGAAAGCCAGAGGCAGGAGGCTTAAATCCAAAACTTGAGAACACCAGAAAACTCCTGATTCCAGGGAATATTAATCGACAAGAGCTCATCCAAAAGCCTTCATATCTACACTTAAACCAAGCTCCAACCAAGAGCCAGCAAGTTCCAGAGCAAGACATAACCACACAAATTCTCCAGCAAAGCAGGAACACAGCCCTGAACCTTAAAATACAGGCTTCCCAAAGCCATACCAAGCCCATTGACACCCCAAAACTCACTACTGGACACTTCATTGCCCTCCAGAGAGAAGAGATTAAGCTCCCCACCCACCAGAACACAGATGCAAGCTTCCCTAACCAGGAAACCTTGATAAACCATTAGTCCAACCCCACCCACAGGGAGCAATAAAGAGGAACAACAAACTTCCAGCCTAGAGAAAGGCCACCCCAAACACAGCAACCTAAACAAAATGAAAAGCCAGATAAATATTCAGCAGGTAAAGGAACATGATAAATGCCCACCAAATCAAACAAAAGAGGAAGAGATAGGGAGTCTACCTGAAAAATAATTCAGAACAATAATAGTAAAGGTGATCCAAAATCTTGAAAACAAAATAGAGTTACAGATAAATAGACTAGAGACAAGGATTGAGAAGATGCAAGAAATGTTTAACAAGGACCTAGAAGAAATAAAAGAGTCAATTAATAATGAATAAAGCAATAACTGAGATCACAAGCACTCTGGAGGGAACCAAGAGTAGAATAACAAGGCAGAAGATAGAATAAGTGAGGTGGAGGATAGAATGGTGGAAATAAATGAAGCAGAGAGGAAAAAAGAAAAAATAATTAAAAGAAATGAGGACAACCTCAGAGACCTCTGGGACAATGTTGGATTCCCCAACACTCAAATCATAGAAGTCTCAGAAGAAGAAGACAAAAAGAAAGGGCATGAGAAAATACTTGAGGAGATAGTAGTTGAAAACTTCCTCCAAATGGGGAAGGAGATAGCCACCCAAGTCCAAGAAACCTAGAGAGTCCCAAACAGGGTAAACCCAAGACTAAGCACATGAAGACACATATTAATAAAATTAATGAAGATCAAACACAAAGACAAATATTAAAAGCAGCAAGGGAAAAGCAACAAATAACACACAAGGGGATCCCCATAAGGATAACAGCTGATCTTTCAATAGAAACTCTTCAGGCCAGAGGGTATGGCAGGACATACTTGAAGTGATGAAAGAGAAAAACCTACAACTTAGATTACTATACCCAGCAAGGATCTCATTCAAATATGAAGGAGAAATCAAAAGCTTTACAGACAAGCAAAAGCTGAGAGAATTCAGCACCACCAAACCAGCTCTTCAACAAATACTAAGGGATCTTTTCTAGACAGGAAACACAGAAAAAATTTATAAACTTGAAACCAAAACAGCGAAGTAAATGGCAATGGGATCATACTTATCAATAATTACCTTAAATGTAAATGGGTTAAACGCCTCAACCAAAAGATAATCCTGGCTGAATGGATATAAAAATAAGACCTCTATATATGCTGTCTACAAGAGACCCACCTCAAACCAAGGGAAACATACAGACTGAAAGTGAAGGGCTCGAAAAAGATAATTTCCTGCAAATGGAGACCAAAAAAAACAAAAAACAAAAAAAGCAGGAGTAACAATACTCATATCAGATAAATAGACTTTGAAATAAAGGCTGTGAAAAGAGACAAAAAAGGGCGCTGCATAATGATCAAAGGATCAATCCAAGAAGATATAACAATTATAAATATATATACACCCAACATAGGAGTACCACAATATGTAAGGCAAATGTTAACAAGTATGAAAGGGGAAATTAACAATAACACAATAATAGTGGGAGACTTTAATACCCCACTCACACCAATGGATAGATCAACCAAACAGGAAATTAGCAAGGAAACACAAACTTTAAATGATAACAGTGGACCGGTTAGACCTAATTTGATATTTATAGGACATTTCACCCCCAAACAATTAATTTGCTCTTTTTCTCAAGTGCACACAGAACATTCTCCAGGATAGATCACATCCTGGGCCATAAATCTAGGCTTAAATTTTAAAAAATGAAATCATTTCAAGCATCTTTTCTGATCACAATATGTTAAGATTAGATGTCAACTACAAGGGAAAAAATACAAGTGTCATATGGAGGCTAAACAACATGCTTCTGAGCAACCAACAAATCACAGAAGAAATCAAAATATGCATAGAAACAAGTGAAAATGAAAACACAATAACCCCAAACCTATGGGATTCAGTAAGAGCAGTGCTAAAGGAAAAGTTCATAGCAATAGAAGCTTACTTCAAGAAGCAAGAGAAAAATCAAATAAATAAACTAACTTTACACATAAAGCAACTAGAAAAAAAAGAACTAAAGAACCCCAGGGTTAGTAGATGGAAAGAAATCATAAAAATTAGGGCAGAAATAAATGAAAAAGAAACAAAAGAGACTATAGCAAAAATCAACAAAACTAAAAGCTGGTTCTTTGAGAAGATAAATGAAATAGACAAGCCATTAGCCAGACTCATCAAGAAAAAAGGGAGAAGAATCAAATCAACAAAATTAGAAATGAAAGTGGAGAAATCACAACAGACAACACAGAAATACAAAGGATCATAAGAGAGTACTATCAGCAACTATATGCCAATAAAATGGACAACTTGGAAGAAATGGACAAATTCTTAGAAAAGTATAACCTTCCAAAACTGAACCAGGAAGAAATAGAAAATCTTAACAGACCCATCACAAGCATGGAAATCGAAACTAATACAAATCTTCCAACAAACAAAAGCCCATGATCAGATGGCTTCACAGGTGAATTCTACCAAAATTTAAAGAATAGCTAATACCTATCCTACTCAAACTCTTCCAGAAAATTGCAGAGGAAGGTAAACTTCCAAACTCATTCTATGAGGTCACCATCACCCTAATACCAAAACCAGGCAAAGATGCCACAAAAAAAGAAAACTACAGGCCAAGATCACTGATAAACATAGATACAAAAATCCTCAACAAAATTCTAGCGAACAGAATACAACAACATATTAAAAAGATCATATATCATGACCAAGTGGGCTTTATCCCAGGGATGCAAGGATTCTTCAGTATTCACAAATCAATCAATGTGCTACATCACATCAACAAATTGAAAGATAAAAATCATAACCATATGATTATCTCAATATATGCAGAGAAAACCTTTGACAAAAGTCAATACCCATTTATGATAAAAAAAAAAACCCCTCCAGAAAGCAGGCATAGAAGGAACATACCTCAACATAATAAAAGCTGTATATGATAAACCCACAGCAAACATTATCCTCAGTGGAGAAAAATTGAAAGCATTCCCCCTAAAGTCAAGAGCAAGACAAGGGTGCCACTCTTACCACTACTATTCAACATAGTTTTGGAAGTTTTAGCCACAGCAATCAGAGCAGAAAAAGAAACAAAAGAAATCCAGATTGGAAAAGAAATAAAACTCTCACTGTTTGCAGATGACATGATCCTCTACATAGAAAACCCTAAAGACTCCACCAGAAAATTACTAGAGCTAATCAATGAATATAGTGAAGTTGCAGGATATAAAATTAACACACAGAAATGCCTTGCATTCCTATACACAACAATGAGAAAACAGAAAGAGAAATTAAGGAAACAATTCCACTCACCATTGTGATGAAAAGAATAAAATATTTAGGAATAAATCTACCTAAAGAAACAAAAGACCTATATATAGAAAACTATAAAACACTGATGAAAGAAATCAAGGATGACACAAATAGATGGAGAAATATACCATGTTCATGGATCGGAAGAATCAATATAGTGAAAATGAGTATACTACCCAAAGCAATCTATAGATTCAATGCAATCCCTATCAAGTATTTTTCACAAAACTAGAACAAATAATTTCACAGTTTGTATGGAAATACAAAAAACCTCAACCCTCAACTGGCCTTTGACGAAGGAGGCAAGAATATACAATGGGGAAAAGACAATCTCTTTAACAAGTGATGCTGGGAAAACTAGTCAGCCACCTGTAAAAGACTGAAACTAGAGCACTTTCTAATAACATACACAAAAATAAACTCAAGATGAATTAAAGATCTAAACATAAGACCAGAAACTATAAAACTCCTAGAGGAAAACGTAGGCGAAACACTCTCTGACATAAATCACTGCAGGATTCTCTATGACCCGCCTCCTAGAGTAGTGGAAATAAAAGCAGAAATAAACAAATGGGACCTAATTAGACTTATAAGCTTTTGCACAACGAAGGAAACTATAAGCAAGGTGAAAAGAAAGCTTTCAGAGTGGGAGAGAACAATAGCAAATGAAGCAACTGATAAAGAATTAATCTCAAAAATATAAAAGCAGCTCCTGCAGCTCAATTCCAGAAAAATAAATGGCCCAAGCAAAAAGTGGGCCAAAGAACTAAACAGACATTTCTCCAAAGAAGACATACAGATGGCTAACAAACACATGAAAAGATGCTCAACATCACTCATTATCAGAGGAATGCAAATTGAAACCACAATGAGGTACCATCTCACGCCAGTCAGAATGGCTGCTATCAAAAAGTCTACAAACGATAAATGTTGGAGAGGGTGCAGAGAAAAGGGAACCCCCTTACACTGTTGATGGGAAAGCAAACTAGTACAGCTACTATGGACAACAGTGTGGAGATTCCTTAAAAAACTGGAAATAGAACTGCCATATGACACAGCAAATCCCACTGCTGGGCATACACACGGAAGAAATTGAAATTGATAGAGACAAGTGTGCCCCCGTGTTCATCCAGCACTATTTACAATAGCCAGGACATGGAAAAAACCTAAATGTCCATCGGCAGATGAATGGATAAGAAAGCTGTGGTACATATACACAGTGGAATATTACTCAGCCATTAAAAAGAACACATTTGAATCAGTTCTAATGAGGTGGGTGAAACTGGAGCTTGTTGTACAGAATGAAGTAAGTCAGAAAGAAAAACACCACTACAGTATATTAACTCATATATATGGAATTTAGAAAGGTGCTAACGATGACCCTATATGCAAGATATCAAAAGAGACACAGATATAAAGAACAGACTTTTGGACTCTGTGGGAGAGGCGAGGGTGGGATGATTTGAGAGAATTGCACTGAAACATGTATATTACCATATGTGAAATAGTCCAAGTTCAATGCATGAAACAGGGCACTCAAAGCCAGTGCACTGGGACAACCATGAGGGAAAGGATGGGGAGGGAGGGAAGTGGGGGGGGCTGTTCAGGCATGTTTGTATATGGCAAAAACCAATACAATATCATGAAGTAATTGGCCTCCAATTAAAATAAGTAAATTAGTTTAGGAAAAACCAAGAAAACATGATCTTCCCATCTGCCTAGCCTGCTTAAGAGGACCTGCATCCGTTAGTACTAGTTATGTTGCTATTGGTCATGGAATATGGGTAAAAACAATAACAAAGTATATTTTTCTTGTTCAAGTGGGAGGGGACATGGGTAAACCTGTGGCTGATTCATGTTGGTGTTTGGTAGACACCAACACAATATTGTAAATCAATTATCCTTCAGTTAAAATAAATAAATACATAAAAGAAAAATCATAAAAAATATTTTAACAGACATTATACTGTTTGATCTAAACAACAGTCTTGTACTGCAACTATTATTATTCCTATTTTACAAAGAGAAAAATACTGCTGAGATTGGTTAAAACCTTACAAAAGTTTACCTTTGGTAAACTTTTAAAATGTCTTTTATTCTACAAATAATCCAATAATTTTGATGTTTAGAGGTATCTACTCTTTTATATATTTTTCCATAAACACATATAAGAATTAATATATTTTTTAAAAAGACATACAAGTACTGTTTTTTAAATTAACTTATTTTAATTGAAGGCTAATTACTTTACAATACTGTATGGTTTTTGCCATACACTGACATGAATCAGCCACAAGTACTGTCTTATAAACTAATTTTTTTAAACTTCAAAATATACTATAGCCATTTCAATGTGATTAAATATTCTTCTGCAATATTATTTTAATAGTGGTATTGTTTTTCATTTTGTGAATATCACCCTTTGTGTTCCTGATACTGTCTGTAGGGATACTATAGGGGAAACATGGTAAAGATAATTTAAAGGAAGAGTACAGAACCAGTAGTTTCACATTATTAATACAGTTGAAGTTCAAAGAATACTAGTTGATTAGAACTTTCTTCAGGGCATAAAGGCCAATATTCTTATTATTTATCAAGCTGCTAATACTTTAACTTTTTGTTGGGCCTCGTGGTATTATTACCTCTATGCAAGTATCCACCATTATCTATAAGTGAGTCCCATGAACTCAGCCACCCCACTGATTGTTATTAGGGTGAACAAGAGGGAATCATTGTTCAAAGAGCTGTCCTAGGCTATGCATTGTTTCCTCATTCGGTCTGCCTGATGTCAAAGTCATGTGTTGTCCTGATTTTTCTCTACGAGATTACAGATTCTCATCTTTGTATCTCTTGCATTTCCTAGCATAGGGGTGGTCAAGAGACCCCTTCCAGATGGTTTAACTTATGTTCACTTAATAAATGTCAGAGATTGCTTAATGACAATGCCTTCAAATACTTTTTAAATCTGTAAATTGCATCAGAGCAAGAAATAAAAATTAAGTGTGAGTAATCAGGCAATGTGGTATCTTGGAAAGAACCCTGGGTTGGAGCACAAAGATGCAGATATAAAATTTTGTCACTATCTTTCTGAGAGAACTTGGAAAAGTCACTTGACTTCTCTGGGTCTTTGTCTCTCTTCTTGAAGATGAAACTATGACAAGATATGATCATCTCTATGATTGTCCTCATGATATATGAGGATTGTATAATTTATTATTGCCTGAGCTTATACTTAATTTTGGGCTTTCCAGGTGGCTCAGTGGTAAAGAATCCACCTGCCAGCACAGGATATGCAGGTTCAATCCCTGGGTCGGGAAGATCCCCTCAAGAAGGAAATGGCTACCCACTCTGGTATTCTTGCCAGGAAAATTCTATTGACAGAGGAGCCTGGCATGCTATAGTCCATGGGGTCTCTAAAGAGTCAGATGTGACTTAGCAACTAAACAACAATACACTTACCTTATGAAGGAAAAAAAGAAGAAGAGAGAGCTAAACCTCAGGACTACACAGATTCTAAAGCAGTTCTGAAGTTTGTGCAGTCACCTGGGGAGCTTTGAAAAAAAAAAAAACGAGGAGAGCAAGGCTCAAGAGGGAAGTTATATACATATATGGCTGATTTGCGTTGTACGGCAGAAACCAACGCAGCACTGGAAAGCAGTTTTCCCCTAATTAAAAATAAAATAAAAAAGAAAACGTGATGCCTGGATCTTACCCTAGAAAATATGATTTAGGTGAGGTGGAGTGTGGCTTCGACTTGTAATTTAAAAAACCCTCTCCAGGTGGTTTTATGTTCAGCCAAAACTACAGTTTTAAAAGATCTCCCCATTGTCTTATTAATAAGTGATCAAGTCCTAGTAATTCCACAAGTATTACTGTTTTGACCCTAGGAATAAATAGGAAGACTGAATTCTCAAAAGCTGATGATGCAGTTTCTGCTGTCTTCACACAAAGGTATAAGAATTTACCTTACAATTTTGTGTTGTCATTCCACAATATGTGTTTGTGTGTGAGGGTGTGCAGGAGTATATATAGCCCATAAATCTGTTGGGTAAATTAGACGGAACTAAAAGGGAATTGAAGATTACAAATTATCTCTACCGGCTGTTGAATATTTCATGTCAATTAAACATTTGCAAAAACCAAGTGTAGTATTATGATCCACTTGTAACCATTATGAGACTGGCACATCTCCATACAGCAAGAGTCATTGCTGAGGCTACTGTACTACTCTCGCATGAATTATAATAAATTGGGGTCCCCCTGGACATAATGAACAGTAATATAATTTTGTAGTTATTCTCCTAGTGTGATGAAGCAGCCAGGCAAATTGAGTTTCTAGATAAATTTTGACATATGGGTCTTATTCCTCAAGAAAAAGAGCTATTGTTGCTCTGGCTTTGTTCCAGAATTCTGCAGAAATCCACCTTGTAGCTTATTGTTGCCTTACAAAAAGGTACTACAAGTATTTTTCTTATAAAAAAGAACAAATTGCTAAGTTCAATTAGTCCTTTGGGGCAGAATTTGGAATTTCTTTTCAGTGTATGTGCTGGACCCTATGTGAACTATTGTTTGACTCACATAGGGGCAGTCCTAAAGACCTGTGCACCACGAGGCCTCTGTAGAGGCTTCTAGTTGATGGTGGAAGGATCAAGCGACCGTCTCCGCCACAGCAGTGAAATATGATGTTAACAAGATTTTTTAAAAAAAATCAACCATAGGAAAGGAGGTTAAGAAGTTGTGGCAGAATCGAAACAAATCTAGGCTTTTCAACTGGCAATCTGAGAATTTCATTTAATGTTGATGAGGAGATGCAGTTTGAGGAGTTGTATAAAAATGATCAGGTAAGGGTGCTTTGAATCGAAACAGTTTAAGGCAAACAGAAAGCATGCATGTTAAAACATTGCAGTTGATACTGCCCTCTATGCTTATAACAAGGATTGATGTAAATGTATTTTCAAGAGTGGGGCCCTGATTTGTAAATAATTCTCGGGGAGACAAGATTACTGCTAGGATTAAATACCTAGTGATAGCAGAAAGCAGAATTGGAATGTCACTGTATAGCCATAGTCAGAAACTTAAGGGAGAAGGACAGCTACTTTGGGAACCAGTACCCCAGAAGTAAATTCTGCTTGGGAGAATTACCAGTAGACCAGAAAGATTCCAGTGTGGGTCTGTAAAGAATGTCAAATTTGTGGTTCTCAGTATGGAGTTACTAGGATGATTTAATGGAGGAACAGAAATTTTCCTACAGCTCTTTAGTAATACTGTCTCAGCCTTTGGGTTGTCCAAAGGACTCTCAGATTGTCGTAATTGACATTAATTCAGCCCTTCCATAAGGTTGGTATGACATATGCAATGCAGCCATCAGTCAGTGGCATATTAAAATGCTCTCCACAGGACCACAGAGCTGTGGGTGACCTCTGCATGGACCTGATGTCTGTTGAGCAGGAATAGTCATATTTCTGCACTTCACAGAGCAACAACTATCAAATGTGATGGAAAAATTATGTTCATTTCGGAGAGTCTTGAAATGTTTCCCTTCTCACTCGTGCCAATCCTTTCTCATAAAGTCAGAGAAGGGATACACGCACGCACACACACACAGAGTTTTGAGTAACATTGTCTAGGCAAGTGTACTGATGAAAGTGGGGTCCCTTTTGGAGGAAGCTCAATTTAGGGCTTAGCTTGTTTTCTGGAAGGAAAAGATTGCTATTAGGCATAGACAGATGTGGGAGGGATGAGAATTGAAAGAAGATAAAAAGAGATGCTTTCCTGGGTCAAGTTTCTTCTGTAGTTAAGTCTACTGTTTTGGCACAACCCTACTTGTACAACTTTTGGCAGAATACAGAATTTGGGAGCCAAGCCAGGCATTAACTTCAACAGCACAGCCTAGAAGCAGGTTTCAGTGTTGATGGTCACTGCTCTCCATGGATCTAGAATTATTCATTTATTGAGTGCTTACTTGGCCCTGGGGAAACTGGTGGATGAGACAAAATACTATTCCTGCCCTCATGTAGTAGTTTATAAGCAAGCCCTGGAGAGGTTAACTGTTTACTTGCAAGTGTGATAAAAGTTGCTGTTAGAATTTATAAAGAGACCCAACTTTGCTATGGTGGGACTAGAATGGTTAAGGAATGCAGTCCTGTATGGCTGATTCATTTTGCTATGTAGTAGAAACTAACATAACATTGTAAAGCACCTATACTTCAATAAAAATTAATTTTAAAAAAAAGCATAAACCTAAATGATACACTGGCAAAAGAGTGGGGCAAAATGTGCTAGACAGCTGGCAGAGCACTTGCAAAGCCCCTGAGATAGCAAGTAGCTTGGTACTGAAGAAACTAAAAATCTAAAAAGGCGAACTTGGCTGGAGCAGTTAAGCAAACCAGGAGAGGAATGAGAAAGAGCTAGACTTTGCAGAACCTCATGCGCCACACAGCAGGGGTTTTGGCCTTTATCCTAAAAACAATCAGAAGGCATTGAAGGTGCAAAGCTGGGGGGATGACATGCACAGCCTGGTGCTTTTAAAGAACCATCTGGTTACAGAGTGTACAAAGGACCAGACCAGGCAGGAACACAATGTGGATTCTGAGAGCTCCGGAGGGAGGCTACTGCGCGGCGGAAGCCCAGAACAGAGAACTGCAACAAGGGAGGGAAAGGAGTGGAAACATTCAAGATACATTTATACCATGCAGTGGTCAGGTCTTGGCTTAGATGCAATGATGGTGGTTGAAATGTCAGTCTTTGGGACAGTCTCAGAATTTCATTTGGCCATCTTATCTTGGATTTTGGATTGTTTAGATTAATTCTATTACAGAGCCCCAAAGTATGTATTCTGGGAAACTCTGCCTCATGAATAAAAATCACACTCTCCTGTGATTTCTAGTCATAGAACAATTGTACCCAGGGACAACTCAATCGGAAAACTACTAATAACTGGTGGTAATATCATCTCACAGCCTCAAAATAAATGTTTTTCATTTTCAAAAGTTCTAAGTTCAGTTACTTGCAATATTTCTGCTTACATGGTAAAGGGCTATAAATCAAGATGCAAATATCAGAAGTTTCTTACAGCTTATCCTAGGAATGCTGATTTTCTAGGAGTATTTCACTAAATTCGCCTATGTAATCCAATGGAATATATTCATTTCAAATTATTTTGAGTCACTTTGATTTTTCTCCCTACTTTAAAAATGAGCTTGATTTAATTATTTTGCATTGCCAATCTGTGTACTATTATTACTCTTCCTTAGTAGTTCTGTAAGATCCCTTCCAACTTGATATTCCATAATTTTCCTGCCTCTCTCATCCCATATCCTGTCTCAGTTTTCATCTCTCTCTCTCTCTGTGGAGATAGTGGCTGGCATGATAGATGTGGGTTAGAATATTCAAGGGGTGTAGTTGCCAAGGGAAGCTGGAGCCCTGGTCATTGCCAACCCTCTTTCCTCAATTTCTTCTGTGCATTAGCTTCAAGTGCAGTCAGTACTCATTTAGTCCTCAAATAAAATGCTTTTTGTTGCAATGACAGTTTTCCCCTGGTATAAAGCAAAATGGCATATCAGTTTGATAATGTGAATTTTATAGCAATTGCCAGATTTTATTTGTGCGGGGAGTTTTTATAGTTATTGGGTACTATTTTTTTTTTCAAGTTGCCATTTGGATAAAGGAGGATTTTATTTCTTAGCTAGGATTATTCCTTTATCTGATATTAAATTAGAAGTGGTTTTTGCCCTCTAAATACCAAATTCATAGAGATGCTACATAGTTAATTTTTTCCTTTTTAACTAGATTATCCCCATATCAGGTATTTCATAAAGCCAGGATAAATGTATTTAAGAGAAAATATCCATCTTATGAGTAACATTTCCCCCCCAAATATAGTGAGGTCCACTTAAAGGTGTACCTGAAATAAAAATAATCCTAATGATAGATCTAATGCACTCTGTCTCAGACCCACTGAGTTCCTTTAAACTGTATTCAGTATATGCCTGATTAATAAATAATCTTGTTAAACAAATAAAACCCCAGTGTGCCAAATGGAGACATAAAAACAGTCATGATCAGACTTGTTATGGGAGAGTGATAGATGAGTAAATCTACTGTGCAATTAATTTATGACTGAACTATGATGAAATCCCAGTGGCAGTGCTAAATCTGTTAGAGGAATAGATTCATCATCTTCTTTCAAACAATTGCATTCCAGGAATTTAACAAAATACTGTTATCTGAGTCTCCCCATTATGGAGATATTCATTTACATGGGGGAAGACAGTTTTTTCTGTGCAGTCAAAGCTAAATAACTGTTTATTGTTATTGATACTAACCACAAGGGGAGCAATCTATGATGGAAACTACTAATGCCGATAGCTGTTCTCATCTGCTTCTGTTTTCTCAGACTTCATCAAAGTTGCCCAATTTTTAGATGCTTTCATGTAAAAATTTTGTTTTTTAAAAGATTAAAAATAAACCAACAAAAATGGGCCACAGGTTCTTTTAAAAACAATCAGTGCTATTGTATAATGTGATTCCACTTAGCTTGTGAATGCACAAATTTGCGGACCATGTTTAAAGAAGATCAGCAGAGACTGGTAGGATGTCAGAGTGTTGTTACATATTATAACTTCAAAAGACAGCCTACTGTATTTTAGTTCTATTGTATTTTTAGATAGGGACTTATTAATAGAAAAAATAAACAATAAAATGTTTTGAGCTAAAGGTTAGATAGTCTGAAGTTCATGAATGCTCAGAGAATGGTGACCAGGTTATAAGAGATTTTAGGATCCAAAAACAGAAGCACATTTAATGCAATCTTTCTTCTGTTTTGGGGGAACTGGAGCTGATATTTTAAATCCAGTCCTTTTTACTAATGTAATAGAATTTAAGAGATAACACTTGAATAAAAAGGTAGCTTTGTATAGTGATACAGAAGATGTAGTTTAATGAGAGGTTTATTTCATTTGTTTCTTTTAGATAGAGAAATAAAGAATTAGTGGGGTAAGGTAAAAGAGGAGAGAATTCCTTAAAACTTCAGGGAAGGAAGAAATTGTCCCACTGCGATAATATTTAAGGTCCACATTTTATTCATATTTTAATATGCTTTCAAATAAACACACAGAGCTAGGTCTATGCAAATAAAACTGTAACATTATTCTACTTGAAATCTAGTCTACTCTTTTCACAGTTGGTAGCTAAGCATCATTTTTTTTAATTAATGTAATATCTGTATGTTGCAATCCTGTGTTTTCTCTTGTAAACAAATAACTACTTTACAATTTCAATTTGCACAATTTTCATAATCAATATTAAACATATAGCATTGTTCTAAGGCATTCTTCAATATGATACTAAGTATAAATAAGCAAAAAGAAATAGAAGTTATAGGTCTTACAGAACTTATATTGAGATGACATTAATGTATGAAATAGATCATTAGAATATTGTGTTTGACATGTGACTCTCTTATGACCTGTCCTCATGAATTATTGATAAATACTCTGCTATTTAAAAATATTTTTACTGAGGTAAAATATACATATTTTAAGCATATTTAAGTGTATAGTTCAGTTCATTAAGTATATTCACATTGCATACAACCATCAGCACCACCCATCCTCAGAACTGTTTCATCTTCCCAAACTGAAACTCCATATCCATTGAACCATAAGTCATCATTCCCCCGTCCTTCAGTCATTGACAACAACCATTCTACTTTCTGTCTTTATGAATTCAATTACTCTTGGTACTTCATATAAATGAAATTATATAATATTTTCCCTTTGTAACTGGCTTATCACTTAGCATAATGTCTTAATAATCACGATGGTGTGATCACTCACACTCACCTAGACCCAGACATTCTGGAATGTGAAGTCAAGTGGGCCTTGGGAAGCATTACTACAAACAAAGCTAGTGGAGGTGATGGAATTCCAGTTGCGCTATTTCAAATCCTAAAAGATGATGCTGGGAAAGTGCTGCACTCAGTTCAGTTCAGTTCAGTCGCTCCGTCGTGTCTGACTCTTTGAGACCGCATGAACTGCAGCAGGCCAGGCCTCCCTGTCCATCACCAACTTCAGGAGCTTACCCAAACCCATGTCCGTTGAGAGTCTGTGATGCTATCTAACCATCTCATCCTCTGTTGTCCTCTTCTCCTCCTGCCTTCAATCTTTCCCAACATCAGAGTTTTTTCAAATGAGTCAGCTCTTTGCACTCAATATGTCAGCAAATTTGGAAAACTCAGCAGTGGCCACAGGACTGGGGAAAAGTCAGTTTTCATTCCCATCTCAAAGAAAGGCAATGCCAAAGAATGCTCAAACTACCACGCAGTTGAATTCCTCTCACACACTAGTAAAGTAATGCTCAAAATTCTCCAAGCCAGGCTTCAGCAATACATGAACCATGAACTTCCAGATGTTCAAGCTGGTTTTAGAAAAGGCAGAGGAACCAGAGATCAAATTGCCAACATCCGCTGAATCATCAAAAAAGCAAGAGAGTTCCAGAAACACATCTATTTCTGCTTTATGGACTACACCAAAGCCTTTGACCGTGAGGCTCACAAAAAACTGTGGAAAATTCTGAAGGAGATGGGAATACCAGATCACGTGACCTGCCTTTGGAGAAACCTGTACACAGGTCAGGAAGCAACAGTTAAAACTGGACATGGAACAACAGACTGGTTTGAAATAAGAAAAGGAGTACATCAAGGCTATATATATTGTCACCCTGCTTATTTAACTTATATGCAGAGTACATCATGAGAAACGCTGGCTGGAGGAAGCATAAGCTGGAATCAGGATTGGCTGGAGAAATATCAATCACCTCAGATATGCAGATGACACCACCCTTATGGCAGAAAGTGAAGAAGAACTAAAGAGCCTCTTGATGAAAGTGAAAGAGGAGAGTGAAAAAGTTAACTTAAAGCTCAACATTCAGAAAACTAATCACTTCTTGGCAAATAGATGGGGAAACAGTGGAAACAGTGGCTGAATTTATTTTTCTGGGCTCCAAAATCACTGCAGATGGTGATTGGAGCCATGAAATTAAAAGACACTTACTCCTTGGAAGGAAAGTTATGACCAACCTAGACAGCATATTAAAAAGCAGAGACGTTAGTTTGTCAACAAAGGTCCATCTAGTCAAGGCTGTGGTTTTTCCAGTGGTCATGTATGGATGTGAGAGTTGGACTATAAAGAAAGCTGAGCGCCAAAGAATGGATGCTTTTGAGCTGTAGTGTTGGAGAAGACTCTTGAGAGTCCCTTGGACTGCAAGGAGATCTAACCAGTCCATCCTTAAGGAGAGATCAGTCCTGGGTGTTCATTGGAAGGACTGATGTTGAAGTTGAAACTCCAATACTTTGCCCATCTGATGTGAAGAACTGACTCATTTGAAAAGACTGTGATGCTGGGAAAAATTGAGGGCAGGAGGAGAAGGGGATGACAGAGGATGAGATGGTTGGATGGCATCACCGACTCAATGGACATGGGTTTGGGTAGACTCCAGCAGTTGGTGATGGACAGGGAGGCCTGGCGTGCTGTGGTTCATGGGGTCACAAAGAGTCGGACACAACTTAGTGACTGAACTGAACTGAATGTCTTAAGGTTCATTCATGTTGTAATATGTATCAGAATTTTGTTCCCATTTAATGCTGAATATTATTCCATTGTATGTGTATATCACATGGTTAATCTGTTCATCTGCTGATGGACATTTTGGGTTGTTTTCTCTGTTTGGCTATTGTGAATAATCCTGCTACAGACATATGAGTACAACTATCTGTTTGAAGCACTGCTTTCATTTCTTTAGGATATATACCTAGAAGTTGAATTATTGAATCATATGATAGTTCTGTTTAATTTTTAAAGGATGAATGGCAACCCACTCCAGTGTTCTCACCTGGAGTATTTCATGACAGAGAAGCCTGGCAGGCTACAGTCCATGAGGTCTCAAAGAGTCTGACATGACTTAGCGACTAATACTTTTACTTTTTCTTTTTCCATACTATTTTCCAAAGTGGCTGTAACATTTTACACATCCCTCCCATCTTCCTTCTTTCCTCCCTCCCTTGCTTCCTTCCCTTCTCCCTGCCTTCCTTCCTTCCCTCTTCCCCTCACTTTCTTTGTTTTAAATAATAGTCAACCTATCAAGTATGAAGTGCTGTCTCATTGTGGTTTTAATTTGCATTTCTCTACTGGTCAGTGAAATTAAGCATCTTCTCATGTCCTCCTTGGTCATCTGCATACTTTCTTTAGTGATATATATGTTCATGTCCTTTGCTCATTTTAAAAATCAGGTCATTTGGCTCCTTTTGGTCTTGTTGAGTTGTAGGAGTTCTTCATGGGTATGTGTGTGCATGTGTGTTCATTGTCCAGTCGTGTCTAGCTCCTTGTGACCCCATGGACTATAGCTCGCCAGACTCCTCTGTCCGTGGAATTCTTGCTGAAAGACTATGGGAGAGGGTTCCCTTCTCCAGGGAACCTGGGTTTCCCACATTGCACGCAGATTCTTATATAGTCTGAATATTAATCCTTTATTGGATACATGATTTTGCAGATATTCTCTCCCATTCTGTGTGTTGCCTTTTCACTCTGTTGATCTTGTCCTTTAATGCACAAATGTTTTTAATTTTGATAAAATTCAGTTTACTTTTTCATTCATTGCCTGTGCTTTTGGTGTGCGCTCTCTGTCTCTGTCCCTCTGTCTGTCTGTATGTGTGTCTCTCTCTTATATACATATATAAGTTCAGTTCAGTCACTCAATCGTGTCCAGGTCTTTTCAGCCCCATGGACTGCAGCATACCAGGCCTCCCTGTCCATCACTAACTCCCAGAGTTTACTCAAACTCACGTCCATTGAGTCAGTGATGCCATCCAACCATCTCATCCTCTGTTGTCCCCTTCTCCCGCCTTTAATCTTTTTCAGCACCAGGGTCTTTTCAAATGAATCAACTCTTCGCATTAGGTGGCCAAAGTATTGGAGTTTCAGCTTCAACATCAGTCCTTCTGATGAATATTCAGGACTGATTTCCTTTAGGATTCACTGGTTGGATCCCCTTGTTAAGAGTCTTCTCCAACACCATAGTTCAAAAGCATCAATTCTTCGGTGCTCAGCTTTCTTTGTAGTCCACTTCTCACATCCATACATGACTACTGGAAAAACCATAGCCTTGACTAGACAGACCTTTGTTGGCAGAGTAATATCTCTGCTTTTTAATATACTGTCTAGTGAAAAGTGAAAGTCGCTCAATTGTGTCCGACCCCATGGACTGTATAGTCCATGGAATTCTTAGTCCAGAATACTGGAGTGGGTAGCCTTTCCCTTCTCCAGGGGATCTTTCCAACCCAGGGATCAAACCCAGGTATCCTGCATTGCAAGCGGATTCTTTACCAGCTGAGCCATAAGGGAATCCCAAGAATACTGGAGTGGGTAGCCTATCCCTTCTCCAGCGGATCTTCCCGACTCAGGATATGCTGTCTAGGTTGGTCATAACTTTTCCCCAAGGAGTAAGCATCTTTTAATTTCATCCTTTAATTTAATTAAAATATATTAGACTGTTTACTTAAGTGAATTTTAAAAAAATTTTGTTTATTCATGGTTGTGCTGGGTCTTTGTTGCTGCACGGGCTTTCTTTAGTTGCAGAGAACAGGAACTACTCTCTTGTTGTGTATAGACTTCTCATTGCAGTGGTCTCTCGTTGCAAAGCACAGGTTCTAGGGTTCAGGTTCAGGAGTTGCTGCCCATGGGCTCAATAGTTGCAGTTTCTTGGCTCTAGAGCACAGGCTCAATAGTCGTGGCACACAGGCTTAGTTGCCCTGAGTCATGTGGGATCTTCCTACAACAGGACTGAACCTGTATCTCCTGTATTAGCAGGCAGATTCTTTACCCCTGAGCCACCAGGGAAGCCCGTGAATTTATTTTAAAAGAACATCCTAACTCACTGCTAAAATAGAACATCAATGTCATTTCCTGTAAATAGGAAGTTTTTCATAAAATAACATTACAATATTAAAATTAAAAATGGTCAGCCATCTTGCCTACCCCTCATGGTATATATCCCACTTTGGAAACACTGTCATATAAGGAGCTAAGACCTGTGGGGAACACACACAAAAATAAGACCTAATCTGGGTCTTCACTGAGCCTTACGCCTAATAGATGAGTTAGGTATGTATAAGACATTATGTTTATTATTATGCTTCTAAAATGAACAAAAGTGCTATAGAAATTGAGAGGTAAAGATTATCGTCTGGCTTAGGGGTAGTAAGAAGGGGAGTTAAGATAAGATTTCTTAGGAAAGGTACATTTGAGATAAACCTTAAAAGGCAAGACAGGGCCATTTGTAAATGAAGGGAAACATGAGAAAAGGTGAGGCATTAGGAAAGTAAAGACAATGTTTACCAAAGGGCCAGCCTACTTCATCCCATCTGAAAGGAAGAAATAGTAGGAAATAAGATGAGGAGTGTCATGAAAACCCATGCCAAGCTTGCTATACATGCTTCCTATCTTTCCCCCAGCTATTTTATCTTTTAGTATTCTTTATGCAGCCCTTCTTTAAGGTTTCTGGCTTTTGTGTCTTGTTTGGGAAGGCTGTCTCCATCATAATATTATAAAAACATTTTCTTAAATTTTCTTCAATATTTCTATAAATTTTTTAAACATGTAGAATTTTAACTCCAATCTGGAATTTCAAAGCTAAATCAATCTGAAATTTAGGTTGCGTATGATATGAAATAAGATTCCAAATTTTATTTTTTTCTATTAGTATATGGTCTTTCATTTGTTCAAACAAAATACATTAAATAGTTCATCTTTTCTTCACTGTTCTGAAATATAATCTTTATCATATACTCTATCCATATATGTAAGTGTGTCTGTTTCTGGATGCTCTGTTCTGTTTCACTGATTTGACTGTTTCTGCTAATTACTCTATGTTTATAGTTATGTTTTGATTTCTGATCATGCAAATCTCTCACCCTCATTATTCTTCTATTTAAAATTTTCTTGGCTTTTCTTATTTATTCTCCCAGGTACACATTTGAATCTGTTTATTGGATAAAAAAATACAAATTATGTATTAAAATTAAACATGTGTGGTGAGACATACAGATACAGAAATAATTGCCCTGAAGGAAGAAGCTTGTACTCAGCGGTCTCTAGAAACAGGAGGCAGGGCCATGTAGGGAAGCACCAAAGTCAGATAGAAGACAGAAGAGGGGAGAGGACAGGATGGCTCAGAGCCTATATCAGGATTTTCATGGGAAGGCAGGGTAGATATGTTGAGTAAGCTTAGTACTGGATAGTTTGAGTAATTTTGGTAGGCTCTGGACTTTGGGGGTAGTCCCTAGTTTTCCAGTACCTGGCCCTGGCGTGACTTATTAGCAGGGAGAAATATTGACTTGATGTGTGAGAATTTGATAAAAGAGTTGGCTGAAAGTGTGGGCTCTGGATTGCTTGGTTTGTCTCTCAGAGGCAATCTTACAAGGGGGGTCATTTGCATTCTCTAAGAATTAGCTAGCCCTGGGAGGAACAGTCTCTCTAGGATCAAGACCCCAGATAACAGTACAGCAAGAATGCCCTCCAAAATGTGTATGTATTGTCAATACAAATTGAGATTTTGATTGGGGTTGCATTGACTTCTAGAGTAATTTGATAATGAAGTGACATCATTACAATGTTGAATGCTTCCATCTAGGAACATGGCATGTCTGTCCATTTATTTAGGTGTTCTTTAATGTTTTCAGTAGCATTGCATATTTTTTTTCACATAAATCTTGCCTATTTTTGTTAGATTTGTTTTATAATTATCTTTATAATTTTTGTTAATATTTTGCCTCTGATGTCACATAGCATGAAACCCTTATAGGATCCTATTTCAATATTCAATCATTCATTTACCTTCCTATTTTTGGACTACTTACAAAGTATGGGTCAGACTATAAGATATACACTAAGCATCTTTCTCCCTGCTGCTGCTAAGTCGCTTCAGTTATGTCCGACTCTGTGCGACCCCATAGACGGCAGCCCACCAGGCTCTTCTGTCCCTGGGATTCTCCAGACAAGAACACTGGAGTGGGTTGCCATTTCCTTCTCCGATGCATGAAAGTGAAAAGTGAAAGTGAAGTCACTCAGTCGTGTCCGACTCTTCACGACCCCATGGACTGCAGCCTACCAGGCCCCTCTGTCCATGGGATTTTCCAGGCAAGAGTACTGGAGTGGGGTGCCATTGCCTTCTCCTCCTTCTCCCTAGTGACCTGCAATCTAGATCTGGGAAATTTGAGCATACCTGTGGAAGCATACCTTCATCAGGTGGTGAAGCAGATCTCAGAGAAAATGAGAATGAATGAAATTTAAAAAAAAAAAAAATAGAAGGGAGAGTCAGAAACAAAAGAAGACCCAGGAAATCTGAAGTAAAGAAGATAAAAGCGTGTTGAGTTACCTGAGAGTCCAGTATGAATGTGATCACTGGTCAAAGTCAATGTGATTTTGTGTCTTACACTGATAGCATTCAACAGTCATAGGAGCAGGTGAGGAGAACGTGGCTGGTGAGATTCCCTAGGCCTTAGGAGTAGCATATTAGGATTAGCGAGGGAGAGGAGTCAAGATTAATAGTAAGTACACTACTGAAGCTAGAGATTGCTTAGGATTTGCTCAGAAATAGCTTCACTTCCACACTTTTAAAAATGAAACTCAGAAGATAATCATTGATGCTTAAGTAGCCCATATCTTCAACACTCATCACAATCAAGACAAAGATATTGCAAAGAATATTCATGCATTCAGTTTCTGTGAAAAGAAGGCTTGTGTTTGATGCTGGACCTGTTATTAAAGAGTTTGTTTCTGAAATATTTACTTTCTTGGACCATACATTAATACTGTTTATTTAAAGATATATGTTATTCAAATGTTTTTAAGTCTTCTATAGGCATTCTAGTTCAATGATTCCCCAGAGTAGTCAAATCATTTTGATGCTGATTGTACCAGGAAAACGCTGGTTGTACCAGGAATATGCCATGAATTCCCAAATGCTTTTTTTTTTAATAAAGGTGAGTTATAATGACAAAAGTAATTGAGACTTTTTGAATGTCTCATAATTTTATTATAGCTTTATATAAATTCAGCATATGAATAATGACTAAAGGTAAATTAACATTGTTAAGAAAGATATACCATAATATAAAGTACATTAACACTTTTATAAAAGAGACCATTTATTAAAGAAAATGCCATTACACAATAATGAGGCTAATAATTTCATATGGAAATAATACTGTATTAATTTGATGTATTCATACTAACAGTGAACATGATATTTAAAATTTTGCTGTCACATAATTATTCTCCTACTTTATGAAATGTTATACTGTCACCTAGAAAAACCCTTCTTTGAGTATAGATCTCTGATCTTCAGCTTGAGATGGCAGACTGTAATGTGTCACTGAGATATTTTTAAGTGAAGAGGTGGGAAAAACTCTTGGCTGAGTCATAAAGCTGAAGATTCTTTCCTCCCTAATCTTTTACCTGGAGCTATGCTCTCTAGGATAACACTGGCCTTTAGCAAAGAATTGAAACACCTTCCTAGTTCTACAAGGCAAGTTGGGTAATTGAGTGTGATGTTAATTTTGAAATGAAATGTCTTAAGGTTGTGAGTCATGGTCTGTATAATTGTTGCTCTAAAAAAAAAAAGCATTCAAAGAGAAAGTGAGAGCTAAGGATTTAGAGACCAAAGAATTCTGTTCTGGTCAGCAAAATAGTAGCATCACAACTGTATGATACGACTGTGGGTGAGCCTCTTAACTCCGTGACTCTTAGTTAACTATACCGTTTCAAGAAATACGTTTATGTAAGGAAAATGAACATCTATTAAAGCAATTGATCAAAAGCGAAAAAGTTGATGCATTGGTGCATTGGAATAAATAATGCTTCAAAGTTTACTCAATGGTGGGAACGGAATCAAAACATAAAGCTACCTTTTTGACTAGAGTTTGCTAACATTTCAGGAAGTAGTTTGAAATGACAGTGGGTAACGCGAAAAAGCAGACCTATTTCTTGCCATGATACTTTACAGCTGTCACTGGCAGCGTGTTTTCTTAAACTGATATCAGCTACTATTTATACACTTACAATTTCTGGTCAGATTAGGGTGGAAGGTTGTGGTTCCCAGGTATATAAAATAGTATAATAATGTTCTATTCTTTTTGGAACAAATTTGTTACATGAAATGTCAGATGAGTCATTTTGCTCGTGTCAGATATTTGAAAGTAATGGAAAGATGCCAACGTGGAGGCCCAGTAATTCATGCACTGGTGTAATGGAGCAAATGAAATGCAAAGCTCTTGTACAGGTCCAATTTCAGCACCAAACGCTTACCTGTCAGTCAGCAAAATTGTCCCTGAATAAAAATGAACCCCATCTGAGAGGCAGAGCATTTTAATATACATCATATTCTTTGACTCTATTGCGAGGTGGAAGCTGCATGGAAAGAAAGAGAATACTGCTGAAAAAGACATTTAAGAGCAACCCCTGAGTATGCTGGAAATCTTGCTCGCACTGCTGCCCACAAAAGGTTTTCGGTTTGCTCTTTCTTTCTTGAGCTATTGACAAACTCTTTAGCATTGCTCTCTTCCACCCTTGTATCTCTTATCTACATGGAAAGGTGGCTGATTTACCCCAGACAGTGAGAAATGTGGCCACTCAGGGATGTGGTGACCAAGCTGTAGACAGGTAACTTTATGACCGTCTGGGTGCAGCTGGGCATGAATTTATGGAAGTGACAATTAAAAATGTGTGTCACACAAATCGAAAGTCAGACATACCTTCATCAAAATGATTATGGCCCAAAGTGACTGTCATTCTTTTGAAAAGCCTTTCATTTTGGAATCGGTTCCTGCTTTTCTATATGAGCAAGCATCTTACAGAAATGAGGTGTCCTAGTTTTTTGTTTTTTGTTTTTTTTAAACACAGTTCCTTGTGGTTTTTAAAAAGCAAATGGGAAGGTTAAGAATTTGTGTGCTTCAGTGACCACACACCTCGGGCTTCTTGGACCCTAACTCTAGGAGTCAAGATTTGTTCTACCTTTGAAATATCTGTTTTCCATTTTTGTGTTTTAAGACTCTTAAGCATTTATAGGAACCCAAGCAGCTATTGAAAACCAGTAATGACTAGTTCTTCTAAATGTTAATGATTGAGAATGAACTAGCAATCAGGGCTCAAAAATAAAATAAAAAAGTGTGCTGTAGTAGAAACGGTGGTAATTAAATCAAGTCAAGGTGCCCTATACTTATGACTGTACTAATGCTTGAAAAATTATGAGTACAGAGGAAATTTACATAAATCCTCTTTAAATGATGTAGGTGGAAAAAAAAAAAAGGAAAGAAAGCTGTGGTCACAAGACTGAATTTATTTTAACCCCCTGGTTCAAGTGGCCCTAGAAATAATCATACTTGTATCAATCTATATTGCATGACTTTTGTAAGATGTGAAAATAGTGTTTTTCACTAAATTGTCACTTATTATTGTTCATTTAGGGCCACTAACATAGAAAAATTTCTCAGCTACAGTGTCAAAAGAATAGGGACAATTTGATGTTTTCTTTTGATGCTGTTTGTTGATATCTAGACCACTGTAGCTTGATTGCCTAACATTAAACCTATAATAACAGTGCAATCATAGCAGTATCATCATGAATGTTGTTACAATAGAAACAACATTTACACGGCCTCAGAATGGTAATTATCAAACTTTTTGTCATGAAGCGCTTATTTGCTCGCATTGATCTGCCCCGGTCAGTTGTTAGCTCTTCTCATCTGAGGTGTATTGATTGTATAATCAGTAGATAGAGGCTGTGGGCAGATGAAATTCAGTGTTGTTGGGCAAATTATCGGCTGCTTGCCTGTTGACCTGGACCCTGCTGGTTGTACCTTAGATGCTGGTGGGATTATTACTCATTTCAGTGACCCTACTTTACGACAGAGCACTCTGTATTATTATAAAAGATAAATGCCATCCTGCTTGCTGTGGTTGTGGTTGACTACACAAATGTCAGAATGCAGCTAGCTCGAAAACTAGGAACTACAAGTGTGTTCCAGGTGATGTTAAAAAGGAGAAATTTTCAAGGACTTTACCTTTTCCGTATGTGTCTCTCCATTTGAAGGTAATGATGAAAAGCCTATGTGTGTCTAGAGGATGATAATAATGAGCACTTTATCGAGGACTAAGGGTTATGACAAGTCAATTAATATTCTGATTTTGCTTGTAGAAACAAAGTTTAGATTAAGCTAAGCAAATGGACTAAAAGCTCATGGTCAGTGAAAGTTGCAGAGCTCAGAATTAAGTCCGTTTCCTCTGAATATGAGTCAAGTTTGTTATATTCTATAATTCTGCCTTATTAGGTTATGACCTGACCATTAAATATGTGTGTACTGAAATACCTAATGTTTCATCCAGCTAGATTGGGGGGTGGCGGGGCGATGGGGAAGGCCTTAATGTTATTCTTAATGTTATTTAAATAAAGTACTGCATTGGGTAACCTCTGAGGCTATTTGAGCCTTCAAATAGGTATAACATTCCAAAAGCCAAGGTCTAGCATGGAGCTATTGTAAAAGACAAAATCGTTTTATATAAAGAACAATGTGAATTTTACAGCTGGTGGCTATTTAAAAACTAGATATTTCCAGTGGAATGTTTTACTCCTGTGGCAAAATTCTCCAAGCTTATTTCTTTTGCCATTTCTTACTTTTCTTAGTCTGATTACTCGTCACACTTTGAAAGTGTCTACCCTTTGTAGGTAACTACAGCATGGCATCACATCCTAGTGCCTAGACCAGGCCTTTTCCACCATGTGGAAACCCATTTTGATATTCAAATTACTCCACGCATATGTTTTTTAAAACCTGACAGTGCTCACAGTGTTCATTCTTTTTATCTCTGAAAAGAAAAAAATGTAAATAGAGTGTACGCTACTAACAATGCAGTGCCATGAAAATATGAACACTTTGGAACTGATAATTCCAATAGTAATCTAGATGAAAGAACAACACAATTCTACATCTTTAAATGCTCTGGGTTGTTAACTGTCTCCTTTCTTCTGCCAGCTACTCATCCATTGTATCCTAAAGGTCAGTGGTTACCTGCTCATTGTATTTTAAAGGCATTCTCTCAGCAAGTAGTCTTAGAAGTAAGTACTGCAGTACCACATTCCTCTTTGGTTTTAAATCCTGCAGCTGTTGAATCATGATTAGGCAATGATTTTTCCCTTCTTGAACACTATTTTATAGTCTTAGTTTTGAAAGACGGAATGACTGATCTCTTACCTAAAATATTACAAGAGATAATGGGTGAAGTACATGAAAGTTACATGCAGAGGTGTCTTGGAGTTGAAATATTTTGCATTTTATATCTCTGTGAGCACCAAAGAAAACAACTGTTTGAGTACTCCTCAACAGATAATCTTACCTAAATTGGACAAATAGCTAAAAAGTAACTCCCAGATTCTAAAATTTTAAGCCTTGCAACGGAATCCTTAATTTGTGTGCATATTCCTTTCCCTTTTCTTATGACTGCTGAAATATGCACTGACTACCTGCAAAATATTTAAAGGAAAATAGTTCTTTTTAAGATTCCTCCTGCACCAAAAGCTAACCACACCTAATACTTATGTAGTCATTATTTTGTGCATTATTGTATTGTTAGCTCTTCATGTCTGACCTATTTTAATACCTCCTTCATTGCATAATGCTATGCTTTGTATGTAGAAGGAGCTCAAATATGGGTTGGAATGGACTGGACATTTAGTCAACAGTATTTATTAAGGGCTTACTATATATGAGCCACAGTCATCATTGTTGTGCTCAGTTCAGTTCAGTTTAATTGCTCAGTCATGTCCGACTCTTTGCGACTCCATGAATCGCAGCACGCCAATCTCCCTGTCCATCACCAACTTCTGGAGTCCACCCAAACCCATGTCCATCGAGTCGGTGATGCCATCCAGCCATCTCATCTTCTGTCATCCCCTTCTCCTCTTGTCCCCAATCCTTCCTGGCATTAGGGTCTTTTCCAATGAGTCAGCTCTTCATATGAGGTGGCCAAAGTACTGGAGTTTCAGTTTCAGCATCAGTCCTTCCAATGGACACCCAGGACTGACCTCCTTTAGGATGGACTGGTTGGATCTCCTTGCAGTCCAAGGGACTCTCAAGAGTCTTCTCCAACACCACAGTTCAAAAGCATCAATTCTTTGGTGCTCAGCTTTCTTCACCGTCCAACTCTCACATCTATACATGACTACTGGGAAAACCATAGCTTTGACAAGACGGACCTTTGTTGGTAATGTCTCTGCTGTTCAATAGGCTATCTAGCAGTTATGAATTGTTGCTGTTCAGTTATTAAGTCGTGTCTGACTCTTTGTGACCCCAAGAACTGCAACACACTAGGCTTTGCTATCCTTCACGATCTCCCTGAATTTGCTCAAACTCATGTCCATTGAGTCAGTGATGCCATTCAACCATCTCATCCTCTGTCACCTCCTTCTCCTCTTCCTCTCAATCTTTCCCAGCATCAGGGTCTTTTCCATTGAGTCAGCTCTTTGCATCAGGTGGCCAAAGTATTAGAGCTTCAGCTTCAGCATCAGTCCTTCCAATGAATATTCACTGTTGATTTCCTTTAGGACTGACTGGTTTGATCTCTGCTGTCCAAGGGACTCTCAATATTATCTCCAGCACCACAGTTTGAAAGCATCAATTCTTTGGCGCTCGGCCTTCAGCTCTCACATCCATACATGACCACTGGAAAACCACAGCTTTGATTATACAGACTTTGTTGGCAAAGTGATGTCTCTATTGTTTAATACACTGTCTAGGTTTGACATAGTTATTCTACCAAGTAGTAAGCAAAAAGCATCTTTTAATTTTGTGGCTGCAGTCACCATCTGCAGTGATTTTGGAGCCCAAGAAAATGAAATCTGACACTATTTCCACATTTCCCCCATTTATTTCCCATGAAGTGATATGATCAGATGCCATGGTCTTAGTTTATCAAATGTTGAGCTTTAAGCCAGCTTTTTCACTCTCTTCTTTCACTTTCATCAAGAGGCTCTTTAGTTCTTTGCTTTTTACCATGAGGGTGGTGTCATCTGCATATCTGAGGTTGTTGATATTTCTCCCGGCAATCTTGATTCCATCTTGTGATTCATCCATCTTGGCATTTCACGTGATATACTCTGCATGTAAGTTAAATAAGCAGGGTGACAATATACAGCCTTCACATACTCCTTTCCCAGTTTTGAACCAATCCATTGTTCCATGGCTGGTTCTAACTGTTGCTTCTTGTCCTGCCTACAGGCTTCTCAGAAGGCAGGTAATGTGTTCTGGTATTTCCATTTCCACAGTTTGTTGTGATCCACACAGTCAAAGGCTTTAGCAGAGTCAATGAAGCAGAAGTAGATGTTTTTCTGGAATTCCTTTGCTTTTCCTATGGTCTAGCGTATGTTGGCAATTTGATCTCTGGTTCCTCTGCCTTTTCTAAATCCAACTTGTACATCTAGAAGTTCTCGGTTCACATACGGCTGAAGCCTAGCTTAAAGGATTTCGAGTATAATCTTGCTGACATGTGAGATGAGTGCAGCTGTACAGTAATTTGAACATTCTTTGGGATTGCCCTTCTTTGGGATTGGAATGAAAACTGACCATTTCCAGTCCTGTGGCCACTGCTGAGTTTTCCCAATTTGCTGGCCTATTGAGTGCAGCACTGTCACAGCATCATCCTTTAAGATTTGGAATAGCTCAGCTGGAATTCCTACACCTCCACTAGCTTTGTTCGTAGTAATACTTCTTAAAGTCCATTTGACTTCACATTCCAGGATGTCTGGCTCTAGATGAGTGATCGCATCATCATGGTTATCTGGGTCATTAAGAGTTTTTTTGTACAGTTCTTCTGTGCATTCTTGCCACCTTTTCTTGATCTCTAAGAACAGAGATATAAACACTGGTATGTGGAGCTATGTTTTCATTACTCTGAAATGAAAATATGAGGTGGGATTGCTGTATGGATAATATAAGAAATATATATTTAACTTTCTGAGAAACCGTCAAATTGTTTTTCCAAAATGGTTTATCTTCTTCCATTGCCACCAGCCATGACTTAGGGTTCCCATTGCTCTAAGTCTTGGCAGACACTTCCTGTGTGGAAGTCTAGTAGTATCTCACTGTGGCCAGAATTGGGAAAAATCAGGCTACAATCACCCCCTTTTCTCCCTCTCCTTATCGATTTTCATTCCACTGCTTCTCCATGGAATAGCAATACAGACACAGACACCATGGCATTTTCTGAGGAAGGTGAGGCATTTTGATAGGTGACAGGTGAAAAAGAAAGGAAGGAGAAAGCGAGACCAGAAAGGGAGAGGTGTGCTGTGGAAGGAGGCTAGGATGATACAGTGAAAGTTTAGGTATTTCTCTGTTATATTATTGGACTTCAAAGGCAAAATGAAGATGTGTTTAATGGAGGAGTGCAGGATGTCAACATCAGGTTTATGTTTTAGAATTTTGTGTTAGAAAGATGATGCTGATGAACATATGGTTATTTGGATGAGTATGATTGGAATGGGAAGGGGATCTTTTAGCTCTATGATCAACATTAGCTTTATTCTTTCTTTTCTCTATTCCTTAGAAATTTCACTAGTTCACTGCCCTCAGTTGTATTCCCAGCCGCTTTGGTATTTTCTCCTAATGGCCTGACTTTACCTCATACCTAATGTATCAGAGAGGAAGACTCCCAAGGTCATCAGTTCTCTTCACTTGTTCAACTCTGTTTCCAATTCCATCGCCATTCTTCCAGTGCTTAAGCTAGATATCTTGGGATTATCTTGACTTTTCTTTGTTGTTTTCTTTATCTAATTTTTCATGAAGCTTAGTATTTTTTATTTTCTTGGAAAGTCTCTCAAGTTTGGTTCTTTTTCCTTCTCACTGCCTCATCCTCCTCATCTTAATCTACTTTGCTGCACCAGTCTCCTAACTTAGATTTTCTTTTTCACCAAGCACTGCCTTCAGTTATTTCCATTCCTGCCAGATAAATCTGACATTTCATTTTCTTCCTGTCACTCTTTTGAGAGGAAAAGATATCTGTTACTGGGGACACTCCGGTTAGGCACTTTCAAATATGATTTCATTTCATTCTGGGAAGTTAGTCTCATTAACCACATTTTATATGACAAAAACTAAGGCTCCCAGCAGTAGAACTGGACTTTGTACCTAGTTCTATCTGAATACAAAGCCCAAAGTCTTTCCTTTGCTCTCCTTTGCCAAAAATTTGAGTCCCTTTGACCAAAAATTTTAAGTCCCAACATTTCTGGTTCTCACAGCCCTATAGCATCTTCTCCTCTCCCTCAGATCATACCCTCCCACCCTCACCCTTTGCCCCAAGCTAAACTCTTGTATTTTCCAGTGTTCTAAAATAAGTCTTTTCTCTTCTGCAGGTCTGCTCTCTCAAAGACTAAAATGTTGCACGCTGGTTAGCTCCTGTGTCTTTTCATATAACGTGTGAAATGTTTTTCAAATAGCATTTCTCCCTTGAAATTGTCTCACTTTTGCCCAGACAGTATTTAGCTATCTCTTAGTCTCACACTGTCCCACACTGAAGTTGTTTCAAACAATTTTAAAGGCCTCACCAATCTTTATACTAAGGAATGCATATGAGAAGAGTAAATACAGAAGATGAAGAGATTTCTGAAAAACAAAATTTAGTCCTGGTTTTCAATTTGGAAAATTAATAGGAAAAAAATTTATTAGTTACAGAATTAAGATTTAGAAAGTTTTATTTTATAGTTAAAATTAAGAAAAACACAGACCGTTATTCTTGTTCAAATTCTTGTCTGTCAAATTTCTGTCTTCCTGAATAGGCTATGTAGGTGGGTGCTGGTGGCTTGAGTAAGTCAGGAATCGGCTACAGCATGAAGTCTCAGTCAGAGTAGAATATTCCAAAGAGAAATAAGGGAAAGGAAAGTAAACTTTTTTTCCTTTGGCTAATCAACATTTGCTCCAACAGAGCATTAAGAAAAAAAAAAAAACAAAAAGAATGTTTGAGGAGAAAAGAAATTTGGCTTATACATGTCACCTGATTAATACTTTGTTTATACCTTGTTCTTATTGTTGGGTAAGCTTACTGCCAGAAGTCCTAGAGATTCCTGCTGCTGCTGTTGCTAAGTTGATTCAGTCATGTCTGACTCTGTGCAACCCTGTGGACAGCAGCCCACCAGGCTTCTCTGGCCACAGGATTCTCTAGACAAGAATACTGGAGTGGGTTGCCATTTCCTTCTCCTAGAGATTCCTATATTTTTTAAATTAAGAATTTCAGACTTCTCAGCCACTGTTCCATTGGATCATAGAAAAGAAAGAGAATTCCAGAAAAATGTCTACATCTGCTTCATTGACTATGCTAAAGCCTTTGACTGTGTGGATCACAACAAACTGGGGAAAATTCTTAAAGAGATGGGTATGGGAAATACCAGACCACCTGACCTGCCTCATGCAAAGCCTGTATGCAGGTCAGGAAGCAACAGTTAGAACTGGACATGGAACAACAGACTGGTTCCAAATAGGAAAAGGAGTACGTCAAGGCTGTATATTGTCACCCTGCTTATTTAACTTATATGCAGAGTACATCATGAGAAACGATGGGCTGGATGAAGCATAAGCTGGAATCAAGATTGCTGGGAGAAATATCAATAACCTCAGATACGCAGATGACACCACCCTTATGGCAGAAAGTGAAGAAGAACTAAAAAGCCTCTTGATGAAAGTGAAAGAGAAGAGTGAAAAAGTTGGCTTAAGGCTCAACATTCAGAAAACATTCATGGAATCCGGTCCCATCACTTCATGGCAGATAGATGGGGAAACACTGGAAATAGAGACTGACTTTATTTTTCTGGGCTCCAAAATTACTGCAGATGGTGATTGCAGCCATGAAATTAGAAGACGCTTACTCCTTGGAAGGAAAATTATGACCAACCTAGACAGCATATTAAAAAGCAGAAACATTACTTTGTCAGCAAAGGTCCATCTAGTCAAGGCTATGGTTTTCCCAGTAGTCATGTATAGATGTGAGAGTTGGACTATAAAGAAAGCTGAGTGCTGAAGAATTGATGCTTTTGAACTGTGGTGTTGGAGAAGACTCTTGAGAGACTCTTGAGAGTTCCTTGGACTGCAAAGAGATCCAACCAGTCCATCCTAAAGGAGGTCAGTCCTGGGTGTTCACTGGAAGGACTGATATTGAAGCTGAAACTCCAATACTTTGGCCACCTCATGCAAAGAACTAACTCATTGGAAAAGACCCTGATGCTGGGAAAGATTACGGGCAGGAGGAGAAGGGGACAACAGAAGATGAGATGGTTGGATGGCATCACCGACTCGATGGACATGGGTTTGGGTGGACTCGGGGATTTGGTGATGGACAAGGAGGCCTGGTGTGCTGTGATTCATGGTGTTGCAAAGAGTCGGACATGACTGAGCGACTGAACTGAACTGAACTGAAGTCCTTGGAAGAAATGCTATGACAGACCTAGACAGATAACTGAAACTGGTCATTCCTAAGGAACTTTTAGAAATCCTACCAAGATTTGGACAGGAATCTCTAGTGCACTCATATTGATATAACCCCAGACAGAATCCTTAAGGATCCCCAGACAAAGATGCCACTTAAAGAGGGAAGCACAGTGACAGGGAAAATTCTTGCAATGAACCATCTCTCTCTTTTCAGCAAATAGAAGCTCCCCAAGGATTAGAACTATGACTAACTCATGTGTCTTGGTACTTAGAACTTTGCTTGGTAGACAGTAGGCCCTCCGAGTGGCAGAATAGTATGGTGAAGAAGAATTTAGGCTCTCCAGTAAGACAGAGAAGAATTTAGATCTCTTCTTTATTAATTAGCCAGTTTGTCACCTATTATTGAATCATTTTAGGTCTCAGTTTCCTTAACTTTAAAATGGATATAATTGTGTTGCCTTTCATCATCGGGTTGTTGTGAGGATTAAAAGATCCAATGGTAATAAAGGATTTAGAAGCTTGGCACATGAATTCTCAATTTAAAAAGAGAACCATTATTCTTTTTTGTTATTTAATAAAATGTTTCCTTAAGCTTACCTCAGATAATTTCTTAAAGTATCCTCAATGATATTTGTATCTTACTTGAATAGTTTTTAAAATATAACCTCTTCTAATGAGATTATGGATTGCATTGCTGCTCCTTAACCTACTGCCCACAAGGTAAGATGAAAGTAGTGGAGTATTTTAATTTGTAAGATGTGGAAGTTTGCCAGAGGACCTGGAATATTACCTTGTATTCCCATATGTGAATAATGGCCTTCATTGAAATCATTTTCATCTCCAAATGAAAGTCAGTTATAAAGACAAGTCCTACCTATAGAAATACTTTTTCACTGATGATTTATGGATAGTGTTAAATGCTCTCTAAATTGTTAAGCAGAATGCTATCTTCTCCATGGGATCTTTCCAACTCAGGAATTAAACCTGAGTCTCTAGTTTTGGCAGGCCGATTCTTTACCACTGAGCCACCAGGGAAGCCCATTGATCTAAAATGGGAGATACTAAATTAAAATTAACCTAATCCCATTCATTATAAGATACTTATGGAATGCAACAATAATTTTTTTAATTAAAATTCAAGTCAGCAAGTACTTATGTTACCTATACATAAAGCATGGGCTTCCCAGGTGGCACAAGTGATAAAGAACCTGCCCACCAATGCAGGAGACATAAGAGACTCAGGTTTGATCCCTGGGTAAGGAAGATCCCCTGCAGGGGGCCATGGCAACCCACTCCAGTATTCTTGCCTGGAGAATCCCATTGACAGAGGAACCTGGTGGGCTACAGTCCATAGGATTGCAGAGAGTCAGGCATGACTGAAATGACTTTGCACACATGCATACATAAAGCATAGTATTCAGTTCTTTAAGTCTATAGAAGATAAACAGGATGGAGTTCCTGGAGGTGCTGTGGTCTAAAGTAGGAAATTGGGTATCTGCATGAAATTATTTTAAAAAACAGTGAAAAGGCTTGTTGATTAAACCAAAGCAGCTTTAGTGTCCAGCTTTTTTAAAGGGGAAAAAATTATACCTCCTATCAGCCAGACAGGTTAATTTTGATACTTTTAAAGATTCTGTGCTAGATGAAATCACTGAACAATCAATTAGTTGCCACATATGAGAGCTTGAAGCACTGAGTAGTCACTCTCTTGCCTTTGCAAAGAGCAAATTGTACCAGATCGGTTTAATTTCCTTCTTCAAGAGATTGACAGTTTGTACAGACATTTAAGAAGCAGGATATGTAATTTATCTGAACTTCAGAAGGGATTTTGATTCAGTCACACCTCACATTTTAGCACTAACTCCAAGGGTGTGGTCCAGTCCCAACTGTAGTTCTGTAGCAAGGAGCCCAGCTCACTGATAAGCCACAGTTGAAAATGGTCACCAAGGGTCCAGTATCAACAATAAATCTTGTTCCAAGGAAAACTCTAATACAAGTGCTTTGAAAAGTTGTTATAGTTGAAATGAAATGATCTTAAACCGTTATAAAGGAACCAGTATGTACTCTATGCAGGGCAATAGGATCAAGTTCAAAATAGTATGCTGTGGGGATCATGAGCAGTACCAAAGATAGATACAAAATAGGAGCAGCTTGGCCTTAAGACAAAATTGGGAGTCAGTAGTGAAACCCAATCTGTATACCCCTGAGCAATTCTGTGTTGTTATTTATAAGCAGCACATAATATCAGAGTGTATAAAAAGGAATATGATTTGCAAGCATAGGCGTCCAGAGTCATTACTCTGTAATAGTTAGTTTTAGAGTTACAACTCTAGAGTTAGTTAGAGTTACAACTTGCAGACTATTCTAATTTTACACTGCAGGGAAGCTAGAGGACCCAGAGTAAAACATTCTAAATGTGTAAGATGATGACTAGATGTTTCTTTGAAGTTCAGACTAGAGAAGAGTGTGTGTGTGTGCACGTGTGTGTGCGCGCGCGCACACACACACACACACACACACACACACTCTCACGCTTGGTTATGTCTGATTCTTTGTGACCCCATGGACTGTAGCCTGCCAGGCTCCTCTGTCCATGGATTTTTCAGGCAAAAATACTGGGGCAAATTGCCATTTCCCACTCCAGGGGATCTTTTCAACCGAGGGATCAAACCCTCATCTCTTGTGTCTCCTGCACTGACAGGCCAATTTTTTTTTAATTTCTTTATTGAAGGATAATTGCTTTATAGAATTTTGTTGTTTTCTGTCAGACTTCAACATGTATCAGCCATAGGCAAACTCTTTACCTCTTCACTACCCTGGAAGTCTATAGAGAAGACAGACCACATTTCACATTGTACAGAGGTATTATTGCATTTCATAGTCATTTGTTGATTAGCTACTGTATGTCAGATTATCAGGATAAGTTTATGAAGTGATTGTTTTATTTTAATTTTCACTGCGGAGATTGTAAAACAAATGCACTTAAATATAGTGAGAATTTGGTTAGATAAAGGAAGAATTCTTTTACTATTGACGTCATTAAACACTGAAACATGTTATCAGAGAGTTTCTAAAATATTTTTTCTTGGAATCTGTTTGAAAACAGAAGAGACAGCCTTCTGCCTAAGGTGGCATAGGTATCCAAGGCTTTGGTTTACTCCAGTGGTTCCAGAATCTGACAGTGTCAGGACTGCTTGGATTGAATTTTTTTAGAAGAGAGCCTACTGAAGTATACTTGACCTACTATAAATTACACATATTTCAATCACATAATCTGATATTTTGACTTATGTATGTATCCATGGTACCATCCGGAGAAGGCAATGGCACACCACTCTGGTACCCTTGCCTGGAAAATCCCATGGACGGAGGAGCCTGGTAGGCTGTAGTCCCAGGTGGCTATGAGTCGGACATGACTAAGCAAACTTCACTTTCACGCATTGGAGAAGCAAATGGCAACCCACTCCAGTATTCTTGCCTGGATGATCCCAGGGACAGGGTAACCTGGTGGGCTGCTGTCTATGGGGTCACACAGAGTTGGACACGACTGAAGCGACTTAGCAGCAGCAGCAGCATGGTACTATCACCACATTCAAGATAACAAACATATTCATCATCACCAAAGGTTTTTTCATGCCCCTATGTAGTTCTTCCCAACCCTCTATGGGCAACCCTTATCTGCTTTCTGTCCCTGGAGATTATTAATTTGCATTGTCTAGAATTTTATGTACATGGAATCAAACAGTCTGTCCTCTTTTTCACCTGGTTTTCATTTGGTATATTTATTTTGAATTTTATCCATGTTGTAATGTGTTTCAATAGATCCTTCCTTTTTATTGCTGAGTAGTATTCCATTGTATGTATGCAGTTTATTTATCCATTTATTCATTGATGGAGATTTGGGTTCTTTTCAGTTTGGGGTTATTACAAATAAAGCTGTTATGAACATTTATATATAAGCTTTTGATAAGACATATTTTCTCATTTCTCTAGAATCATAGCATAATATGGTAATATTATGTGTTTAACTTTAGGAGAAACTGTCAAATTGTTTTGCGTGTGGTAGTTCTATTTTACACTACCAGCAGCCATTGTGGGAGAGTTCAGCCGACACTTGAAATGATGAGGCTTTTTGATTTTAGACATCCTAATAGCTGTGTAGTGGTACCATATTGTGGTTTTTGTTTATACTTCCTTAATGACCAGAGATGTTAAGGATCTTTTCCTGTGCTGATTTGCCATCTATGTATTTTCTTTGGCAAAGTTTTTTCTTTTTTTCCCTTACCACTTTCTAACGTGGGTATTTGTCTTCTTTTTATTGAGTTTTGAGAGTTCTTTGTGTATTATCAATACAAGTCCTTTAGCAGATAGATAATCTGCAGATATCTCCCAGCCTGTAGTTTTACCTTCTCACGTCTCTCAAGGAGCAGAAGTTTTTAATCCTGATGAAATCCAATTCATTCTTTTTTTTTTCCCTTCTATGGATTGTCCTTTGTTCATGTCTAGGAACTCTTTGGCTGACCCAATGTTACAAACGTTTTCTCTTGTGTTTAATTTTTTTTAAGGTGTTCCATTTTTTTCTTTTAATTTATTAATTTATATGTTGGCTATGGTGGGTCTTCATTGCTTTTCTCATGCTTTCTCTAGTTGCGGCAAGTGGGGGTCACTCTTCATTGAGCTGTGTGGGCCTTCACTGCAGTGGCTTATCTCATTGTGGAGCACGGACTCTAGGCACAGAGGGCCCCGTAGTTGTGGCACTTGGGCTTAGTTGCTTCTTGACAAAGGGGATCTTCTGAGACCAGGGATTGAACTGGTGTCCCTTGCGTTGCAAGGCAGGCTCTTAACCACTGGACCACCAGGGAAGCTCTCTCCTGTGTTTTCTTATAAAAGTTTTATGGTTCAGGTTTTATAGTGGGTCTTTATCCATTTTGAGTAATTTTTTATATGGTATGAGATATGGATCAGTGTTCATATTTTACATATGGATGTTTGTTTTTCTAGCATTAGTTGTTGAAAAGACTATTCTTTTTCTGCTGAAATGTCATTGAACCTGTGTCAAAAATCAGTTGTTCATGTATGTGGAGGTCTATTTCTGGATTCTCTACTGAATTTAATTGGTATATTCATTAAAGGGTGTTCTGAGACCTAATTTCCAAATTGTGGAGGGAGGATTTTCTCCCCATACTACCAAGCAATGCTCAGGATACCAGCTGGGAGTCCTACAATTCAACTCAATTCTCACCCTGTATCCCCAGAGGGAGCCTTGGATCCCACAAGGAAAAAGCTCAGTTCTACTAGACCACTCTCCATTTCAGATGCCAGTTATAGGCCCAGGTTGTTTCCTGTGCTTCTGATCAACTGTCTACAAATCAGAAGTTCCCATGACCCCTTCTTTGAGTTTGGTTCTTGTTTCTAGAGGGGCTGACAGGACTCAGGAAACCCATTTACTCACTGGGTTACTGGCTTATTACAAAAGGATACAGATGAACATCCAGATGGAAGAGATACATAGGGCACAGTATGTGAGAAGGGTGCAGAACTTCCATGCTGTCTGAGAATGCCACTCCAAGAGCTCACCAACCCAGAAATTCTTCACACCGCATCCTTTTGGATTTTTAGAGGCTTCATTATGTAGGCAGGATTGATAAAGCATCAGTTATTGGTGATTGATTTATCCTCCAGCTCCTCTTCTTCCCCAGAGGTCAAGATGTGGAACTGAAAGTGCAATCATATGGATGGTTGCAAGCAGGACCCATCCTTAGGTGACCGGAAAGCATTCCAGGAGTCACCACATTATCATAATAAATGACACTTTTATTTTTCTTACCACTTAGGAAATTCCTAGGGCTTTAGAACCTCTGGTATAGTGCTAGGAACAGGAATTAAGACCAAATATAGTTTCTTGTTATAAATCACAATATTATACTGTATTGAAACCACACTCTTTTATTACTGTATTATTATATTAAGTCTTAAAATCAGGTAATATCAATTTTTCAAACTTGATCTTCTTTCTCAAAGATATTTTGATTATTCTAGGTCTTTTGCATTTTCATATGAATTTTAGAATCAGCTTGTCAACTTTTATTTGACTACCAGGATTTTGATTGAGATTGCATTGAGTCAGCAGATAAATTTAGGGGTAAAGACCTCTCAACAATATTAAGTCTTCTAATCCATGGACATGGTATATTCTTCCATTAATTTAATTTTTAAGTTTCTTTCAGCAATATATTTTGTGATTTTCAGTATACTAATCTTACACATCTTCTGTCAGATTTATCCCCAAGAATTTCATGTTTTTCAATGCTATTGTAAATTTTATTTTCAAATTTTAATATCTAATAGTTTGTTGCTGGTGTATAGAAATATAGTTAACTTTGTGTATTGATCTTGTATCCTGCAGTCTTACTAAACTTACTTATTAGCTCTGACTTTTTGGGTAAAATTTTCTGTGTAAACAATCATGTTGTGTGCTACAGTGACAATTTTACATATTCCTTTCCCATCTAGATACCTTTTATTTCTTTTTCTTCCCATACTTCACTGACTGGAGCCTCTAGTACAGTGTTGTATAGAAGTGGTAACAGGGTATCTTTGTTTTGTGAGGGACATTGGTCTGTAGTTTTCTCTTTGATTTTTGTATCAGGGTTTAATGTCCTTATAAAATGAGTTAGGTGATATTAAGGAGAAAGGGATGACAGAAGATGAATTGGTTGAATGGCATCACTGATTCAATGCACATGAGTTTGAGCAAGCTCCGGGAGTTGGTGATGGACAGGGAAGCCTGGTGTGCTGCAGTCCAAGGGGTTGCAAAGAGTCAGACATGACTGAGCAAATGAACTGAACTGAACTGAACTAAATATTCTTTTTTAGTTTTCTGAAAGAATTGGTATTATTTTCTCCTCAATTTTGGTGGAATTTAGCAGTGAAACAAGCTGGGTCTACTAAAACGCATTCTGTGGGTGAATCCAGAAATCTCTTTGTAACAAGTTCCCCGTGTGATGCTGCAGAACCACTGATCTGATGAAATGTGGTCTCTTAAAATCCAAGCCAACCATCAGCCAAGAAGCCAGGGACATGGCAATTATCAAGAGGCAAATGGGTCATCATCAGCCATTGGCTTTCATCTTTGAACTGTGCTTGCATCATCATGGAGCTGCATCATTGAACTGTGGAACTTCCTCACCAGAAAATCCCATGCAGAAGGGTCTGTCAGGAGGTCATTTTAACAGAATTGTGATAATTGTAAAGCATCTAAAGTTTACTTGGTAATTAGAATCATGCATATAGATTCCTGTTTTATAACCAATAGAAAATTACATTTGCTTCAATATGCCATGAAATCAAACTTTTTAGAGAAGATTATGTTTTATAAGGAAAATGAATTGTCCTATGGCATGCTACTGATTAGATCTTCACTCTGTTCAAGTTTGGAATGATTAAAATCCTTTTCAATAAGAATGTTCCCCTGATAAAAGTCACCTTTGAGGTTGTTTATTATGCAGTAGATTCAAGTAAGTAATTTTATCTTCTGGAAAACAGCATTCTATGAAAAATTCCTAAGTGTGTATTAATTGACTACTTGATGTATTTGTAGTGCATTTGATGAACTGCTTTCACAAATGCCATTACTGTTTACACAAATCTCCAGCTTTCACACATCCTGGTTAACTATCTTTGAGACTAAATTTTAATCCTTTGAAGGTGGTACTAATTTGTGAACAATAGCGTCCGTTAACTACTTACATACCTCTATTTTGGGCGACTAAGTATAAAATCATTTCAAAAATCTGATGTCCATAATTCTTTATGGTGAATCTGTAATCAGTGATATTCACCAGCCAGTGATTTTGTTGTTGTTCAGTCTCTTAGTCATGTACAACTAACTCTTTGTGACCTCATCAACTGTAGCACTCCAGGTTTCCCTGTCCTTTACAGTCTCCCAGAGCTTGCTCAAACTCATGTCCATTGAGTCGGTGATGCCAACCATCTCATCCTCTGTTGGCCCCTTCACCTCCTGCCTTCAGTCTTTCCCAGCATCAGGGTCTTTTCTGATGAGTCAGTTCTTCCCATCAGGTAGCCAAAGTATTGGAGCTTCAGCTTCAGCATCAGTCCTTCCAATGAATATTCAGAACTGATTTCCTTTAGGATTGACTGGTTTGATCTCCTTGCAGTCCAAGGGACTCTCAAGAGTCTTCTCCAGCTTCTTCAAAAGCATCAATTCTTCAGTACTCAGCCTTCTTCATGGTCCAGTTCTCACATCCATACATGAGTACCAGAAAACCATAGCTTTGACTATACGGAGCTTTCTCAGCAAAGTAATGTCTTTGCTTTTTACTATGCTGTCTAGGTTTGTCATAGCTTTTCTTCCAAGAAGCAAGCATCTTTTAATTTCATGGCTGCAGTCACCACCTGCAGTGATTTTGGAGCTCAAGAAAATAAAATCTGTCACTGTTTCCATTGTTTCCCCATCTATTTTCGATGAGGTGATGGGACTGGATGCCATGATCTTCGTTTTTTGAATGTTGAGTTTTAAGTCAGCTTTTTCACTCTCCTCTATCACCTTCATCAAGAGGCTCTTTAGTTCCTCTTCGCTTTCTGCCAAAAGGGTGATATCATCTGCATGTCTGAGATTATTGATATTTCTTCTGGTAATCTTGATTCCAGGTTGTGCTTCATCCAGCCCAGCATTTTGCATGATGTACTCTGCATATAAGTTAAATAAGCAAGGTGACAATAAGTAGCACAGCCCTGATGTACTACTTTCCCAATTTGGAACTAGTTCGTTGTTCCGTGTCTGGTTCTAACCATTTCTTCTTGACCTGCATACAGATTTCTCAGGAGGCAGGTAAGGTGGTCTGGTCTTTCCATTGTAAGAATTTTCCACATAGTGATTCCACTATGTGATCCACATAGTCAAAGACTTACTATAGTCAATGAAGCAGAAGTAGGTGTTTTTCTGGAATTATCTTGCTTTTTCTATGACCCAGCGGGTGTTGGTAATTTAATCTCTGGTTCCTCTGCCTTTTCTAAATCCAGCTTGAACATTTGGAAGTTCTTGGTTCACGTACTTAGAGAAATTTGAGCATTACTTTGCTAGCATGTGAAATGAGTGCAATTGTGCAGTAGTTTGACTTTCTTTGGAATTGCCCTTCTTTGAGGTTGGAATGAAAACTGACCTTTTCCAGTCCTGTGGCCACTGTTGAGTTTTCCAATTTACTGGCATGTTGTTGAGTACAACACTTTAACAGCGTCATCTTTTAGAATTTGAAGTAGCTCAGCTGGAATTCCATCACCTCCTCTAGCTTTATTTGTGATGATAATTCCTAAGGCCCACTTGCCTTTACACTCCAGGATGTCTGGCTGTAGGTGAGTGGTCACATTATCATGGTTATCTGGATCATTGAGATCTCTTTTGTATATTTCTTCTGTGTTTTCTTGCCACCTCTTCTTAATATCTTCTTCTTCTGTTAGGTCCATACCATTTCTGTCCTTTATTATGAACATTATGAAATGTTCCCTTGGTATCTCTTAATTTTCTTTAAGAACTCTAGTCTTTCCCATTCTTGTTTTCCTCTATTTCTTTGCCTTGTCACTTAAGAAGGCTTTCTTAACTCTCCTTGCTATACTTTGGAGCTCTCTTTTTCTTGGGGATGGTTTAGAGTCCAAAATACAGGTACTTGGGTGCAGTCTCAAAAACTACAGAATAATCTCTGTTCGTTTCTAAGGCAAACCATTCAGTATCACAGTAATCCAAATCTATGCCCTAACCACTAATGCTGACGAAGCTGAAACTAAACAGTTCTATGAAGACCTATATGATCTCCTATAACTAGCACTAAAAAAAGATGTCCTTTTCATCATAGGGGACTGGGATGCAAAAGTAAGAAGTCAAGAAACACCTGGAGTAACAGGCAAATTTGGCCTTGGAGTACAGAATGAAGCAGGGCAAAGGCTAACAGAGTTTTGTTAAGAAAACGCATTGGTCATAGCAAACACCCTCTTCCAAAAACACAAGAGAAGACTCTACACATGGACATCACCAGATGGTCATTGCTGAAATCAGATTGATTATATTCTTTGCAGCCAAAGATGGAGAAACTCTATACAGTCAGCAAAACAAGACTGGGAGCTGACTGTGGCTCAGCTCATGAACTCCTTATTGACAAATTCAGACTAAAATTGAAGAAAGTAGGGAAAACCACTAGGCCATTCAGATATGACCTAGATCAAATCCCTTATGATTGTACAGTGGAAGTGACAAATAGGTTCAAGGGATTTGCTCTGATAGACAGAATGCCTGAAGAACTATGGGTGGAGGTTTGTAACATTGTACAGGAGGTGGTGATCAAATCATCCCCAAGAGGAAGAAAAGGTAGTGATATCACCACCTTATATAGGAAATGTCACTGTCTAGGCTCTTTGTTAATCCTAATTTATGTGGTAACTTAGACAGTAAAGAATCTGCCTGTAAAGCAGGAGACATGGTCCTGATCCCTTGGTTGGGAAGACCCCTGCGAGAAGGAAATGGCAACCCACTCCAGTATTCTTGCCTGGAGAGTTCCATAGACAGAGGAACCCAGTGGACCACAGTCCATGGGGTTGCAAGAGTCAGACAGGACTGAGCCACTTTCACTTTCAGGAAACGGGAATATAATTTTGTGTGATATATGGTGTATGAGTAAATGCATTATATTCCCTCTAGCTCAGAGGATCTTAACCATTTTTGTACCATGAGCCCCTTTGATACCTGATGATGCTTATGGATGTTTTCTCAAAATAATTTTTCAAATATATTAATAAAATTATAGAAATACAAAGAAACCAATTACATTGAAATACAGCTATCAAAATATGCTTAAAACACAATTGTGATACAGTAAGGTATGTGCTTCCTTATTAATACAATTAAATAATAAGATCTAGGTACAGCTTTAATAACTATTGTTATTATTGTAATTTTTTTATTAATAATGAGCTACTGAATGGCGTTTTGAAATAACTGCAACAACTATAATGTTACATGAAAATATCATTATTCATAGCCTACTTTGTAATAGAAGAAAATGCTTAACTTAAGATAGTTTAGTAAAAATATGGATTTTTTTTCCTTCCAAGTTCATGGACATCCTGGTTCTTTCCCTGTATCCTGAGAACCCCTGCTGACCTTTCATTATTTTAATGGAAACTTAGTTTTGAATCAAAATCCAGGATACCCAGAAAGAAATTATGAAGAAATAGGGGAGAAGAAAATGAAGGTTCAGTTTCCTTGTGGAACTGGTGAAAAGCTTTATTAAATATTTTGATATACAGCTTTATTATACATTTGATATACATTTCATTATTTCCTGCTGAAATTAGCATTGTCCTCTTCAATGAACCACTAATGAACAGCCTGAGAAGAATAACTTAATCATATAGCACTTTTAATCTGCAAAACTGACTTAGAATGGTGGCACAAAATAGAAATGTAATGATACAAAGGAGTGATTATATGCCAAAATGAAATCTCAGCTCAGAAGAACCTAATGGCAACAAGCCTGGAACTCTTAAAATCAGAAGTCCTTTAGGACTTGTCTTGGAAACTTCTTTGTTAAAGGTCCTGAGTGGTAGGTGATGAGAAGGTGTAAGAAAGCAAAAAGAAGGAATAAAGTTATGTTTTCAAAGTATGAGGTTCACAGGAATTATATCCTATTGCAGGTGTTCACTACATATACCAAACCTCCTATTTGCAAGTTGCTAACTGCCATTGCATGATTAGATTGAGTAATTGCACATGTCGGTTAAAAGTCATAATTACCTAAGAAAAATGTATTCACTTTGTCTAGGTAGGGTTCATCCATTTAACATGTCTTTTAAATTCTCACAAATTATAAATTTGATAGCACTGTGGAGGTAAAAATCCTATATTTTCTATGGATCCTGACCCTTGTGGGTATCATTGTTTACTAAACAGCTTTAATATTTAAGTGGAAAAGACACTTAAAAGTAGTGAGAATTGCCTAGCCATGAGAAACTTCAGGACTTTGTTAGAAATTTCTGTTGTCTTCCATTTCTTAAACGTTGTAACAATAACTCATAATTTACTTACAAATGAAAGTAACACTTCATAATACCTGACAACTTTCAAAACTAGATATAGCTGTCCTTGTGTGAAGGGTTCCAATAATACTATTGTAAGATATTTTTGCTGACCATCTGACAGTTCTCAGGAACCCCTCTCTTTCAACATTTTATAGCTACTGCACTAGTTACAGCTAATCCTTTCAATGAATGAGCTGGAAAATGTAGATACATCAATATCATATTCTTTTAGAGCTCATTTAATCCATGCCCTATTATTATTTCCTTTAATAGGGCCATTATCTTCTGTGGAAATGAGAAGTAATTTGTCAGAATCATTTCTTAAAATTTAAGGATCAATCTATGTAAATTTTTGTAAAATAAAAGAAATGATAGATTTTTTTCTTTTTAAAGAATCTCAGATACATTCATTAAAGATCTCAGAAATGGGAATTTAGGCTTAAACTCCACACACATTTTTGGTCTTATTTTTCAATCTGGGTTCTCAAATGTTGAGTATAATAAGCAAGCCCGGGATGATTGACTGTCTACCTGAGAAAGAGTTTCTATGAATGGAGGAGTTGAAACCTCATCGAGGTCAATGAAAGAACTTATGTATTTCTTTCATAGTTTGCTTTAAGAAGCTAGGAAGAGATCATCCCAGTATAGGAATTTTATGAATTTTCCTTCAAAAGCAATTTGGTACTATGTGGGCTTTGAATAGCTAATGGTTTTTAAATACCTTTTATGATGATTTATGAATAAGAGTCATGGAAACTGCCCAGCATTTTCATTTTAACCTAGGTTTTGCTTCACAAAAGAAATCCTGTTGGTTGAAGAATTTTATTAGAAAGACCATTACTTAGTTCCATGCATGTACACCAAGTTGCTCGGTCATGTACGACTCTGCAAACCTGTGGACTGGAGCCTGCCAGGTTCCTCTGTCCATGGGATTCTCTCCAGGCAAGAATACTTGAGTGGATGGCCATGCCCTCCTCCAGGGGATCTTCCAACCCAGGAATTGAACCTGCATCACTTGTGTCTCCTGCATTGGCAAGCAGGTTCTTTACCACTGGCACCACCTGGGAAGCCCAACTTATTTCCATATTCTGAATCAAAAAGAAAAAAAGGTACTCATCCTTTTTTTCAGATTCAGAGTTTTAAACTCTATTCAAAATATCTCTTTCTTCAGCTTCTTCATCCCACTGCTTACCACCACCATCACAGGACCAAGTTTTTGACAAAAAATCTTTTCTGCCCCAATGTTTTTCACTTTCGAATTTAGGTACCTTGACTTGAGTAAGTTTTTCTCATATACACACCTGCACACACACACAAACTCTTCCTAGGTTGTAGGTTGAAACTAATTTGTTATTCTCTTAGTTTTTTTGGTATGAAAATTAATTTTCAAAATTTCTTAGAGAGGTTTATGGCATCCCTGGTAGCTCAGCTGGTAAAGAATCAGCCTGCAAGGCAGGAGACCCCAGTTTGATTCCTGGGTTGGGAAGATCCTCTGAAGAAGGGATAGGCTACCCAGTCCAGTGTTCTTGGGCTTCCCTGGTGGCTCAACTGGTAAAGAATCTTCCTGCAGTGCAGGAGACCTGGGTTTGATCCCTCAGTTGGGAAGATCCCCTGCAGAAGGGAAAGGCTACCAACTCCAGTATCCTGGCCTGGGAAATCCATGGACTGTAAAGTACATGGGGTTGCAAAGAGTAGAACACGACTGAGCAACTTTAACTTTTTCACTTATAGTGACTTCTGGGAAATCATTTCTCTTTGTTTTCTATAATATGAAGATTGAAACTACTGTAAAGTTAAGTAGACTCAGGAACTTATGAGAGACTGGGCCAATGATTGAGCTGACTCTGTAATTAGAGTCCCTCAGTCTCCTTTATTGATACTTTCTATTCTTCTTCTGTTTACTAGATTTCTTTCATAGCCTAAATTTAGGGAGGGAATAACATCCATGTCCACATTAATTGTAACATCAGGCTAAATTTTGATACTCTGACTGAATATTAATATAAGCTCTGCCATTACCTTCTTTTAAGTCATAAAACTGGAAGAAATTTCAAGAGATCACTTATATAGTTTCCTTTCTTGGAGAGTTTGTTTCCAAAAACAGGAAAGCTCTAGTCTTTTCTAACATGTAGTTACTTTTATTATCAAATACCTTAACCTAGCTGAACAAACTCTTTCCTGCTATTCTCTAAACTCCATTCTCCATATTTTATTTTTTCTTATTATTAAACATTGAATACCTTTGCTTTTTTTTTTTTTTACCATTGAAACTGTTTTAATGTTGCAACTCCAAAATGCAACAATCATCAGCTTGTAAAGAACCAAATTTCAAAAAATTCAGTTTAGTTACTCCTTCATACCTATTTTACAAAATAAAGGCAAAAGACATTTTAAATCCTCCTTGTCCTACTTGTGCTATCTATGTTCCTAATTTGTTTTCTATCACTACAGTGTATGTTGCAATTCCCATCAAATGCTATATAAGAAAAAATAAAATAAAATATTAACCTCTGCTTCAATGTACAGTTTCCAGAATCTGCCAGAACTGGGGAACTGGGCAACAAGGCGTTTGTAAGTCTTCCGTGCTTTGTCTATAGGTTGATTCTGTGCCTCTCGAATGAGAATGCTCCAAGCGTCAAGGTCATAAGGATTCTCTTCTAATTTCTTTTTGGCTTTCTTCACCTTCTCTGGGACATACTCAGCTGCCTGCTCCGTGGCTCCGTCTCCTGACATGGCCTCAGCCGACTAGAATTACGAACTGGCCCGCGATGCCTCGCTAGAAAAGGAAAATTAAACTAAAAACCACCCTAAACCAGTAAAGTTGCCCCCTGCCCTGCGGAGCCAGACGGCCAACACGAATCGCCACCGCCCACTCAGATATGAATTCTACCTTTGCTTTTTTTAAAAAAAAGTTATTTTCAAACCAGAGGATTTAAACTCACTATTAAACATTCTCCTCATTTTCTTAATTACGTTTTTTTTAAACTTTATTGACATATAGTTGATTTACAATGTTGTGTTTGTTTTAAGCATACAACGAAGTGAATCAGTATTGTGTATACATATATCCAGTCTTTTTAAAATATTCTATTCACACATAGGCCATTATAGATTATAGGGTAGATTTCTTATTAGTTACCTATTTTATATATAGTAATGTGTGGGGCTTCCCTTATAGCTCAGTTGGTAAAGAATCCACCTGCAATGCAGGAGACCCTGGTTTGATTCCTGGGTTGGGAAGATCCACTGGAGAAGGGAAAGGCTACCCACTCCAGTATTCTTGGGTTTCTCTTGTGGCTCAGCTGGTAAAGAATCTGCCTGTAATGTGGGAGACCTGGGTTTGATCTCTGGATTGGGAAGATCCCCTGGAGAAGAGAAAGGCTACCCACTCCAGTATTGTGGCCTGGAGAATTCCATGGACTGTATATGTATAGTCCATGGGATCTCAAAGAATCAGACATGACTGAGCAACTTTCACTTTCACATGGTAACGTGTATACGTCAATCCCAATCCAATTTCTCTCTCTCTGCCTCCATTCTCTGGTAACCATAAGGTTTTTTTTTTCCTATATCCGTTACTCTTCTGTTTCGCAAATAAGTTGATTTTTGCCCTTTTACTTTAGAATCCACATATAAGCGATATCATATAATATTTGTCTTTCTGTTCTAACTTCGTTCAGTGTGACAGTCTCTGAGTCCATCCACATCTCTGCAAATGGCACAATTTCATTCCTTTTGGTGGCTGAGTAATATTCCATTGTATATATGTACCATATCTTCTTTACCCATTCCTCTGTTGATGGATATTCCCATTCTCTTAGTTACTTAAAATTTTTTTTCTAATTCAGTAGGACAGTTTGGAAAACACATAAAGGTGAAAGGAAAAAAACCTCACAATCCATTTCTAGAGGTACTAACTCAGTATATGTCCTTGAGTTCTTTTTTCTCTATGACTGTCCTCTTTAATTTTGTTTTACAAAAATGATATATTATACATACTATTTTATGTATAGCTTTTTAAAGACTAATCAGTCAGTTTTGATAATAGACTTTCTTTCACCCCATTTTAATGACTACCTAATATTCCATAGTTTGATGCACAATATGACTCCACTTGTTTTCTAATATTTTTATTATGAAAAAAAAACTACAAAAATATTGAAATAACTTTGCAGTAAACATACACATACTCACCACTTATATGATATAACTAACATTTCATTATACTTTATCACATATCAGTTGAACTAGCCTTCTCTCTACCCAGCAGTCCATCTTGTATTTTTATGTGTTTCAGAATAAGTTGCACTTCAGCATCATTAACTAGAGTTCAGTATTTGCTGTGTGCCCAAGTTGTATTTTTTGAAAACTGTTTTCCATTTAAATTGTTTTTCAATCTATCGGGAAAAAATTATATATTTATTAGTGTAATGAGATCAGCTTTATAGTGCTGCATGACAAAATACCCTGAAACTTAATGGCTTAGCAACAACAAATACTTTATTTGCTCGTTGTTCTGTGGGTCAGCAGCATACATCACACTCAGCTGTGTGATCTTTCTGTTGGCCTTACTAGGAATTCTTCATGCAGCTGCTGTCATCTGGCAGCTCTCCTGAGTCCTCTAGAACAAGATGTCCTTACTTTATAAATTCTTACAATTTCTTTATATAAACTTATACACACATGTAACCAAATCACCTTTATTATTTATTTATTTATTTATTTTTAATTTTATTTTTTAAATTTTCTTTACATTATCGTGTTGGTTTTGCCATACATTGACATCAATCTGCCATGGGTATACATGTGTTCCTCTTCCAGAACCCCCCTCCCACCTCCCTCCTGATTCGCTCTCTCTGGGTCATCCTGGTGCACCGGGATGACCCTTTATTAATTATTTAAAACAGTTTTCTTCCCACAGGTTCTCTTTGCATTTTTAAAAATTCAAAGCCATTTTAGTTCAGATTAACTTTTTGAGATGCTTGCTAGATTCATTTTCATGACTATATTGGGTTAGGCATTAAGAATAATAGAAAAGAAATACAAAAACATTGTCTTTGTTCTTCTAGAAATTATAATCTACTTGAGAAAATAACACCAACACATAAACTAGTCATAAATAGTCAATTTGTATTATATGGTCTTGTATAATTGTCAAATTGCTTACCTCTTTCCCCTTTCTAGAGGATAGGCTGGGTTAATTACTTGACATCTAGTAAGTGTTCAGTAAATAATTACTTAGTAACTACCACTGAATTTCAGAGGAGAGCTAAGTCCTCTAAGGGTTTTGTTCAAGAGTTGGGACACAATTTGAACCTTGACTTAGAAGTACAGCTTAGATAAACTAAGGTAAAGTATATAGATTCATGTAGAGAGTGGGAGAAGGCACTGGTGACCCACTCCGGTACTCTTGCTTGGAAAAATCCCATGGACGGAGGAGCCTGGTGGGCTGCAGTCCATGGGGTCGCAAAAAGTCGGACACGACTGAGTGACTTCACTTTCACTTTTCGCTTTCATGCATTGGAGAAGGAAATGAGAAGGAAATGAGAAGAACCCACTAGTGTTCTTGCCTGGAGAACCCCAGGGACGGAGGAGCCTGGTGGGCTGCCATCTATGGGATCGCACAGAGTTGGACATGACTGATGCGATGCAGCAGCAGCAGCAGCAGCAGCAGCAGCAGTCATTTTCTTTTAAATTCATTTTACTTTTTACTCTTCAAAAATTTTATGCTTAGAAATTACCTTCTTGTTTATCATGAGCACAATGCTATATTATCTGCTGAAATATTTGCTTACAGAGCCTGTAACTAGGATTGCCAAAGTGCTTCTTTTAATATCACATTTTTATTTCTGACCATCCTTAATAATATAAAGTGTGACTGGAAGGGTTTTCTCAAATTCAGAAACTCTTATCTACAAACCTCATGTAGTAGAAGAATTCAGAGTTGGAAGATTTACAACATATTGGGGAAAATATGTTTGGGGATTTTGTGGTCACCAGCAAACCTATGAGAGTTCATCTAAAAACAATTTTTTTTATATTCACTAAAATAAAATATTTATTTCAGCACCTAAATACACTTATTGAAATAGTTTTATAATAAGATTCTAAAGAATTAATTTCTGAAGAATTAAAACAGTGAATTTTTCAGGCTCTCCATCATCCTTGATTTTGACTCTATGCTTAAGAATTCAGTCTGCTTTTGTTGTAGAGAATGCTCATACTAAATGCTGGGTGTTTAGATTTTTGTTTTTTTCTCAATGTAAAATTATTAATCCTCCAGCAAATTTCATGATACAAGGTTATTGACTTCCACTATCTAATTCCCACCATGGTCCCAGAAAACTGGACATGTAAGCTACTTGTGGCTCATTTTATTTAACCAGCCAGAACAAGTATTTCTTTTCTCCATTTCAGTATGAGTGTTAGATTGCCTTAGTTCCCACTGAGTATCTCCACCCCTCGATAAATTTAGTTTCCTCAGCCTAAAAGATGAGGCTGCAATTCCAGGGTCTTTACATACTTCTTAGTTCCTGTCTCTCTCCCAAGAGATTCATGATAATAATTTTCTACTCTCTATTTCCCTTTTCTTTTTCTAACCTCCAGTTCCTTCCTTCCTTAGTTATTTGAGGGATAGGGAATATAACAGTCTTGGGGATGAAGAAGCCATCATTGAAAATAAGTTTCACTTCAGGGAAACTCAAAGTTGAGAATGGCTATCATATTACAGCACATAAACATACTTATCATACATGTGAGTGTTATGCTCTTCATACTTATCATCTTAGCCCAACTCTGCTGCCATTGGTCAAAGCATTTTTGCTATGGTCTTTCCAAACTGTAGTGTATTCTCTTGAATATACTTGGTGATTGGCAATTCTTTTTGCTTGAGGGTTTGTTTCAGAAGCAGGTACATATTATTTACAATCATTATTAATGATTTAAGTGGATGGAATCCTCCTGGGTGACATGTCTCCGCACATACACACGTTTTCTTACACGGAAATACAATTATACATATATAAAGTAATTGGGACTAATTAATATACAGTCTATCATTGAAAACCTGTAGTTTCCTAAGGTGTTCATGGTGTTTGTTTAGGCAAAACACTTTAGTATGTTAAGACTAAAACTGAAAGAGGCTTAGTGATCATTTATTATAATACCCTGAGACAAGTAAGACACACAAACAGTGGAATGAGTCATCTGAGGTCTCTTGGTCAGTGATTAGGAACTCTTGAGATACTATTTTTTTTCTTCTATGATCACACATCTTGTTTGTCCTAATTCCTTGATGTGAGAGTGAGTTCTTGTGCTCTACAACAGAGTAGAGTTGTACTGAAAATGGGGTCTGGCAGCTTGCTACTCAAAAGCCAATAAAGAGGGAAGGCTGGCAGAAAGGAAAGTTTGCTTTATTTGAGATGCCAACAGTTGGGAGCCAGGGATTTAGGGGAGGGGGAAGACGCCTGTCCAAAGGTTAACTCCCCCCACCCCAATGACAACCAGTGGGCGAGAGCTTTTATAGGCGGAAGGAGGGGGCTACAAGGAGAAACGGCACAGTCGACTCTGACGTCATCTTGAAATTGGTCTGACTAGAGTCATCTTGATTGTTTTAAGAATGGTTCATCTTCAGCTCCAGGATCAGTTTGTTCCCATTAATTTGGGGCCTGTTCTCGGAATCGTGGCAGCGTATGTCTTGACTACCATCTGGTCATCATATAGTTAACCTTTCCACCTGGTGTGGGTTTCAGCATCTACAAGACAGCTCACAGGATATGGCTCAGAATATTATCTCTAGCCCCGGAGAAGGAACTAAAGGTCCTTGACTCTGCTAACTAACTAAACTTGTTGTTTTGTCCTGTCGCCTTTGCTCCTCTCTTTTCTCAGTTCTTTGATTAAACTTATTCTTTGGCTAAAGACATGGTTCAGCAGTAAAGAATCTGCTTGCCAATGCAGGAGATGTGGGTTCAATCCCTGGGTCAGGAAGATCCTCCAGAGAAGGAAGTGGCAACCCACCCCAGTATTCTTGCTTGGAAATATCCCATGAGCAGAGGACCCTGGCGGGCTACAGTCCATGGAGTCACAAAGAGTTGGACATGGCTGAACAAGTAAAACAAACGAAAGACAGGTGGAGGACATGGGGGGAGAGGACCATAGGGTATTGTTCCATTTCACTGTCTTGTTCTGTATATTCTTATTTTCTTAAGAAATTATAATGTCAGTGACAGAAAGCAGCCACTTTTATACGTTGAACTTCTTTTAAATTTTTTTTAATAGATTCTAATCCTGTTGATTTCTGAACTGAATTCGGTTGATGGATTTATAATGGCTGGATGGCATCACCGACTCGATGGCCATGGGTTTGGGTGGACTCAGGGAGTTGGTGATGGACAGGGAGGCCTGGCGTGCTGTGATTCATGGGGTCACAAAGAGTTGGACACAATTGAGTGAATGAACTGAACCGAATAGGTAAATTTTCCTTTTAATTGGAAAATTTAAAAGTAAGATAGCTCATAATCATTTGAAGAATTTGAAGCAACATTCAACTAAATAGTTCACATGAGTGTTGTTCAAAATAAACTACTTCAGAACATCAGTTAAATGTTTTTGTGTTTTAGCAGTATTTGGATCTACTTATTGAAACAAACTCAGTTGTCTACTGCTTTCCAAAATCTAAACTTTTAAACCAGCCCCTAAAGTACTAGCCAAAAATGATGCCCAATACTATAATAAACTATGTGTCTAAAACACCTATTTTGTTAAGGAATTGACAAAATCGACTTGAAAGGAAAACAGATTGTTAGGAAAGTAGATAATATGTGATCATTCACAGAAACAGATTGGCTAAAAAAATTGCCTCTTGAAATGACCAATATCCTTTTCCATTTAAATAACCTAAGAGATCAGCTTCTCTAACATTTAGAGATTTAGATTCTATGATTCCCACTCAGCATTGGAAGAGACTGTAGAGTGATGGCATCTAAAGCCAGTCCACTGACTGGTACTGGCCGGTGACAGGCACTCTCTGTGAGCACTTCAGCCTCTCAGTAGTCAGAGGAAAAAGAGGAAGACAATGTAGTTAAGTTTGTCGTAAAGCTAAATACATCTAGCTATTTATAGTTGAAATGTCATGTTTGAGATGGTAGTGATAATAGATCTTTGCTGTTATTGTTTTTATAATGTTCTTAGCAGAGCTGGAGGCCTCAGACTTTAAAAAAATTAAACTATTTAGGAAATTATAAAAGTCTAGGCATCATCACCTTAGATATCATCCCATTCAATTGTCTACTCTTCAGAATGTAATGTACCTACTATAGGATTTCAGTTATTTAATAGAAGTTGGATAAATTACTTAGAAGGTTCTTAATATGACCCTATTCATCACCCCCAAGATTACTGTGAAAGTCTTGTCTTCAGTTATTTTCAACAATTTATTGAAGCTGATTCTAGGCAGTGATTTTTTTCCCCCTTCCATCTTCATGACTATGCTGATGCTTTCATTGACTTGCAGCTTGCTTCTATAGATTCTGAACTGTTTGTCAGTATTAGTAGCTCATAATTGTGATTTGTCATGCAGCACCTCTTTACTGTTCTTATAACAGTTGTGTGGTTTAAAAGTTATTTTGGTAGCAGTTCCTTTATCATCAGAGGGAACATTTTGCCTCAATAGGAAATTCATTCTGTGCAGACAAGCTACAAATTCCCATGACATGGTAGGCTCATCTGTCAGAGAATATTTTTTATTCCCATTTACCTCTTTGATTACATTCAGAATGCCTCAGTAATGCTGATGAGATCATTCTACCTCTTAGAACACTTTCCTCATGTTTTCCATCATCTTCATATAATATAAAAAGGTTTAACTCATGGTAAAATGATAACATATTTCTGTTTTTCTCTTTGGGAAGTTATTTTGGGAAGGTAGGTTCATATATGAGTCTTTAAAAATATTTTAAAAATTAGCAGTACCTTCATTTATTTCTTAACTGAACACTAAGTTGCATGTATCATTTACATATACCATGGGTTCTATTAGTGAATGCCTTATACATGCAGAGACAGTTCTATTTATTAGCAAGTCTACCTATAATGTACTGAAAGAACAGGAAATACTATGGATTATTGGTATATTTGTTAGTGAAATGTGGTGTTTTATGTACCATAATGAGGACCAAAATAGGTCAATACTTGGCTATGTGATTTAAGAGGAGAAATATATAATTGATGTAATTAGATGCCTAATCGGCATTTTAAATGAAGTCTGTAGTTGTGCATATTTAAGTAAGTATAATTTGAAAATATCCTGAATATTTATCGCCTGTTTTTCTTGGAATTACAGTGCATGTGTGCTAAGTCATTTTAGTCTTGTCCAGCTCTTTGCGATACTGTGGACTGTAGTTCACCAGACTCCTTTGTCCATGGGATTCTCCAAGCAAGATACTGGAGTGGGTTTGTTATGCCCAGGTCGTGATCTCCACAAATCACCAGGAAGCCATACACCGATGCAAGCGCAAGAGGGAATTTATTGCAGACCCAGGTCTGGACCGCACACACACACTGACACAGCGGAGTGAGGGCAGCAGCCCCAAGCCGCATGGTACAAGGCTTTTAAAGGGAGAAGACAAAGGGAAATTGGCTACAGGTGGGGTGATTGGTCAGGACAGGAGGGGAGGTCAGGGGCTTTACTGTATCTTTGGCACACTATGATTGGTCGTGTCTAGGGTGGTGACCTGGGGGTGGGGGAACTTGGGAGGCTCTACAGGTTGCCATGCCCTCCTCCAGGGAATTTTCCCAATCCAAGGAAGGAACTCACATCTCTTATATCTCCTGTGTTGGCAGGCGGGTTCTTTACCATTGGCATTACCTGGGAATCACTTTTAAAGAGCTTTTTGTTGTGAAAGTTTAAAAAACATTCACAAAAGTAAAAACAATAACATCATGATCCCAATATATGTGAGCCCACTTTAATAATCAAAGTATGCCAATCTTACTTCACGTCTCTACCATTTTCTCTCTAGTGTATTATATCAAGTTGAATATAATCCTTTTATCCTTAATATAAATCATTTCATTTTTAAAGAGTTTCATGCATAAGTTGTATACCAATAACACATCTAAAATATTTTTTCTTAGTACCATCAAATAAATAAAAAGTTCAAGTTTCCCTCCCTTGAGTTTCTCATTGTGGTGTGTGTGTGTGTATGTGTGTGTGTGTGTGTGTTTGTGTGTGAGAGAGGGAGGTATGTGTGTGTATTTCTACATTTTTTTTTGAATCTGGATCAAATTAAAATCCATGTGCTGTAATTGTATTTGACTAATATTTTTTCCTGAACTTCTTAATCTTTGTTTTCCTCCTCTTTCCTTCTTTATTTGCTTGCCAGTCATTCACAAAGAAAAGTGGGTCATTTGTCCTGCAGAATTTTCTACATTCTGGATTATTCTGATTGTACCCCCTTGGGGGTGTTGGTAACAGGTGTCCCAAATTGTTAAGTTTTGGTATTTTAAGATTATCTTCCATCTTTGAAAGTAAAGCTCAAATGTCTTCATTTCTCTACTTCATTCTAGTAAAGTGCTGTATTTATTACTTCATTCAAGTAAAGTCCAATCCCCAATCTAACTTTTTTTTGACATATTTGTCCATCTATTTGTAGATATTTTAGGAGAAAATTACATATAAAAAGAGTGCTTTCCCACTTGTACTAAACCTCGAAAAGAGAGATTAATCAACTAAAAAATTTAGCTTATTCTTATTTGTGGATAATGTAGAGTTGCACCGAGGTATACAAAGGCCATTTTAAGAATTTTAGTTCTTTGCAAGTGAGTTCTAATATGGTTATAAATGCTTAATTACCAAGTGTTTGTTGACTCATTTTATTTTTATAGACTTCAGTTCCTGAAATTACAAAATGTGTTCTGATAAACCAACTCACTTGCTTCCTAACTGTTCTAATTGAGTGTTTCTTTGCTTGCTGGAAAGGAATAGGGGAGAAAGAACTTATTTCCAGAAGGATGTATCGGAATGACCTTAAAGCCCTCTTGAAGCCCTCTGCTCTTGCCCGCATGCCCCTGCTGAAGAGTATGATCACAGTGAGCACTACTGATGGAATCATCAAACATTCGTCAGTTGTGCTGGGGGTGGAAAACAGGTCAGAAACCGTGGTCAGCAGTCTGTTTAGGTAAGAAATTTGCAGTGCGCCTAGTTGTCTTTCAGTGGCATCTTGCCCAAGGTGTTGACTATCAGGAAGACAAAAATGTCAGAGGAAACAGTGGCCTCTCTTTTCCCACTAAGGGAGAAGACTTAATTCACATACGTAGAATAGATTAAGGATGAGGACACATTTCTGACAACAGAAATGGGTTTATTCTTTTAGTGGGGATTTTGTTTTTATTATGGCTAGACCACGGGGCACTTGGAATCTCAGTTCCCTGACCAGGGGTCAAACCTGTGCCCCCTGCAGTGGAAGCCTGGCGTCGTAACCATTAGCCCACCAGAGAAGTTCCCTAGTGGGGATTTTTTGAGCATCTACCTGCTGTGGCTGTGTGCAGATCTCTGAGGGAGGAAAGAAAGAAAAATTCAAACTGTCTCTATCCCTGAGAGCTTACAGTTCTGTTGAAAAGGCACTGTCACAAAAAAAAGAAGTTTAATAAAAATGAAAAATAATATTTAATTAAGCATTAGGATTGGGGATGAAAAAGTTTAGGAGGCATACTGAAGCAGAGAATAAGGGCCAAAGGATTTCTGGGGGAATTTGGGGCTTCTGCTAATTGGGAGGTAATGATTTTATCATGTGAAGTGAAGTTGAGGACCAAAAGCTCTTAAGCTTCCTCAATATTTGTGATTCACACAAGAAAATTACCCAAATTACCAAAATCTACAGTTCCAGTGAACAAAAACTGTCAGTACCACCAAAATAATGTACCCTTTCAATTAAACTGACAAGTTATACTTGCAGCCTGTTTGCTAAAAATAAGTGAAACATCTCAAAGTAAAAATAAAGTATGAGTAGTAAGCCTCAACTGCATTCTGTTATTTAAGTGAGGGTGGAAAAAGCAGAGTTAACCTTTCTGTGTTGGAGATTTTGTGGAGAATTGATGCAAGCTGCAGAGTTTTTTTCTCTGAAAAATAATTGTATTTATTTACAGAATTTTGCACATATTTCAGGGATTCATGGATCCTTGAAAGCTGACCCATCAACTCCAAATTTTGAAAATCCTAACATGTAAGAATAAAACAGAACTAAATTTTCTAAATCCCCTCAAGTGATGAGAAGGTTAGTAGGATTAAAGCTATAAACACTTAACAGATTGGTCCAGAATGTTAGGTCCAGAAGAGTAATCAGAGTAAAAGGGGGATGAGCTTAGGGAGGGTAGTCATCCCAGGATGTTATCTGAAACATATAACTTGGTTTTCATATATATCTGAAAGCATATTCCAAGTTTCAGCTGAATCTATTTAAAGAATGTGTACTAGATACATTAAGGAGAATACAGATCAATTTTGACTAAAATTAATAGTGAAAAATGAATAAATTACAAAGTACATTATCTGTAGCAAACTTAATTAAAAAACTTAGGCTCTGAAGAATCCACAAAAGGGAGTTTAAATTATTTTCTTTAGCCCATTAAGTCTGGATAGTATTCAAATTAAACTGTCCTCAGTGCCTCAGTAGTACCATATGTAATTTTTGAAAGCCTTCTGTTTAACTTGTATGTACTCTAGTTGTATTTGAAAACTAACAGGAAGCTGTTGTCACTACAGTGATCAAAACTTGATAATATCACATGATAAAGAGAGTTAATCCATGGGAATGATGATTCAGTAATAGAATAACCAGTTGCTTTAACAGAATATTGTCACTTCGAGGGGCTTCTCAGGTGGCTCAGCGGTAAAGTATCCGCCTGCCACTGGAGGAGATGTGACTTCAATCCCTGGATGGGAAAGATCCCCTGGAGAAGGAAACAGCAACCAACTCCAGTATTCTTGCCGAGAAAATCCCACGGATGGAGGAGCCTCATGGGCTACAGTCCATGGAGTCACAAAGAGTCAAACATGACTGACTACACAGGCACTGTCGCTTTAAAGAGGAATGACTATCAACAGATGCTATCAATAGTTAAAAATTTCTAGAAAATTGTCTCTGCTAATCAATAAAGGCAGCATCACATTTATCACTGTAGCTTTAGTTGTTGTACTGCATTTATTGACTAAAGCAGTACTTTGAAAAAGCAGAGAAGAGAAATAATTCTCAGAAAGTATCGATGGTGGAATTTTAGTAGTAGGAAGTTCTTCTTACTCTGAATAGTGTGACAATTACAAATGTATCCTTATTCTTAAGACAAAATACGTATTTAGCACTTTACTACTACTTATTCTGTAAAGGTCCATGAATAGAAAAAGGCTTCCTTGCAGTTGGACTGGTCCACAAAAAAAGATCATTGAGATCACTGATCAAATACAGATGAAAGATTGAGTCAAGAATCAGATTCAAAGTTAATTAAGAAACATGTTTATTGCAGTCACGACAGGGCCTCAAAAGTGATTTTAAATCTCATTAAAAGAGAGATTTAGGTAGTAAAATTATTTTGGTGTCTCAGACTGTAAAGAATCTGCCTGCAACACAGAAAACTCAGGTTTGATCCATGGCTAGGCTCAGGAAGATCCCCCAGAGAAAGGAATGGCTACCCACTCCAGTATTTTTGCCTGGAGAATTCCAGGGACAGAGGAGCCTGGCGGGCTACAGTCAATGGGGTCGCAAAGAGTCAGACACAACTGAGAGACTAACACTTTCACTTTTTCTTTTCAAGACTATTTTAATTATTGTTGAGTTCACTTTTCAGTCTTTTCTTTTTTTCTCTTTCCCCTCACCACTTCTTTTTCTCTTCCTCTCACCCATTAACATTGGCCTTTAAAACTGAAATCAAGATTTCTCTAAATATGAATAGCTCTTTGCCATTCTACTAAGCCGCTGCCTGCATGTCAGTTTCTTCCAAACACAATTATGTGGCAATAGTGATAATGGTGAAAAGAAAAAAATGGATGGGTATAAGGTTATAAAGAATCTATGGTTCTTTTACATTTATATAAGATTTCAATGAGTCTATTTGAGAGCAATGTAAGATTCCTGTATTTGACAATATTTTGCTAACATAGTGGTGTCACCAATATGAAATTTTATTTATTATTTGTTTTATATTTGTGTAACTAGTATTTAAGTATCTAGTATATACAGTGCCATCAGCAATATGCAGTGTGCACAGCAGAACAAGTATTTGTTGTTGTTCAGTCACCAAGTCGTGTCCGACTCTTCGTGACCCCAGGGACTGCAGTACACACACTTCCCTGTCCCTCACCATCTCCCGGAGTTTGCCCAAGTTCATGTCCATTGAATTGGTGATGCCATTCAGCCAGCTCATCCTCTGTTGTCCTTCTGCCTTCAATCTTTCCCAGCCTCATGGTCTTTTCCAATGAGTCAGCTGTTTGCATCAGGTGGCCAAAGTATTGCAGCTTCAACTTCATCATCAGTCCTTCCAATGGGTATTCAGCATTGATTTCCTTTAAGATTGTCTGGTTCGATCTACTTGCTGTCCAAGGGATTCTCAAGCGTCTTCTGCAGCACCATAGTTTGAAAGCATCAGTTCTTCAGCACTCTGCCTTCTTTATGATTCAGCTCTCACATCGCTCACATCTGTACATGACTACTGGAAAGACCATAGCCTTGACTGTACAGACCTTTGTTGGCAAAGTGATGTCTTTATACTGTCTAGGTTTGTCGCTGTCTAGGTTTTACACTGTCTTTCCTGCCAAGAAGCAACTGTCTTCTAATTTCATGGCTGCAATCACCATTCACAGTGATTTTAGAGCCCAAGAAGAGGAAATCTGTTACTGTTTCCCCCTTTTCCACTTCTACTTACCATTAAGTGATGGGGCCAGATGACACGATCTTATTTTTTTTAATATTGAATTTTAAGTCAGCTTTTTCACTCTCTGCCTTCATCTTCATCAAGAGGATCATTATTTCCTTTTCACTTTCTGCCATAAGGGTGGTATCATCCTCATATCTGAGGTTGTTGATATTTCTCCTGGCAGTCTTTTTTTTTTTTTTTTTTGGTTTATAAAATGTAATTTTATTTTATGTTACTCTGCTGTTACATAGGGCATAACATTTTCACAAGGCTTTTTTGGGACTACAGTCAATGATTAGCAACATACAATAGTGGTCCAACTCTCTAACTAACAATCACTAGACAAGCTAGACACCCTCTCACATGTGCACAAATCTGCATGGAAAAGTACTAATGTTTTAGACTGGACTGTGTGCTTTTTTTCCCCCTTTCTAGTGTATTAAGAAATGACATGCACTTTAATTTGCCAAAAGCAATGCTTGTATTCTGGCAGCAACATGCTACTTCTATTACATAGTAAAGTGAATACCAGAACTACAAAGGCAGGAGGTGTAAGTGAGTTTTTATTGGGAAGGGAAATTGTCAACTTAAACAGCAGCAAATGAAGAGTGAATGAGGAAACTCCCTGTTGTCACAGATACACAAAGACCTCCATCACATATGATACAGGAGGCATTTTAATCTGTGATCCCCCAGCCCCAAAATGTCAAATGCTTTTCCATTCAATCTAATACTTCTGGATTCCTACTAAAAAGGAATACATTAAGAGGATGGAAAAGTTGCTTACTGAAAGGAAATTTCTGAAGAGTAAGGGAGGGGATGTAGAAATTAAGAAGTTATGTAGAACACTCTTTAAATTGTAATTAGCTACATTTTCATATCTTCACAGTAATACAAAACACAGTCACTTGCAGAACTGGTTCAGATTACTTAAATACCAGATACATTTTTAGTCCTCTACATAAGTGTTTGGAAGTTACTTATGTTTGTATGAAATGAAGCTATTAATACTTTTCTATAGCAGTAACTGCACACCAGGAAGGCTAAGACAAACACAAATCAAGGAATGGAGTTTTCCCAAAGCTGCAGTGTGAAAAGACTATATATAAACAGTTGATTCCATACACATGAATGGGTTTCTTTGCTATAGGAAATCCAAATAGAATAAGGAATGGAGATGAGTAAAAAGGTTTCAAGGGGAAGAAAGATGACACCCTGTATGCACTTAGTTTTCTGCCCCTTCTGCCGCATCACATTCTTCTCCTGCACTGTCTGATGTCCATAATGTGAGGTTGTCTCTCAGCAGCTGCATGATGAGGGTGCTGTCTTTGTACGAGTCTTCATTTAGTGTGTCGAGTTCTGCATTAGCCTCATCAAAAGCCGTTTTAGCCAGTGTGCAGGCCAGTTCTGGGTTATTGAGGATCTCATAGTAGAACACAGAAAAGTTAAGAGCCAGCCCCAGCCGGATGGGGTGTGTGGGTTGCATCTCTTTCTTGCTTATATCGAAAGCCTCTTGGTCAGCTCCTTGGGAATTATCTATCGTTTGCTTCCGATCATCACCACAAGCAACTTCAGCAAGGTACCGGAAGTAATCTCCCTTCATTTTCAGATAGAAGACCTTACTCTCTGGATTTGTTGCATTGGCTATTAAATACTTATCCAACAATTCCAGGACCGTGGTGCAGATGGACCTCAGCTCGGACTCCACTTTCTCCCGGTAGTCCTTGATCAGCTGCAACTTCTTGTCTGAAGTGTCGGTCTTCTGCTCGATGCTGGAGATGACCCTCCAGGCGGACCGGCGGCCCCCGACCACGTTCTTGTAGGCCACCGACAGCAGGTTGCGCTCCTCGTTGGACAGCTCGGCGCCCTGCTCGGTCACGGCCTTCATGCAGGTGGCCATGTCGTCGTAGCGCTCGGCCTGCTCGGCCAGCTTGGCCTTCTGGATCAGCTCCGTCTTCTCCATGGGGGCCGGGGGAGCGGACAGCGAGGTCGAGCGCGGACCCGGGGGGCTTCACGTCTCCGCCGCCGCGGCGCAAGTCCCTCCTGGCAGTCTTGATTTCAGCTTGTAACTCATCCAGCCTGGCATGTCATATGATGTGCTTTGCATATATTTTAAATAAACAGGGTGACAGTAAACAGCCTTGTCTTACTCCTTTCTCAACCCTGAACCAGTCAGTTGTTCCATGCAAGGTTCTAACTGTTGCTTCTTGACCTGCATACAGGTTTCTCAGGAGACAGGTAAGGTGCTCTGGTATTCTCATCTCTTTAAGAGTTTCCACAGTTTGTCATGATCCACACAGTCAAAGGCTTTAGCATAGTTAGTGAAATAGAGGTAGATGTTTTTCTGGAATTTCCTTGCTTTCTCTATTATCGAGTAAATGCTGGCAATTTGATCTCTGGTTCCTCTGCCTTTTCTAAACCCAGCTTGGACATCTGGAAGTTCTCAGTTTGTGTAATGCTGAAGCCTAGCATGCAGGATTTTGAGCATAACCTTACTAGCCTGGGAAATGAGTACAATTGTCTGGTGGTTTGAACATTCTTTGGTACTGTCTTTCCTGGGAATTGAGGTGAGGATTGACCTTTTCCAGTCCTGTGGCCACTGCTGGGTTTTCCAAATTTGCTGACGTATTGAGTGCAGCACTTTGATAGCATCATCTTTTAGGATTTTAAATAGCTCTGCTGGAATTCCATAACCTCCACTAGCTTTATTAAGTCATGCTTTCTAAGGCCCACTTGACTTCACACTTCAGAATATCTGGCTCTGGGTGAGTGACCACACCATTGTGATTATCCAGGTTATTAAGATCTTTTTTGTACCATTCTTCTCTGTATTCTTTCCATCTCTTCTTGATCTCTCCTGCTTCTATTAGGTCTTTACCATTTCTGTCCTTTATTGTGCCCATTTTTGGATGAAATGTTCCTTTGATATTTCCAATTTTCTTGAAGAGATCTCTAGTCTTTCCCCTTCTGTTATTTTCCTCTGTTTCTTTGCATTGTTCATTGAAGAAAGCCTTCTTGTCTCTCCTTGCTATTCTCTGGAACTCTGAATTTTGTTGGGTGTAGCTTTCCCTTTCTCCCTTGATTTTCACTTCTCTTCTTTCTTCAGCTATTTGTAAAGCCTCCTCAGACCACCACTTTGCCTTCTTGCTTTTTGTTTTCTTTGGGATGTTTTTGCTTGCTGCCTCCTGTCCAATATTATGAACCTCTGTCCATTATGAACTCCTTTTAGGCACTCTGTTTACTAGATCTAATCCTTTAAATCTATTTATTACCTCTACTGTATATTCATAGGGGATTTGATTTAAGTTGTACCTGAGTGGCCTACTGATTTTCCCTACTTTCTTTAGATAAAACCTGAATTTTGCTATGAGAAGCTGATGATCTGAGCCACAGTCAGCTCCAAGTCTTGTTTTTGCTGACTGTATACAGCTTCTGCTTCTTTGGCTACAAAGACTGTAATCAGTCTGATTTCAGTATTGACCATTTGGTGATATCCATGCTTAAAGTCAACAAATCTCTTGTGTTGTTGAAAAAGGGTATTTGCTATGACCAGTACGTTCTCTTGGCAGAATTCTGTTAGCCTTTCCCCTGCTTCATTTTATACTCCAAGACCAAACTTGCCTGTTACTCCAGGTATCTTTTGACTTACTTTTGCATTCCAATCCCTTATGATAAACAGGACATCTTTTTTTTTGGTTTTAGTTCTAGGAGGTCTTTTTGGTCTTCATAGAACCGATCACCTTCATCAGTAGTTTGGGTAGTGCCGGGGTCCAGCCTCGGTGGGGTCCGGGGGTCTTGAGGGATGGGTGGCGTCGGCGGAAGAACTGAGCAGAGTCGATGTGTGGTGATGGAGCAGTCTCTCGTTTATTGTTGGTTTACAGTTTTTATACCCAAGAAACACACCCATTACATCACATCTATTTCTATACAATCCTGTTTTTTGCCTATCATCAACAACTTTAACCTTAAGCTCATTTTCTTTGCAAAAGGTCGGATTTCTGCATAATTAGACTTAACAATAGTATGTTTACCATTTGAATGTCTCCAGCATACTTCGGATAAGCACATCAATCTAAGTAGAAAGGTCACATTTTTCTTACTAGGTGCAATTATGTAGAAGCTAGAAAGAAGGGCTTAAGCTTGAAACTTTTATTCTATTAACCTATTCCGGTTCTTACAAGGAAAGAGAAAAGAGGACAAAGAGACAGTTTAGCAGCACTGCTTTAACAATGAAGTCCTATTAACCTTACAACTACTAAAATGAATTCCTATGTCTACATATCCTAAAGCAATCAATACCTCCAACTATGCTGGCCACAGTTATGAGCATTCCTAAGTCTCAATCGAGCCTGATTTCTTCAAGGAAGCGAGCCTCCTCTGTGGAGTGGTCAGGGGAATGGGAGGTGGAAAGGTGACCCAAGTACGAGCCTTTCTGGTGGTGGTCTCGCGAGTAGTAATCCATTTAAATGTTCCTTTCATTCCTCCATAGCCCCCGGGGAAGGTGATCCACCTTCCCGGATCCTCTGGTCCATAAGGTCTGGGGGGATTATCTCAGGACAAATTCTTTCCAACTGTGACTGACCTACTGAAATGAGCCAATGTTCCGAACATGGACAGAACTTCCAAGAAAAATACCAGGGTGGGGCTTGCCCAGGATGCCCCGATAAAGAAAGTCAGCTTTGCAAATACTTTCTTAGTCTCGTGACCTTGTCATCCGAGCAAGGGGGCATCCTGACGGCTCCCGGCAGGGTAGACTTGGATTACTGTGATATTGATTGGTTTGCCTTGGAAACGAACTGAGATCATTGTCATTTTTAAGGTTGCACCCAGGTATTGCATTTTGGACTCTTTTGTGGATTATGAGGGCTATTCCATTTCTTCTATGGGATTCTTGCCCACAATAGTAGATATAATCGTCATCTGAATTAAATTCACCCATTCTCGTTCATTTTAGTTTACTGATTCCAGTGTTCACTCTTGCCATCTCCTGCTCGACAACATCCAATTTACCTTGCTTCATGGACCTAACATTCCAGGTTCCTATACAATACTGTTCTTTACAGCACTGGATTTTACTTTCATCACCAGACACATCCCCATCTGCACTTCGTTTCCACTTTGGCCAGGTCACTTCATTCTTTCTGGAACTATTAGTAGTTGTCCTCCATTCTTCCCCAGTAGCATATTGGATACCTTCCAACCTCGGGGACTCATCTTTCAGTGTCATATCTTTTTGCCTTTTTATACAGCTCATTGGATTCTCACAGCAAGTGTACTGGGGTGGTTTGCCATTCCCTCCTCCTGTGGATCCCGTTTTGCCAGAACTCTCCACCATGACCTATCTGTCTTGGATGGCCCTGCACATCATAGCTTGTAGCTTCACTGAGTTATGCAGGCCCCTTTGCCACGACACAGAAGTGATCCATGAAGGAATTAAAAGATTGAAATATTGCTACAGGAGTTGGGAGATCCCCCTTTCCATGGTCAGGAAGGCCCTCTTCCAGAAACCTCTAGATCTCCTTATGAGCCAGTGAATAAAAGAATCATAAAAGACAAAGTAGAAAGTCTTTAGGACTTCAGTGTGAAGGCCAGCATCATTCTGATTGGGCAGAACCCCGTGTCTTCCCTAGTGGCTTAGTCGGTAAAGAGTCTGCCTGCAATGCAGGAGACCAGGGTTCAATCCCTGGGTCAGGAAGATCCCCTGGAGAAGGAAATGGCAACCCGCTCTAGTATATTTGCCTGGAGAATCCCATGGATAGAGGAGCCTGGCAGGCTACAGTCCAGGGAGTTGCAAAGAGTCGGACACAACTGAGTGATTAACACACACACACACACACACACACACACACCATGCTGCACCAGTTGTTAAAATTAACACTTAAATCAGCTCGGCTATATGCAGAACACTGTATTTAACTCACCAGGGAGTAAAAAGTGGATAAGTGGATAAGTCACATCCCCTGTTCCCAAAGAGCTCACAGATGAATCAATAGTAAATGTTATAACAACAGCTGACATTTACCCAGCACTTATTAGAAGCCCAAGAACTGTTCTAAGCATGTTTCATATATTATCTCATTAACCCTCGTGATATCCTTAGGAGTGTATTTTCTCTCTTTTACAGATGAGAACATTGAGGCATAAGGGGATTAAATAATTTTTTCAAGACCATACAAACAAAAAGAAGTGAGGTCATAATACATATCAGGTGGTCCCGAAAGGGCATGGGAGGGTGTGTGTAGAGTTCTAATTTGTGCCAGCATTCCAGGTACATTCAAGACACTGAAGATACACCAAAGAACAAAACAGACCAAATTCTTTGCTTCCATGTAGCCTATATTCTCGTGAGCAAGAAAAACAGAAAATAAGCAAGTAAATAAAATATAGTATATAACAGATGGTGAAAAGAGCAGGGGAGCAAAAGAAGGCAGTGGATGGCATGGATATGCTGGAGAGGCATAGCTGGCAGTTTTAAATAGAGAGTTGGCTTCAGTGAAGCGACAGGAGAGACTAAACATGTTAAGTAGAGACATGGAATAAATATGTATATAGTATATAAAATAATAAAAACATTGGAGCTTCTGTTAAAAAGAGAGAGAGAGAATGGCTTCAGTGAGCAGACATTTGAATAAAATGCTGAAAAGCCATAAGAGAATAAGCCCTGTGACTCTCCAGAATGAAAAATTACTCCAGGCAGAAAGAATGCCAGATGAAAACTCCCTGAGATTAAAGCCACTGGCATGTTCCTAGAACAGCAGGGAGACCAAATGGCTGGCTGGAGGGAGCAAGGGGACAGGAGTGCTAGCCTGAGTGGAATAGGGGACAGCAGTGGCAGACTGATGATGTACAAGAAAGGGGCAAATTATTGGTGTCTGTGGATCCATACTGAAACATGATTCTGGAAAAGATGTAGAGACCAGATTATAAAGGGTCTTGCAAACCATTTCAAGGAGCTGTGCTTTGTCTTGATGGCAGTGGGAGCCACTGAGGAACTTTACGCATGGCAGTGACAGATCAAGCTGCCGTACAGAGAATGAATTAGAGAGATGTAAGTGCAGACCGTTCAGGGATAGGGAGGAGCGGCAATCAAGGTACGATATGATTTAGCACCTGATCTGTGACTACAGCCAGCAATGAAATGGAGAAAAGTATATAGACGGAGAGGGACTTAGAAGGAAAAGACTCATTAAAACTCTTGCTGGTTACTCTCCAGGTTATTCCCAGCTTTCTGCCTTGGATAGCTGGATGTATGATGATGTCATTCACAGAGAAAAATATAAGTGTGTGTGTGTGATTTTTTTATTTTTTGGCTTTTAGATGAGATGAGGAAAATGGTGTGGGCATATTGACTTTGTAATAGACATGGTCTGGGCAGGGTTTAGCATATAGATCAAAGACAATAGTATTGTCCACTTCAATTCTTGTTGTTGTTTTAAAATGATGAAATGTAGTTTTGCAAACATACCCTAAGGTGCCTGTTCACATGCCAACTTATTTTTTAGACCTATAAATAATTTTATGTTTATCTCCAAGCAGTTGCTCTCCCATGGAAGGAAGAGCTCTAACAACTGCTTATTCCTTTGTTGTTTCTAATTCTAATATTCTATAATCCACTTTATTTTGTGATTTGATTTAGATGACTTAAAGGCTTTTCCTTCACAAGCCATGTGTATACTACTAGAAGAACCTTCAACAATATATATTTTTTTGATTCACTGGGAAAGGTGATTATTTCTTGATCACAAGCAGTAATATTTCTTGTCCTCAGCTCAACCTCATTATAACTGTACATTTAAGCAAACTAAGATAGCCTCTGAAAATGAGTCACCTCATCCCAGGGTTCAACTGACATGAAGAATTACCTTATTTTAGTCAGAAAACCTTAATTAGATTAGGTTGGCCTTTCTGGACTTCATGTGTTGCTACACACAGAAGTTAAAAACCTTGATCTATGCATATCACACAAATCATGAGAAAACAAATGAAAGCAGAAATAAACTCATGTTTCTGTATGCAAGCAGCTTTGATGAAGACATTTCAAATAGAAACTGGAAAACCAGAAGCACAAAACTAAGGAGATAATAGCCAATGAAGGGGAGAAGTGATTAATTCAGATCAGGAAAAAGCTGCAGAGTTCAAAGAGACTATGATGAAATTATTAGGGGCTGTTGGAGATGTAATCCATATCTCGCTGTCACATATGTCCTATGTGATAGCACTGTGAATGTCATGGGAGAAAATTAATGCCTTACAATATAAACATGTTGAAACTTTATGAAAAATACCCACACAGGAGACTGATTTGATATATATACATTCAGAGATGGACAAGAAAAATTCATCTGCTATATGGTGAGAGCAGCTGCTGACAATCAGGAAACTCAAAGCCACATTCTAGCAGAGCCTTTTATTAATATTGACCCATAATTGTGGCTCTGTAAAAGTTTTTACCTTATTTCTATTTATGGAGTGTCCTTTGTAATATGATAATGCATTTCAGTTATTCTTGTTGGGATTACAAACAAAATGCCTCCTAGACATACATTCAGGTAAAGTCCCAAGGTCTGCTACTCTCTGCTTTTGGGTAAAGAAAAATTAAAGAGTTCTACAGTTTTCTGTTTCTTAGAAAAGAACAAATATTGATGAAATTTCAAGTTCTGTTGGAATGCTTAATAAAATTTATTTTATTAAAATTCTAAAAGAGTTTTCATCATCAAGATGGGAGGCTTGTGTGTGAGATGCAAATATTGACATTTCTTTACTTTTCTCCAAAAATGTATATGGCTTCCTGGGCTCACTGAGCTGTGTCCTAATTTTGAAGTTACCTGGAGTTCTACCTTGTCACAATCTGACCTAATATGTGTGGGTGAGTGAGGAAAACCACTTAAATAAAGAGAGTGTTGTGACTTTAAAGAATACAATGCATTTTCCCTGCATGAGCATTCATGATGTCTCTGCAGAAAGGGAGATGACATAGAACAAGGGATTACTTTGTTTTGATTGAGGATTGAATAAATGTTACAGTACCAGGGCTTTGTCTGTACACAGGCAACAAATAAATAAGTACATGATCCTGAAATGCAAAAATGGGATAAAGGTGGCTTATATGGGAAGCAAATATAGCAGAAGCATACAGATATCAAACTTTCTTTTATTCAGACATCAAGATAGTATGATATCTGAGCCATTCTTTTTATCTCATTCCTGTTCCTCCCATGCAATGCTTTATATACACTTTTATATATATATATATATATACACACACACACTTTTAATAGTTAAACTGCTTTTAATGGACGAATTCTCTGCTTTAAGCAGCAGGTGTGTTTTTAATCTTTAATAGGTCACCTTCCCAAGTGCAAGCAGGCAAGCTGTTATTGATCAAAGAGGTTTTGTTGGGTACCTCTCAGATTATTGAGTGACAAACTTTATTGAATTTGACTTAACAGAAGTCAGAAGACAGCTGAAGCATAAGAGCTTGCACTGCCATCAGAGTCATTTTACGACAGGCAGGGAGCAAAGCTCAGAGATAGATACTGAGCTCTTTGCTGGCCCTTGGAGATTAACTGAACAGCCTTCCTACCAATTCCCAAGCCTGTCAGCAGAACCAATTAGATTTTCAACCAGTAGACAAGAAGGGTGGCACTTGGGGACCTTTTTGCTTTAGGTCGAAGGCTTTTCAGACTGCGATGAGATGACATTGATGATGACACGTTGAGCATTGGTTGGTTTTAAGACAAGTTAAATTAGCAGTCTTGAAATGATTCCAACTGTCTCCTGACTTCTCACTGTTGCCATATTCAGTGGATCCTGTCAGGAGCAAGTTGATGACTTAATAGTCTTTCTTGAGTGGATTTGAGCACTTTGGCTGTGTGTTTATGTGTAGTTGTCATGCTTAAAATATTCATATGAAGGTTTGAAATATTTATTTGAAGGCGCCTTCTGCAGAGTTCAGCAGTAAGGCTCTCAGGGTTTCTCACTACTTTTCTACTTTTTATTTTATTTTATTTTTTTGCTTCTCTAAGCAGTTATTTTGTATAACTATGTTTTATTCTATTTCATATATAATTGATGACAGTGTTTCATGTAGTTATTGATTACTTCATTTAGGATAAAGTTAAAGAGCTTTTCTGACATCCTGCTTCTCTCCCAGACCACCGTATATTCAGATCTGCTTACTTTTCATAATAGTTTGGGAACCATGGGGATTAGGAAGGACATCATTGGTTTTACTCAATGACCTTTTATCCAAGAAACTGAGACAGCTTTGAATGAAAGGGACATAAACACAAGGATGGAAACATGGATGTAATAAAAAATGCAGTTAATCTTGTCTTAAATGACAGAGGCAGGATATCTTTGAGAAGCTTCATTTTTGACCTTGGAAAAGTTATTCAGGATACTTGTTTGAAGTATTGAAAATATCATTACTCAAGTCTGCATGTGCACATACTGAAGAGTCTTAACCTCTGCTAACTTCAGAAAACTATTATGGGTGTGCTTCTACGTTATAGATAATTGAGATTTCTGATTTAAAGTTTTCAATAGTTAACAGAGCTATGTGGCACATAACTCATTTACAATCATTTGCAACTTGTTGTACCTCTTACATTTTTATAAAGGGGAATGATTGTTGCTGATTATATTTGTGTAGATGTGTTCATATGCATCTGTAAACGTGTGCATAATTCATATTTGTAACAGTTCTATAATTTCTACAGTACATTCTGGTGTTATTGCTTGGTAATTGTTGACCCCTCTAAAGGGATGAAAGTGAAATATTTTACATGTATAAAATTATTTTGAGCTACTAGAGAGTACTCCTTTGCTGAGTGAGACTTAAAATTTGTACCTAGGTTCCCCCCCACCCCCCCAAAAATAAAAGGGACTTCCCTGGCAGTCCAGTGGTTAAGACTCTGTGTTTCCACTGCAGGCGGTACAGGTTCCATTCCTGGTGACTAAGGTCCTGTAAGCCACATGGCACAGCCAAAAAAAAAAATCTGGAGCTAGCATCTTGGTGACCTACAATAGTTAAGTCCTTTCTGTAGAACTCTGATTTACAAACAGAGCATCTTTGGTGTATGTACTTAACAGTGGATTTGGAAATCTGACCCTATGGTTTCATGGGTATACTTTGCTCTGGATGGCAATTATAATAGGTTGGAAATAAATATTTCCACATTAGATCATATTTTCAAATGGATTCTCCTTGCTACTTCTTAAGACAGCTCTGTTTGGTCAGAGCCCCAGGTAATCACCCAATCCCAACAAGCAATATTCCATGGCCAGTTTTGCCCATCAGAACCCTCATTCATGTATTCTCTTGTATTATTTTGAAGCAAAGCCAAGATAAGCATAAAGTTTCACCTATAAATATTTCAGTATCTAACTAGAAAACCACAATACCATTAATATATCTGAAAAGGTATGTACTCAGTCACGTTCGAGTCTTTGCAAAACCATGGACTGTAGCTTGCCTGGTTCCTCTGTCCATGGGATTTTGCAGGCAAGAATACTGGAGTAGGTTACCATTTCCTCCTCCAGGGGATCTTCTTGACCCAGGAATCCAACTTGCATCTCTTACATCTTCTGCGTTGGCTGTGTTGTGCTTAGTTGCTCAGTTGTTTCTGACTCTTTGTGATCCCGTGGACTCTACCCTTTCGGCTCCTCTGTCCATAGGGATTCTCCAGGCAATAATATTGGAGTAGGTTGCCTTGCCGTCCTCCCAGGGATCTTCCCAACCCAGGGATTGAACCCAGTTCTCCCACATTGCTGGTGGATTCCTTACCAGCTGAACTACCAGGGAAGCCCTGCATTGGCAGGTGGATTCTTTACCACTGAGCCACATGGGAAGCCCCACATCTGAAAAGATTCAGCAATGATTCTTTAATGTCATCAAGAATAGAGTCAGATATTGTTGTTATTCAGAATCATCAATGGTTACCATGTTGATACACATCTCTTCTTTTTTCTAAACATACATATTTCCCTCATTAAAGCTATTTTTATATTGTTCTTTGATGCTTATTTTTGACTCCTTCTCCTCCTGCCCAAGATGAGCATTTCAATAGCACTCTCATCAGCACCTTTAAAATTCTCATCTCTTGACCCCCTCTTGTGCTTACTCATCCAATCACCAACCACCTAATAAAGCTAACAGTTGGTTTTCTCTGCTCCTGAACTGCTAAGTGCTGCTGAAGAAAAATGCATAAATGGTGATGACACCATTACATTTATGATTTCCAGCCTCAAGTGACCCCTTGGTACCATGTGGTGATCAGTTTTCTGATTCCCTACCAGAACTATTTCAAATACATTCTTCTTTCCTCAATTCCCCAACCTTGTCTCTGCTGCTGCTGCTAAGTTGCTTCAGTTCAGTTCGGTTCAGTCGCTCAGTCGTGTCCAACTCTTTGCGACCCCATGAACCGCAGCATGCCAGGCCTCCCTGTCCATCACCAACTCGTGGAGTCCACCCAAACCCATGTCCATCGAGTCAGTGATGCAATCCAGCCATCTCATCTTCTGTCATCCCCTTCTCCTCCTGCCCTCAATTTTTCCCAGCATCACCGTCTTTTCCAGTGAGTCAGCTCTACCCATCAGGTGGCCAAAGTATTGGAGTTTCAGCTTCAACATCAGTCCTTCCAACGAACACCCAGGACTGATCTCCTTTAGGATGGACTGGTTGGATCTCCTTGCAGTCCAAGGGACTCTCAAAGAGTCTTCTCCAACACCACAGTTCAAAAGCATCAATTCTTCAGCACTCAGCTTTCTTTATAGTCCAACTCTCACATCCATACATGACCAGTGGAAAAACCATAGCCTTGACTAGATGGACCTTTGTTGGCAAAGTAATGTCTCTGCTTTTAAATATGCTGTCTAGGTTGGTCATAATTTTCCTTCCAAGGAGTAAGCATCTTTTAATTTCATGGCTGCAATCACCATCTGCAGTGATTTTGGAACCCAGAAAAATAAAGTCAGCCGCTGTTTCCACTGTTTCCCCATCTATCTGCCATGAAGTGATGGGACCGGATATCCAACTCTGTGCAACCCCATGGACGGCAGCCCACCAAGCTCCCCGTCCCTGGGATTCTCCAGGCAAGAACACTGGAGTGGGTTGCCATTTCCTTCTCCAATGCATGAAAGTGAGAAGTGAAAGTGAAGTCGCTCAGACTCTTAGCAACCCCATGGACTGCAGCCTACCGGGCTCCTCCATCCATGGGGTTTTCCAGGCAAGAGTACTGCAGTGAGGTGCCATTGCCTTCTCCGGAATCTTGTCTCTAGCCAATATTATTAGATATAACAGATGACTTCGATTTCTGGTTCCCTAAGAAAGGAAAATAGTCATAAGTTATATCAAATTTTGTTTCCTCTTCCTAATTTAAATATATCTTTATTAATCTTTAATTTCTACCCTCTGTCTCAAAATAAAGTTTCCTTCTAATAAGGTTGATATTTAAGACCACAGACTCTGAGGCCAGATTGCCTGGTTTAGAATTAAGGCTCCACCTTTTCTTGACTGTGTGTCAATGGACAAGTTTTTCAACTCCTCTGTGATTCAGTTTTCTCATCTGTAAAATGAGAACTCTAATAGTTCTTGCCTGTAGGGTTGCAAAGATTAAGTGACTTACTATATGTAAAGTTCTACAAACAGAGGCTGGTGCAGAAGGTATCATAATATATGCAGTAGCGGTTGTCATTGTTATCTTTTCCAGACTCTACCTATGTTCTTGACTGTGATAAGGAGTGTAAGGAATAGGAGGAAGCTTCTTTACCTAGGTTGATTTGGGAAGGCCTCACTGAGGAAGTGATATTTGATCTGAGATCTAAAGGATGAGAATAATCTAGTGAAGTGAAAAACTGGGAGAACACACTCTAAGCAGAGGAAACTGGTATAAAGACCCTCAAAGAAGGAGATTGTTTGGTCTTTTGAAGAATGAAGGGAAACTGGTTAAGGCTGATATGTAGCAAGAAGGGAGAGAATGCCTAAAATGAAGTTTGCGGGGTAGCTGGAGTCAGCATCATATAGGTGCCTAGTAGGCTACCTTAAAAGTTATGCATTTTATTCTAAGTGCAATAGCAGGACATTGGAGTGTTTTAACCAGAGAAATAACATAATCTAACATATTTTTGAAGATTACTCTTTTTGTTTCATGGACAATAGATTGTTAGAAGGGCAAGAATGGAATGGGAAAACATTGATAAAGGATTGTTGTATATTTTAATTGAGGGATAGTAGTGATTTGGATTGTGGTGGTGGCAGTAATAGTGACATGAAGTAAGATGCATTCTAGATGTAATTTGGGAATTCAAATGGGGACAAGGTGATGGACTGGTTGAGGGGCGGGGATGGTGAAGGAAATATAAGAATCAAGTATGACTTCTAAGTCACTGATTGAACAATATGGTGGATCGTAGGATTACTTATATAAATCATTCTCTAGCAGAGTCCATAATCTCTAGCAGGCAAAAGTAAAAATACGTATAATTCAAGATAAACTACAAAGTTATTCATTTTGGTTTCTAAAAGGCTGTGCTTTCTCATTCTACCTAGTATGTTAGATGGCAAGGAAAACTTTTATTTATGTGGAATTCAGCCTTTTAAAATTTTGAAGTAGTATTCCATTGTATAAGTATATACTACAATCTGTTCATTCATCTACCTGTTTTCATTATTCTTGGATAATACCTACAAGTGAAATGGCTGGGTCAATATGATATGTATGGTATATGTCTGAATCTTTAAGAAACTGACAAACTGCTTTTCAAAGTGGTTGTACCATTTTCATTCCAACCAGCAATGCATGAATTTCATTTGCTTCACATCCTCACCAATACTTGGTATAGTCACTCTTTTAAATTTCACCCATTGTAGTTGCTTTGTAATGTTATCTCATCATGATTTTAATTTGCATTTCCTTGATGATTACTGGTGTTGATTATTTTTCATATGTTTGTATATCTTCTTTTGTTAAGTGTAAAGATTCTATTTAAATTTTTTGTGTCATTTCTAATTGAATTATATACCTTCTTTTTATCTTCCTTTATATAACCTAGAAACAAATAGGCTCCTTATATAATCTAGAAACAAATCTTTGATATATGAACTGCAAATATGTTCCAGTCTGGGACTTTTCATTTTCTTTAGAGTGATTTTGGAGGAGCAAAAGTTTTAAATTTTGATGAAGTCTAAGTTATTTCTCTTTTTTTCCCCCTTTTTTTGGCTAGTGCCTTTTGTGTCCTAACAAATCATAAAGCTTATTCTCTTCTGTTTCTATCTAGAAGTTTAAGATGTTGGCATTTCTACTTAGGAATGTTATACATTTGGATTTTATTTTCAATATGATGTGATATAAGGGTCAGAGTTCATTTTTCTCATAGTGATATTGAGTGTTATGGCATTATTTGCTGAAAGGACTATCCTTTTGCCCCATTGAATTACCTTTGCATCTTCATTGGAAATCAACTGACTGTAAGTGTTCAAATATCTTCTTGGATTCTCCTTTGTTCCATTGACTTATATGTCTGTCCTATGACAGTATCACATTCTCTTAACTATTATTTTGGAATCAGAATGTATAAATCATCTAATTTTGTTTTCTTTTTACTAAATTGGTTTTGGATATCCCGGGCTCTTTGAATTTCATATAAATATGAGAATCAGTTTGGCAATCTCTATCCCATAAAAGTCTATTGCTATTTTAATTGGAATTGCATTGAATCCATACATAAATTTGGAGAGAACTGACATAGTAAGTCTTTCCATCCATAATCATAATTTATCACTCCATTTGTTTAATTCTTCTTTAATTCCCATCAGTATTGTTATCTTTGGTAAACATGTCTTGATAGTTTAGGATAAACAGATCTTGTTCATCCACTCTGGTGTGCATACTAACTACTATTACTTATGCTTTTTTAAAAATTGCTTTGTTAATGGTATTGTAGTTTTTATTTCATTTTTCAATTGTTTATTGCTAACTTGTAGAAATATAATTTATTTTGTGTATATTGTGCTTGTATGACACTGCTAAGTTCACTTTTTAATTCTAATAACTTTTTTGAAGATTTCATAGAATTTTTAAATTTATAAGATTATGTTTTTTATGAATAGAGACAGTTTTACTTCATCCTTTTTAGTTTAAATGCCTTGGTTTCCTTTTCTTGCTTTATTGTGCTGGCTAGGACCTCTAGTGCAACACTGAATAGAAGTGGGGACAACATTTAGTCTCACCATTAACCACGATCTTAAGTACAGGGTTTTTTTGGTCAATCCCCTTTATCAACAGAGGAAGTATTCTTCTGTTTCTCGTTTGTTGAGAAATTTTGTCATGAGTATGTTGAATTGTGTCAAACCACCTTCCTGTATTTTTTGAGACAGTTATATAGTTATCTTCTTTGTTTTGTTAATATGGTAAATTATACTTGATTTTCTAGTATTAGTCCAACCTTTCATTCCTGTGATCAATTTTGTCATAATATGGTATTATTTTCAGATACTACTGAATTTGATTTGCTATTATTTTACTAAGGATTATGTCCTCTATGTTCGTGGTAGTCATAATGGTTTATATTTTTCTTGAAGTTTTATTGTAATTTCTTTGTCTGGTTTTGATGTCAGGGTATTGTTAGACTAATAAAATGAATTGGCAAGTGTTCCTTCCTCTTTTTCTTCTGAAAGAATTTATATAAGATTGATAGTAATTCTTCCCTTAGTGCTTGATAAAATTAAACAGTGGTGTCATCTGGTCTAGAATATTTGTGGAAGTTTTATTTGCAGATTCAATTAAATAGATAAGGGGCTTCAGATTTTTTATTTCTTTTGTCAATTTTGACAATTGTGTCTTTCAAGGAATTTTTTCATTTCATGGTTTTTCCCTCCAAATTTCCTTATTTATACTATCCCCTTATGACCCTTTTAATGTTTTTAAGATCTGTAGCTATGTCTCCTATTCCCAACATTTGTATTTCATTTCTTTCTTTGTTTCTTTCTTGAGAAGTCCACCTAGAGGTTTATCCATTTTACTCATCTTTTGAAAGCATTGGCTTTTAACTTCATTGATTTTCTCTATTGTTTCTCTTTTCTATTTCATTGCTTTCTCTTTTTATCTTTTCTAATTTCCTTATTTCTAATTACTTTGGTTTTAATGTGTTCTTTTTCTAGTTTCCAAAAGTGAAAGCTTAAGTCATTGATTTTAAACCTGTCTTTTTTTTTCAAACTTAAGCATTCAAAGCTGCCAATTTCCTTCTTAAGCACTTCACATATAACAAATTTTGATATATTTTAATTATTCAGTTCAAGATATTTTAAATTTTTCTTGTGATTTATTCTTTGATCTGTGGATTATTTAGCAGGGTGTTGTTTAATTTTCAAATATTTAAAGATTTTCAGATATCTTTATGTCATCAATTTCTAACAATTTTAGTTTGGTCAGAGAATGGATTCTGGATAATTTCATTGTTTTAAATTCATGGGGCATTGTTTTATGGCCCTTCATATGGTTTCTTTTGGTGAATGTTCCATGTGAACTTGGGAGAAAAAAAAACGTATTTTGCCATTGCTTGAGATATTGTTTGATAAATGTTGATTAAATCAAATTGGTTGATGGTATTATTTTGATCTTTTATATCCTTACTAACTTTCTGCCTACTTGTTCTATCAATTACTGAAAGAGAAGTTGTAAAATCTCCTACTATAATTACATATTTGTCTTTTTCTTTTCATTTTTGTCAATTTTTCTTTCATGTATTTTGAAGCTCTTATATTTGTTGCATACATATTAATGGCTGTTATGTCTTTCTAATGAATCTATCCCTTTACTTGATGAAGTGTCCCTCTTTATTCTTGATTATATTTCTTCTGTGAAGTCTACTTTGTGTGATATGAATGTAGCTATTCTAACTTTCTCATGACTGTTATTTGAATGGTGTATCATTTTCTAGCCTTTAACATATCTACCAATTCATATTTTGTATACATTCTTGTAGATAGCATACAGATGGATCTTGGATTTTGAACCCACTGACAAACTTTGCTTTTAATAGAACTGAATTTAATTGTCTATATGGTTGTGCTTAAGTTTACAATCTTTCTGTGTTCTGTTTACCACATTCGTTCCTTTTTTTCCTGTCTTTTCTGTATTAAATTTTTTTAGTATTCCATTTTCTGTGCTGTTGGCTTAGTGACTAAACTCTTTGTTTAAAGTAGCGTTTGCTCTAAAGCTTAAACTATGTAACTTTAACTGATATCCACCTTCAAATAGTATTACACTACTTTGTATATAATGTTAGCACCTTCAAGACTACATACTTCTCTTTCTACTGTCCTTTATGCTTTTGGTATCATACATTTTAGTTCTACATGTGTCATAAACCTCACAACCTGCTGTTATAATTTTTACTTTTAACAGTTGTATTTTTTTTTAATTATTGATTTACTTATATTTGGCCTTGCTGTGTCTTCATTGCTGTGTGGCCTTTTCTTTAGCTGCGATAAGTGAAGGCGACTCTCTATTGTGGTGTGCAGGCTTCTCATCACTGTGGTTTCTCTTGTTGCAGAGCATGGGCCTTCAGGCACCTGGGCTCCAGTGGTTGCCACGCGTAGGCTCAGTAGTTGCAGTTCCAGGGCTGTGGAGCATGGGCTCAGTCGTTCTGGCACATGGACTTAGTTGCTTCGTGGCATGTGGGATCTTCCCAGACCAGGGATTGAACCCATGTCTCCTACAGTGGCAGGCAGATTCCTCATCACTAAGCCACAGGGAAACCCCAAACAGTTATCTTTGAAAGCAACTTAAAAGCAAGAAAAATGTTTATACTTACCCATATAATGACCGTTTCCAGTGCTCTTCAATCACTTATATAGATCTGAATTTCTATGTAGTATAATTTCCTTTCACTTGAAAACCTTCTTTAATCATTTCTTATTATGCTAGCAATGCTGAGTTGGCTGGCAGCCACTTCTGTCATCATTTGTTTTCCATGGAAAGGCATTTTTCCCCTTCATTATTGAAGTTTCTTCTCACTGGACATAGAATTTTAGGTTAATGATATTTTTTCTTTAACATTTTTTTTCTGGATAAAGACTTTCAGTTTGATAGCTTGTTTGTTTAGTGTTTTAAGGATGTCATTTCATTGGTTGCTGGCTTGCATTATTTCTGATGAGAAGTCGGTGGAAGGTCTTATTTTTGTTCTTCAAAATCTACTGTCTTTTTGGAAGGGAGAGGATGATTTTAAGATTTTCTCTTACTTATTTACAAAACAGAAACAGACTCCCAGACACAGACAAGCAACTTATGGTTATCAAAGGGGAAATAGAGGCAGGAAGATAAGTTAGAAGATAACCAACAAGGACCTACTAAATAGCACAGAGAACTATACTCAATATCTTGTAATAACCTATAATGAAAAAGTCTAAAAGGCTATATATACACATACATGTGTATCTGAATCATTTTGCTATACACCTGAAACTTAACACATTATAAATCAACTATATTTCAATTAAAAATATTTTTAAGTGTAAAAAAAAGATTGTTTTCAGTAATTTGACTGTGATTTACCTTAACGTGAATTCCTTTTTAATTATCCTGCTTGGGGTTTGCTGGCCTCATATATGTTTTGGTTTAAAATTTTCATCAAATTTAGGACTTATTTCTTAGAATATATTTCTCTCCACAGTCCTTATTGAGGCTTTAATTATGTGTATTAGATTACTTGATATTGTCTCACTCATCACAAAGCCCTGTTCAATTTTTTTTCATCCTTTTTTTTCTCTTTCCTTCAACTTGGTGAGTTTTTATCACTATTATCAATCTTTTCAGCCATTGACTAATCTGATACTAAGACCCTTTTGTTGAATGCTTAAAATCCCAGATATAATATATTTTTGAATCTAAAAGTTCATTTGGTTCCTTTTTATAGTTTCCATTTCTCTCCTCATTATTTTTATGTTTTCCTTTAATCTTTGACTATATTTGTAATATCTTTTTTACAACTTCTGCTAAATCCATTTTCTTGTTATTCCTGGGTCTGTTTCTATTGATTACATTTTCTTCTGTTTTTGATCACATATTTTTCTTCTTTGCAAGTCTAGTACATTTTTGAGGATGCAAGATGTTCTGAAGATTACATTGTTGAAGGTTGGAATTTTATTTTCTCTTTGTAGAGTCAGTTAAGTTGATTGTGGGGCAGCTTGATTCTTTCAAGGATTGTTTTTGTTTTAAAGCTTTGTTGGGGCATATCTAGAGTAGCTTTACTTAGGGCTAGTTGAGTCCTACTACTATGATCTTATATTTTGGGATTTTCACTGAATGCCTCCATTATTTAATGATCTTTGAATTATGCCTAGATGTAACTGGAACATCTTCCAGCATGATATTCTTTGCCCAGCCTCATGGAGTCACTCTTTGAAATCACAGCTTAATGCTCAGGCAAGGATTCAATTGGAGGAGGTTCCCTATATAAATTTCTGAATCTCTGCTTATGTATCTCTCTGCCCTCTTAGATATTCTGTCCTACAAATTCCATCCACCTCAGCCTCCCCTTATTGTTTCTCTACATCCTCAACTCAACAAGTCACCCATGTTCTGCTTAGAGCAATATTAAGGCTCACTGCATTTTTCTCCCTTCTCCTAGAAATCACAGTCCTGCACTGTCTGTTGTCCAGTAGCTGAACGCAGTGATTTCATATATTTAGTCCAGTTGTTCATAGTAGGGGATCAAGTCTGGTACCTATTTTCAATCATCATTAGAAGTAGAAACAGTCTAATGCCTTTTGAAGGTTAATAATTGTTTAGAAATTCACTTAGACATCATCCCACTGTGCTTATTAAGCACCTGCAATGTGCTCAGTGCCATGCCAGGATCTGAGGATGCAAGGAGATATTAGAGAAGACAAGCACGTATTATAAATAATTAGGAAGATATATGGAAGCCCAGAATAGGACATAAGTATGGTAGGGGTAAACGTATTTATGAGGAAATCTAGTTTTATAGATGTTCATGTTGAAGCTAGAAGAAAGGGCATTCCAAACAGCACAATAAATGGGAAGGCACAGAGACATGAAGTAGCACAATATGCTTATAAAGCTTGTTTTATTAACTCATCATTCATTTAGTAAATGTATCTGTAGTGTCTAGTGGATGCTATACAGTACGCTAAGGGTTGGGTATCCAAAGGGTGAGTAAGATGTTCGTGTTTCTTGCCATCATAGAATTTCCAGCCTAGCACTTCAGTGTGAACAGAGAATAGTATGCCCAGATCAGGGTAATATTTGCGAAATGCCAGCTAAAGGAAGATTGTGAGGTACTGAATTGCTGCTTTAAGGAATTGGTCATTGTTTTAAATGGCACTGTCCTCCAAACATTTTTTGTTGTACCTATATTTTTGTTTTGCATATTTACCCCCAATATTCATATATTCACTTATTAATAAACTCTATACATGCACTACTAGACATATTATATAGGCTATAAAAACATGCAAAAAAGAAATGTAAAGGGATAATGTAAATAATACATACATATTCTAGTGTTCTCTTCCTGCGTTCCATGCTTCATCTTGCACATCCCAGGCTTGCGTCCCTCACTATCGATAGTAGGGGCTTCCCTGGTGACTCAAGAGGTAAAGAATCTGCCTGCAATGCAGGAGCCACGTTTTCTATCCCTGGGTCAGGAAGATCTCCTGGAGGAGGGCATGGCAACCCACTCCAGTATTCTTACCTAGAGAATCCCATGGACAGAGCAGCCTGGCAGGCTACAATCCATGGGGTCTCAGAGTTGGACACGACTGAAACAACTTACAACAGGCAATGGGAAGTTTTCATGATTCTCATTCAGGAAACGAAATTGATCAGAATTCTGTTTAATAAACATTCCTAACATAACTTTTACTCTAGTCATGCTAATTAGTGCTTTTAAAAGCCCCAGGATTATGTAGCTGGGGTTTCTTCTTAGAAGAGGTTGAAAGTCTAGGTTAGACCATGGTTATTTGTGGCATTATTCACATACAATACAGTATGTGACTGTATTGTACATGCAATACAGTAGACTGGCCAAGTGGCTTAGAATACCCAGTGTGGAGCTGGCATTCCCCTCTCAGTGGAACTGACTTTGTCACATGCAAGCCATCACTTTATACTTTGGCAAATTACTTTTAGCTGAACCTGTATTATGTCCAGAAGTGGAGAAATAAAAGCTCGGCATCCCACTTAAGAAGTTGGACCTTGGAAACAAAGCTGAATAGCATTGGAGATCCCAGATAAAGCATTACAGGCTAGCAGTAAAGCCAAAGCCAGAGCAGCTAAAGACGGCAGGCAGAATGAGAAGCCAGGTGGTTGAGAGGACAGTAACCAGAAGTTACCGAGTTACCAGAAGACAGAGTTACTGTCTGCCGTTGTACTGACTATATCCGTCTGTGTGCACTTTGCTCTTAAACTGCCGAGGAGGTCTACATAGACGGATATAGTCAACTCTGGAAGACAGAGTTAACCAGAATTGGGACCTGGTGCCTCCAAACCAGAGAATTAGAATTACCAGATTTAGGACCCATGAGGTCTGTAAGAGCTTGGAGGGTGGATGCAAACCACCAGCCCCCAAGGAAAAGCTGAGTGCCTGAAGAGGTGGCCTTCTTCACTGCACAGAAGCTCTGTGCAGCCACTGAGGCAGGCTGCCTAGGTGGAACCGGAGACCTGGCTCTAGTGAGACACAAAAGGCTGAAAGAAACGTGGCTCAGAAGTAGTCGGTGTGCCCCAGATTTATCCTCTGCTCAGAACATTTCTATTCTCTCCTTCCAAGCTCTCAGCACTTCTATTTATGGTTTTAAAAAGCATTATCTCATAGAATAAAAGAAGTTCTTCTTAAATTATAAGAGAATGTATTGACTATATCCATCTATGTATACCTCCTCTGTAGTTTAAGAGCAAAGTGTACATAGACGGATATAGTCAATACTAATGGCAGGCAGGAGCGAGTTCAGTTGCCTTTTCCAACTTTTCCCCAGCATTGATTTTGTGTCCCACCTAAATATTGTTGAGGCCCACGTGCCTATCTCTTGCTCCATCTTACCTAACCTATTTCAAACAGCTGAGGCATGTTGCATCTCTCTGTTAATAGAAACAGAAGCCAAGGACATTCTCTATTACAAGTTCACCTGGCAACAGAGTAATACTGCAAGTTGACAGGCAATTTTGGCAGGTAAGAGGGAAAAATTCAAATTACCAAACTATTTGAAATAATGCAGCTGAAGCTGGCCTAAGGTTGGTGGGTGTTCTCTAAAACCAAAATGGGCTGTGGCCAGGGGAACCTGTAGGAGAGTTAATGGCAGTCATTTAGCTGTCATTCATTTTTCAGTTCAAATTATTTTTAAAATACTTTGTTAGTTCAGAATGTGTTTGCTTAAGTCATTTCAGTAGTAATACTTTTCTCCAGAAGGCAATTAGGTATTCTTCATTTTGCAGCTCTTGCATAATAGCTGAGAAAACTGCAGTTGTACAAGCAAAGTGCAGATAAACACCAGATTATCATATTAAAGTCCTTATTAGTCTGTCAGGAGAATTTTTTTTTCACTGAATGCTTTTTGGTTTTCTTATTATCCTTTTTTTTAAAAAAAAATTAGGATTTTCTCAATGTTCCTTTAGTTTTAAAGAAATCATGTGGGTCTCAATTTTCATTAGGAAGCTAATCTTTTCTCTACCTCCTTCACACGTATTAAATGCAGCCTAAAATACCAAATTTCACTTTTAAATTTTTAAAATATATATATAAGCTATTTAATTCTTTTTCTGAGCTATCCATTGGCCTGTTTACTGTAAGATGTTTCAGCAAAGGTAGATCTCTTCCTCTGTCATCAGATTTGACTGCAGTGTTAAGATGCCTGTTAGCAATCCTAAACCCAGAATGACAGGGGTTATTTAAAATAGTCTAAGTCTACCATTTATTTATAGAGCATCTTTAGTTTTGGGGAGGCTTAAAGTGTTCTTAAGCTTATATACGTATATATGTGTTTATATGTGAAACTATCAACTTTCCCATGAAACTACTTTTCCATGAAACTATAGTTTCATCTCCTGGGAAGAAGAAACCATGTCTTTTGCTGAATATTTCTCTTCTGCTTCTTTCATGATTCAGGGCAGGGTTAGGGAAGTTGGGCTATCAGTGAATATTATTCAATTTCTATTTGAAATAAGATGTTTTGTCCCAAGATTTGCGGGGAATCCACCAAACTCCCCCACAAAATCTAAAAGATACTTATTGCAGTCATTATTCCAGGTTAAAAACAGAAGGAAAGAACCTAAAGTTACTTCAGTGTGTCATGAGAAGCCAAAAATCCTGCCATCTGCTTCATATGAAATCTTTCCTAATGAGAATATATGGCACAACACTGTGCTTTTTTTCTAGTTCTTCACAGATAGACCTTCTGTTATCTTTCAAATGGAACCAAGTCCTCTTAAGGGAAAGAAAATTCTCGTCTAAAGTAAAATTGTAAGGTGCAATATAATTTGTGATTTTTTTCCGTTATTAAAAAATTGCACAGACTCTTAGACAGTTTGATTGCCTGTTTGTCCACTGTGTAGGTCCTCCCAGGAGAAATGTATTTTGGTCTACCAGAAAAGTGGACAAGTAGGAGACATCTTCTCAATACCATGTGATGAACTGCCTGTGCCGTTCCATGACCTTTGCCCACTCCAGCACATATGGTCACCAGCAGAAGCCTAGGACAGCCAGTTTTGCTTTCTTAGCTGGCAGAGGGGTAGAAAGAACACACTTGTAGCCTCTGGCAAGACCAAGGCCCCACGTAGTGGAGATTTTGGTTGTCTGAATTGCCAGATTAACTCCCTAAATGGCTTGTTCCATGGCAGATTTGATCTTTTTACTATATCTGAATCACAAAACCCTTTGGGTTTTTGACATGGAGGCAGCAAGACACAAGAAAAACAACCAAGACTCATCTTTTGATATTCAAGAAATATTCCAATGAAGACTAAATAGACTGGGTAATATTCCCAAAACCAACTTGGAATATTAAAGCTAATTCAGGTTGGGCTATCTGACTGAAATGAGTAGTTGGTGGGGGAATTTACCAGTTTATTGTGTTCATCTGGACTGCCAGTGTGTTCTCATTAAGGTAATGGATAGATTATGGTTTGCCTGTTGCACAAACCGCAGCGTCATCTTTCAGATTTCCCAAGGGTTTTTATTCAGTTCTTATGGACACTTTAGCATAGTGGGTAAGAGCACAGATGCTGGTGCTAGACTGCATGGCTCTAAATTGCAACTGTGCCATTTTCTAGCTGGGTAGGCTTGGGGAAATCACTTTATCTCTGTGCTTCAGTTTCATCATCCATAAAATGGGAATAATAATGGTACTTCATAAGATTGTGTGTGTGTGTGCATGTGTGTGCTCACGCTCAGTCACTCAACTGTGTCCGACTCTTTGAGACCCCATGGACTGTAGCCCAATTGTATAAATGACTTGATAAATGTAAAAGCACTTAGAATAGTGCCTGGTACATAGGAAGCACTACACAAGTGTAGCGGTAGCAGAGGTATGGTTTATGTATGACACACATCATTCAGGTAACTTTCAAAACCAGCTCGTTTATTGTGGTGTTGAGCATTTGGATGCTCATGATAGGCTAAAGTCTGCTATTCAACTCCACCGTGTTGATTACTCCTGTTGGGGAAGGTAGATCACCCAAACATAAGTTTAGTTTTTCCATCCATAGTCAATCAACCCTGAATAATCCAAATGGAGATAACTCACGTTGAGAACTATGCATGGAGATATTTCAGTTTGGGGCTATTTTATTCTCTTCAAGCTTGTTTCTAAGGGCACCTTATGTAATAGAAGTTGATTAGATGCTCTGGGGATAGAAGTTAAGTTTATGAATTATCTAAGGATGCCAGGGTAACATAAAGACATAATGTATTTGCAAACATTTAAGACTGAGTCATGTTTTGGATTGTCTGAACAGTTTGTGTAACTTGGTTGACCCAGAGTTTATTTATTTATTTATTGCAGTCTTGACTTTTCACCCTGGGGGAAGTGGCAACCAAGTACCTGCTGAGCATCCACTTCTCCCCTGTTTGAAAACTGAGCTTTCCTTGTGGAACACATATCCCTTCCCTTAATACCTGGGTTTTTGAATATTCACGTTAAGCAACAGACAATTCAAAGTCATTTTACTATTGATGTGTCATCAAACAGACAATATGACTACACGACTATCAATAATATGACTTTTGGTGAAATGGAATAGAAATAGTACTTTAAATAGAACCATCATAACTGAGATGATCAGTGGTTCTTAATATTTTTAATGCTTTTTTAAGGTAACCACGTGATACAAAGAAATATCTCCTATGATTCCATTCCTACTGGATGTAGAATTCTGCTTTGGAAGATACTGTTTTGAATATCTGAGCCCTTGAACGCCTCTGTATATCTAGCCTCCAGGTGCAGAGCATAAGCCCATCTTCACATCCTGGCTTTGCCATTTACTACCTCAATGACTTGTGCCAGTTACCTAACTCCTGTAGGACTGTTTCCTCATGCATGAAGTGAAGAGATCATCCTCGTGTTGTGAGAATTAAATAATGTAATAATATAAAGCGCACAATACATTGTCTTCATCTCAGTAAAAGTTAGTTGCTGCTGCTGCTATTACCACTAACAGTGCCTTCACTGCACTCAGGTTTTTGTCCCTAATAGAATCGCCAAGAGGTACTGTGTGGAGGGCATAGTTCAATCCCATGATAATAATATTGAAAAGATTACAGATGTTCTCAGTCTTCCTTTAATATCCCAGTGTTAATATGTCAGCCACACACTTCCCCAAAACTTCTGAACATGCCCAGTTCACTCCGCCTCACAGAGTAATTAGATCCACAGGCCTGTTCTGTGTGTTGTAAACCTGACATGAAATGGCCAAGGCCACTTGTTCTAGCATCACACAGTGATGCCTCCCTCCTTTTTCTCATGTTACAGATTTGGTGCACGTATCACTTTTGATCTTGAAACACACAAAGAGTGATTTTTGTGAATCTCAGCTGTCCACCTCTATCTCACATGTTATCTTCTAAACCTGATGAATCTTCCAAGTAATGATATGAAAATATAAATATCTTTTTTTTTTTATTAGTTTTGCCTTACAATGTCATGATATCGCCATGGGTTTACATATGCTCCCCCCTCCAGAACCCCCTTCCCTCCTCCCTCCCTCCTCCCTCCCCCCAGGAAATCTCGCTGCACCAGCCCCGAGCATCAATCCTGGGCTGGCGATTGATTAGACATATGATAATTAACATGTTTCAGTGCCATTCTCCCATATCATCCCACCCTTACCCTCATCCACAGAGTCCACGAGTCTATTCTATACATCTGCGTTCCTTTTGCTGTCTCGCATGCTGGGTTCTTGTTACCGTCTTTCTAAATTCCATATATATGCGTTAATATACTGTATTGTTGTTTTTGCTTCTGGCTTACTTCACTCTGGATAATGGGCTCCAGTTTTGTCCATCTGAGTAGAACTGATTCAAATGAATTTTTTTTTAATGCTGAGTAATATTCCATTGTGTATATGTACCACAGCTTTCTTATCCATTCGTCAGTTGCTTTTCCCTCAGTAAGATCACATTCAAGAGTAAAGAAGTAGTTATTTCTCTATCATCATTTTAATTTTTTCAGATTCCAGCATAGGCAATTCATGCTTACCTACATTCTTTTCTAATGTTCTCCTTTTAAGTTCCTCTCAAAGAATTACTTAATAGGAGAATGTGCTCTTAATAGGAGAAGTAAGTCTGGCCCCTTACTTGGGCAAACATGACTTTCCATGTAATGGGGGAACAGTTTTCACAGGTGAGATGATAGCATAGCCCTAGTCTTACAAAAACAACCCACCCAAAACTAGCAGATTCAGGCACATACATCTGACCATCATCATTTATTGATCTGATTACAGGGTCAAGTTCTATTTTTCTGAATTTTTATAATGTATTTTTGTCTGATTCTGGACATGAACCAGAGTTTTAGAAGTGAAATGCCATCATTGTACCAATATTAAGTATAACCTTCTGGCATCTACTGAGCGCTCCTTATCCATCTTGCCAGCTGGCACACTTGAATTTGGGTGAAAGACTTCTCTGGCCTGCTCTTCTTAAAGGCCTGTGTTGTTTCCAGACCCCTTTAATAGTTTGTGTTTTATCATAAAGATATAGCGTATTGGTAATGATACACTAGCTTGTCTTTTTTTCTGCCTCTTGTACAGAATTATTAATGGAAGATATTTATAAGGGGAGATAGTTTTTGGCTAAAAACTATCTTGAGTACCAATCTGAATAATGCACAGGTGGTATGGGCAGCCTTGGGAATAGATGAGAAGAAACCTAAAGAGCTTAAGCAAAGAATGAGCAGAGAGAAAATAAGAGTGTGGAGGAAACAGAGGCTCATCTGGTGGAAAGGAATAAAGGGCCCTTTGAATTGTCTCAAGTGCTCACTAGTGGCACTGGAGGCATAAGGCAGCTGTGTTGAGTCTAAGCTGAGTGCCTTCCCGATCTCCTGTTTCCTGAGGCCGAAAAGGGTACAGATCTTTCATCTACATTTATTATAATTTAAGGAACGAGTGTGATCTAGGTATTTGAAAAGAAAGACTGGTTGTCAGGAAACGTTCCTTCTGCTTCCCTGCATTGTGTGTCTGTGATAACGTGTGTGACTGTATGAGAAGTCTCTGACCTTCTCTTTACACAAATTCTCTTGTTTGTGGAGTAAGGCATGCTCCGATCAGGGTGGTGGCAAGCATGACGAGTGTGTCTGAACCTCTCTGGAGAAGTACAAGGGGTGGGGGTGGGATGCCCTTCGGTCCAGTCTTCCCAGAGCACAAAAGGAGGTGACACGTCATGACCCAGCTGCACTGAGGCTCAGGAAGGTTTGGTAAAGGATTTCATCCAGTGCAGAAAACAGTTAATGCTTCTTTGAATAAACAGAATGTACAGTTACCCACGAGTGACTCTCAGGAACGTGAGCGAAAGGCTCATGTTCAGTGTCTGCCGTGTTATGGCATGGTTGTACACTTAGTGGGTCATAAGAACAGAACCCCTAATCCCTACTCTGAAAGGACTGACAGTAACATGGGCAGGAGAGACAGAATGGCAGAAAACACAAACAGAACATTCTGGATGTACATAACTATTAGTACTGGGCTTCCTAAGTATCTCAGTGGTAAAGAATCCGCCTGCCAAATCAGGAGTCCCAGGAGACACAGGTTCGGTCCCTGGGTTGGGAAGATCCCCTGAAGAAGGGAATGGCACCCACTCTAGTATTCTTGCTTGGAAATATCCCGTGAACAGAGGAGCCTGGCTGGCTACAGTCCACGGGGTCTCCAAGAGTCTGACATGACTGATGACATGCGCACACACCCAAACACATGTACACACACACAGATCAGTCAACAAATGTCATACTGTCGTATTTTTGTTTAGCATCGTCATAGTTTTCAAAGAACTTCCCATTAAATTATTTCCCATGAGTATGTTGAAGGTGTTTTTCCATTTAATTTGCAAAATTTAGGCTACTGAATATTCCTTAGAAAGCACTACTGAAAATAAGATATTTCAACCTGTTAGATAGCATGATGTAGGGTGGAGTGAGGGTAGGAAATGAGAGTTCAAATTTTTCAATTTACTAGAAAGTCAAAGACACATTATAAAACTGTTAAAAAGTAATACAGGAGTAGATATATAATTATATACTAATATATAGGATAGATTATATTGGAGTTATTCAAAAGAGACGAATACTATTATGGGCTAGAGAAGTGAGTGGAGAAGGCAATGGCACCCCACTCCAGTACTCTTGCCTGGAATCCCATGGATGGAGGAGCCCAGCAGGCTGCAGTCCATGGGTTCGCAAAGAGTCAGACAGGACTGAGCGACTTCACTTTCACTTTTCACTTTCATGCATTGGAGAAGGAAATAACAACCCACTCCAGTGTTCTTGCCTGGAGAACCCCAGGGACGGAGGAGCCTGGTGGGCTGCCATCTATGGGGTTGCACAGAGTCAGACATGGCTGAAGTGACTTAGCAGCAGCAGCAGCAGCAGCAGCAGAGAAGTGAGGGAGGGCAAAATGGAGGAAAATGAGCTTAAGCCAGTTTTTTAAAGATGAGTAGGAGTTGAATGAGCAAAGATGAGCTGAGAAAGCTTTCAAGCTAAAGGAAATAATATCTAACTTGTAAAACTGTCCTAGAAACATTTAAAAAGCCAAACTTTTAAAATACTCATTCTTATTTATTACTTGGTAGGAAGGAGCAAAATATTTCTAAAGGAATTTTAAAAATTGTAGAGATTTTCTGTATTTTTCTCAGAAAAAAAAAAAAGGTAAATATCTTTCTACTTAAAAGTAACCTTAAACCCTTTTGGTATGACTTAGAAATGTTTCTGTATTTGAACATCACTGTGAATCAGCAGTTACACCTTTTCCCATGAACCTGGAAAGATCTTAGTATTTTAACTCTCCAATATTATGTGGCTATGATGGTTATGGTGGGATTCCCCAGTGGCTCAGTGGTAAAGAATCCACCTGAAATGCGGGAGCTGCAGGAGACATAGGTTTGATCCCTGGGTTGGGAAGATCCCTTGGAGAAGGAAATTGCACCCCACTCGCATATTCTTGCCTGGGAAATCCCATGGACAGATGAGCCTGGCGGGCCACAGTCCATGGGTTGCAAAGAGTCAGACATGACTGAAGCGAGATAGCCCCCCCACACACGATGGATATGAATACAATATGGTGAAGTGGACTAACTAGAGCTAATGGCCCAGTGTTGAGATTGTGATACTGATGAAACATTGTCTCTGCCCATTGCAGTCAAGTTGCAGCGGTTCTCCCATAGTGATCACTTCTTGTGACAACAGGCAGTATCTTCTTATTTCTTCACTTTAAGTCAAAGCATAAAAGTAGGCAGAGATGTTTTTAACTAACATGACTATGATCGTCTATGTGCCATTATTTCATTGTTCATAGAGATCAAATTGTACTAGTGCAGAGGAATTTGAATCCAATTTCGAGCTGTCAGTGGAGAATGTCAGTCATTTCAGTGAATCGCCCCCTTAGTGTCATCAGGTATAATTCTTTAATTTTAGGCCTGAAAAATTCTGAAAGAAATGCTGTATAAAATGCACCAAAAAGAACTGTCCTGTGTAAGACACTTTATGTGGTATTTGGAAATAAAAATGGACCCTACGACACCTAAGTCTGTAGGTCGATGTTATCAAGGTACTCAGAGTGGTAACCATTAACTAGGCTTGTGTGTCCTTTAAAAAATCATCACATGGTTTTGAATTATGCATTTAATTTAACCTATCTTAACACATGGAAGTTTTGATGTAGTTTCCTTTCTCAGTCAGTTCCAAAGAGTCAAAGTGATTATCAAGGCTGAAAAGGCTTTTTGTATTGTCTTCAAATGTTAAAACCATGTATGTGAACAACAAGGCTGATGAATTTGCTGTTTTATTTAGTTGACATTTTAATTCAAAATGTAAACTGAAGTTTCTTTTCATTTCTTTGCACTATTAATTTTATTCTGTTTTTGGTTAGCTTGAGTAAAGCTGTTCACTGGTGTCATTTTTGATAATTAGCCTTTTATATCTTGGGGTTTTTGGTAAGCAAATAAATATTTTAAATGTAATTGGTGCAATTACTGTATGTGCATTGAACAGCTTTATATTGAGCTTCATGTCATGTCACATTTTTTTGCTACTAGGTTTTTTTATGATTTTTTTTAATTGTATGTGGTATTCTTCTGAAATATATAATTACCAGCTCAGCCCTGAGTTGGAGAAGCAAGAGTTCTGTCGTTTTCTCAGACAGACTTGTATTAAAAGATATAGGAAAGCTTGTTTTCTTCTCACATTCTTTCCCTATCCATAAGAGTCATTCGCGCCTGAATGTTAATGTTATTTTTACATCTTGTGCAATCCCAGCATCACCTTGTTCTTGTAGGAGTGCAAGTAAATAGCCCAAACTTAGTCCAGATTTGATTTGATAGAAACTAGAAGGCTATGGCTCAGTGGTAAAAATCTGCCTGCCAATACAGAGACTTGGGTTTGATCCCTGGATCAGGAAGATCCCCTGGAGTAGGAAACGACAACCCACTCCAGTATTAGTACCTAAAAAATTCCATGTACAGAGAAGCCTGGCAGACTACAGTCCATAGTGCCGCAGAGTCAGATACAACTGAGCACACATTCTCCCATGAGAGGGTTGCAGCAGGAGATGGAGGATGGTGGTCATTAGGAGGCCAGGGGTAAAAACTGAAGGAGAGGAGAACCGTGTAATCATTAGCTAAACATGAACTTTTACCCTTGGTCTTGTCTTCTTGGAATTCATACAGCATGAGGAGAAGCTTTAAGATGGTAGATCTGCCCCAGATGCCACTTGGCGGCATATTCAGGCCATGTGTGAAGTGCAGCAGAGATGCTTGGGGCAAGGTCAGTGTAAAGGTAAGCACAAGGATCAGATCCCCTGCTGCAGGGGGACGTAATTGACTATTGACTCCCTGCTGGGGCCCTTGTGGATTCACCCAACAGTGGCGCCTCAGCCATGCTTCTCATGAGACACCAGTGAGCCATTACAGTAGGGGGATACTAAGGCAGATTCATGCCTGCAAGATTCAGGACCCCTTTAATAAGTGACTTCTGGGGGGATTCTTGTGCAGTCCAGTGGTTAGGACTCCATGTTTCCATTTCAGGGGTCATGGGTTCGATCCTCAGTCTGGAATCTAAGATCCCACAAGCTGTGTAGTACACCAGAAAATAAAATTTAAAAAAAGAAAAACAAATCACCTAGGAAAGCAAATCAGATAGGTCTGAAATTAAAATGGTATTTTTAAGTGACTTTTTTTCAGCTTTATTGAGGAATATATATGTGTGTGCATGCCCACTCATTCGTGTTTGACTCTTTGTGACCACATGGACTGTAGCCCACCAGGCCCCACTACCCGTGAAATTTTACAGGCAACAATACTGGAGCGGTTGACAAATAAAATTATAATATATTTCAAGTATGAGGGGGAAAAAACTGTGCACAAGAAGGGAGAAAGTAGCATAGTTCTGGACTCCAGGAAGTTTACAAGAGGTTTTAGACTTGGTTGACTGAAAGAAGGCTTAAACAAAACCAAGAATGAGTGAGAAAAGGCCATTATTCACAAAATCCATTGGAGTGGGTTGCCATTTCCTACTCCAGGGGATCTTCCTGACCCAGAGATCAAACCGGTGTCTCTGTGTCTCCTGTACTACAGGTGAGTTCTTTAGTGCCACCTGGGAATCCCAGTATACAGCAACAACAGAACTACTGGGTTGGCCCAAAAGATCGTTCAGATTGGCCTGTATTCCCAAACAGATTTGTGGTCAACCCCATAAAAGTGGTTAATGTGGAGAATGAGTAGAAAAGATGGAAAACTTCTGGACTCCTTACTAATCCTCTTTGGGCTGGTGCATCGAGATTTCCCGGGGGGGAGGGAGAAGGGAGGGGGGAGGGAGGGGTTTCTGGAGGGGGAGCATATGTAAACCCATAGTGATATCATGGCATTGTATGGCAAAAACAATAAAAGGGAGAAAAAAAAATTAAAAAAAAAAGAAAGTTGGGGGAGCCTGGTCACGATAAAAGACGGAATCTTACCCAAGAGCCAAAAAAAGAAATGACCTTTGCTCAGTGTCAGACTGCTCTGTTCTATATCATTACAAACACTAGAGCAACACTGTGACCTTTGTACCCCTACATATGTTCCCACTTCGTGTTTAAGAACTCTTCTACTTTAAAAAGAGATCCAGGGTCAGACCGAGAAGAAAACTGATTGTAGAACAGTGAGAGGGCATCATGCTGGTGAACATCAATTGTGATATTATACTCTTGCTTAAATTATGATGAAATCACTGGAGGTATCAGAACGAAAAGCAGATTGTGGGGAAGCTATTAACAGTTTAGCATTTCCAGTTTATGTGAGAATATGGATTCCATCTACCAAAGGGATTAGTTCAGCTCAACTTGGATGTGCGTGGCAGTTTCACAGATGTTAGCTTTGTTTCCTGTGTGTTTATAACTTTACAAAGTTAGACATTGCTAAGTTTTTTTTTTCTTAAACAATATCAAATTCTACGGTGTTTCAAAAGGTCACCTGAGTTGAATGACTACTTAGCAACCTTTTAGAAAAAGGAGGTGCTGAAGGAAAGAGAAACATTAACAAATTTCTTACATCTAGTGATTTGAAAGCTGAATTGATATTTACTGCTGTAAAGCCCAATAGATAACTTAAAATCTTCACTACCTACCTGTGTGAAGTCCTGTTAGACTCCTCCCTTCAGATCTCTTCACACTGTGCTGAGATGAATATTTGCCCAGCCAGCTCTTTAAGCTAGCCTGGAACTCCTCCCATGAGAAATGTTGTACCTTTTCCCCCCACTAAAACCCTGGGATTTCAATTACTTGACATTTATTGTCATTTGGACACACTTTATCCAAATTACTTTAAAGAAAACCAAAACCAAGCACTAGGTTTCCTTAGTGAGGAGCTAAATACTTCAGAGATACTAGATTGTCAGGGAAGGAACAGTGGGATTTTTTAAAGAACAGCATATTGTCCCTCATTGGTCAACTATGTGGGCTGGCTAATGTTTTAGATGAAAGGGTGGGGACCAGTAGGTCTGTGCGATTCTTTGGTTCGACAGTGAGAGTCACGTGAAAAGACTATTAAGGCAAATATCTTTCCTGGTTGCTTTTCTTACAAATGGTATGTTTAAAAAGTGTTCCTTCAATTCCCTTGTAGTACTTGATTGCAATGAAAAGTTCATCTACACACGTTGTATTACCACTTCGTGCCTCTTACTGTAAAAGTAAGTGATACTGCTGTTGGATTTTAGGTCAGGAGGATTATCACAGCTTTTACTTTCTAACAAGAGCCTGAGCTTTGGGGTCAGGCAGACCTGATGTGAGTCTTAGAGCTGCGTTTTACAAGCATATCTGACCTTGAGCAGCACTTAATCTCTCAGAGGCTTCCAGTCCTCATCTATATTGTTTAGAGTTTTAAACTAAATGATATATATGTAAATACATAACACAGTGCCTGACTCAAAAGACAGTAATTTTCTTTCTTCTTTTTTGTTCATTCCATGAACATCTATTGTACACCTACTCAGTGGTGAACATTGTACTAGGCACAGGAAATGGGGAAGAGCACATAACTCAGCCCCCTAGGACCTCACAGTACAGTGTGAAAAGTGGTGCAGCTGAGCCGCATACACAGACCAAGTGAACAGAAAAGAGGGTGCAATTTCTTTTGCCTGAGAAAAGTAGGGGAGACTCCTCTGAGATGATACATAGGCTGGGTATGTGAGGAGTGAATAGGTGGAAAAGGGAAGAAAGGCTAAGATATGGATTAGGAAAAGTGAGTTCCTTTGGGGTTAAAGGATATGGCTTGAGTAGAGGAGCAGCGCAGAATGAGTCTGAAAAGAGATGTTTGGACTTTGTACGCCATGGGAGTTCAGTGAAGTGACACAGTCAGATCTGTACTTAGAAATCTCCCCTCAGCAGCCATGTGGGGGACAGATGACAAGCAAGGATGCGCATGAGGAGACGCTTGCTCTGCTCCAGAATGGAGGCTGAGACCTGAGCTGAAGCAAAAGTGACGAGAATGAGGAGGGAGTTGACGGCCAGGAATCTTGGAGTGGCGGGCGGGGCAGTAGAAGAAGAGAAGCAGACTCGCATAGTAACACCAAAGAGATGCAGAAAATCAGAATTATTTCAGAAGTAAAGGAGGAAGAGGGTTTTAGTTTGGAGTATGGCGTGCTGTTGAGTGTTACAAATGAATTAAGGGGAAAAAAGACCAAAATCTGGTCATGGCATTTAGCAGTTGGGAAGTCATTGGTGACCTTAAGAGGCATTTAATGCAGAGGTAATGGTAGACAGCATTTCTTGAATGAATTATAAACCACAGGCAGCATTAGCTGAGCCTGTGTGAATCATCTTTTAAAAAATCTTTAAGAAATCACGGGACATGTTAGAGGTGCCCCAACACTAAAAACGGGCAAATGCCTTCTCAATTTTTGACAGCTAGTACAACCTTAAACTTCAAGGCTCCTCCCAGGGCCTCAGAAGAGGCTCATGCATATGGAAGGCCATGGAGCTTGAGCTTCCTGCTTCTCATGGTAAATCCTTCTCAAGCTGAGAGAAAAGCAAGGACCGCCTATGTAAGAATGTTCCCTACCCCAAATGTTTCCCTGTTTGTATTAAGGGAAAGCAGAGACAAACAACTCAAATGAAGAAATAGTTAAGAGAAAGCACATTCGTACTTTGCACCTGTTAACAAGAATGAGGCACCTCTTGGATATATGTATTGACATGGAGGGGTGTCCATGATATATTATTCAGTGAAAAAAACTAGTTTTAGAACATTGTACATGTATAATCGCTTGTATACAAAAAGAAATGTGTATACATACAACTGCATGCATATATACATACCCATACACACAAACAAATATACAATACAGACATATTTCTATTTCTAGCGAGATTTGATAGAAAAAAAGCTCTGGAATGCCCACTCAATTATCAGCATCTGTTATTCCTGGAGAGTAGGAATAGGAGACTGGAGTTTGGTGATGGGGAGACTTTCATAGTGTCTTCTCACATTTCTATATCATTTTAATTTTTGTGAATAAATTCATGGTTCTTTGGTTAATTTTCAAAAAGTGCAAAATTTTAAAATCTCACATGATGAATAAGTTAAGCTATTTAGTTTTTATAGATCCTATCTCACGGAGAACATAATGGCATCTTTAATATTTGAAGGGTAACCACTGAAAGAGAGATTGGATTTGTTTTGAAGGATACTTAACTACAGAAATAGGACCAGTTGGTTAAAAAAAGAGGTAAAGTTTTGAAACTTATAGTTTCAAAGTTAAAAATATTTATAAAGACCACTTGCAGCAACATGGATGGACTTGGAGGGCATTATGCTAAGTAAAGTAAGTCAGACAGAGAAAGACAAATATTGTATGATATCACTGACATGCGGAATCCTAAGAAATACAACAGACTAGTGAATAAAATAAAAGAGAAGAAAACTCACAGATATAGAGAACAAACTAGTGGTTCCCAGTTGGGAGGACAATATGAGTAGGAGAGTGGGAGGTAAAAACTATTGGGTTTAAGATAAGCTCAAAGACATATTGTACAACACAGGGAATATAGCCAATATTTTGTAATAACTGTAAATGCAAAGTAACCTTTAAATATTGTGTTAAAAAATTTAGCAATATTTATAAAGACCAGACACAGCAAGCCTGGAGTCATTTTAGATGTCACCAGGTTTTAAGAGACGGTTCACAGTTGCACTTGGTTTGTGGCCCTGCTTTGGTCACGTTCAGCCCCTTTGTTAAAAGTGGCTCTTTCAGCCTCATTGTGAGAGTTTGAAGTCAGTCTACTTGAGACAGTATTTGTAGGAGTTGAAAGCAGGGCTGTGGATCAGACTACCTGTGTCCGCTCCTGCACTTACAAAGCCTGGGTGTTCCTTATCCTTCCTAGGTCTCAGCTTTCACATCTGTGAAAAGCAGTAATCAAACTAAGACTACCTTTGCCAGTAGTGATATCATCAGATGGATTAGAATTGTTTCATATCTTCCCCCTCCACAATTTCCATCAGCTTTTTCTCCTAGACCACCCCCCAAAAATACACAATCTAAGTGAAAAAATGTAGGCCAGCTAGGTGAATACAGCTTTCCAACAAGTACTTTATTCATCCACTTCTAACCAAATTGCTGCTATATAAACCTTTTCTTTATAAAAAGTCATCTAGAGCCACCACTGCCTCAGAAGGTTTCAATGAGATAATTAATGTAAGACTTTTAGCACAATGCCTAGCACAGAGTAAATATTCAATGAAATAAAAATTATATACACACATGTAGCCCACTAAATCAAAATGTTATTATAAGTGAGACGACATTTTAAAGATTCTAGGGGTACGTCTGTCAGGCTTTTCTTTCAGTACAGGGGAGAAAATGGTTTAATGATTAAAAGCCTGGCACACACTTAGAGTTCTTGGGTCTCATTTCCTTTCAATTTTCCTGTCCTTGAGGTTCAGTGACTTTTCTTATTCCTTTGTTCATTCAATAATCATTTATCGAGTACCTACTGAGTTCCAGGTTCAATCCTACATGCTGGCAGTACTAAGATGAAGAAAAAAAACAGGGGCTCTATGCACAGGGAGCTCCTGTAGGGTCAGAAGGAGAGAGAAGTTCAAATAATTACAATGTGATGTGATTATGTTAAAATTAAAGGTATATAAACGATAGTAATGGAGAAAGCAGAAAAGTGGATGGAATACATTTCCATCCACTTTTCTGCTTTCTCCATAGGAAACTTCATAAAAGAGGAAACACCTGAACTGGAAAGGCGAGTGGGAATTTCCTTGGTAGAAATCCTTGTCAGAGGATGGGTGGAGACACTGCTTGATGTTTGGTGTGAAGTTTTCCACCACTATTTATAAAACTGAAAAGACACTAAGTTTGATTTCTCTTTTCCCACTATTGGTCATAATGACAGAAAACCCAATAAATAATCATTTAAACAGGTTAGAGATGTATCTAATGACGCAGGCTTCATTTGTCTTCCTGCTCCACTATCCTTATCAATATGGCGTTCATCCTTAGTGTCCAAAAGGCAAATGTACCTTCCATCAAGGTCTTCTCCTTGTGAGGCTTTGTAATTCTACCAGGAAGGAAAGTCCTTCTCCCGAATCTTCCATTTATACCTCTTAGACAGAAAGGCCATCATCATGAACCGTGGGGAAAGCTGAAAAATTATTCTGGAGGAAGAACATAAGGAAAGAGGAAACTGTGGATGGGACTGGCTACAGTGTCTGCCAGAATGATACAACTTTTAAATTAGCAGTCAACAATTTGGTCTTATTTTTCTTATAGTTGTTGCCACTTGTAATTGTTTCCTGGAGCTCTTTTAACAAGTATCACAATCTGAATTGCTTAAAACAACAGAAATGTATTGCCTCACAGTTCTGGAGGCTAGAAGTCCCAAATCAAGGTGTCAACAGACACCTAAGACCTATGGAGGAGGGACTTCCTTGGTGGTCCAGTGGTTAAGACTTCGCCTTCCGATGCAGAGGGGTGCAGGCTCAGTCCCTGATGGGGAGCTAAGACCCCACATGCCTCTCAGTCAAAAAAACCAAAACTTTGCAGCGATGAACATTGGGGTACACGTGGCTCTTTCAATTCTGGTTTCCTCGGTGTATATGCCCAGCAGTGGGATTGCTGGGTCATATGGCAGGTCTATTTGCAGCTTTTTAAGGAACCTCCACACTGTTTTCCATAGTGGCTGTACTAGTTTGCATTCCCACCAACAGTGTAAGAGGGTTCCCTTTTCTCCACATCCTCTCCAGCATTTATTGCTTGTAGACTTTTGGATGGCAGCCATTCTGACTGGTGTAAAGTGGTACCTCATTGTAGTTTTGATTTGCATTTCTCTGATAATGAGTGATGTTGAGCATCTTTTCATGTGTTTGTTAGCCATTTTTATATCTTCCTTGGAGAAATGTCTGTTAAGTTCTTTGGCCCACTTTTTAATTGGGTTGTTTATTTTTCTAGAATGGAGCTGCAGGAGTTGTTTGTAAATTTTTGAGATTAATTGTTTGTCTGTTGCTTCATTGGCTATTATTTTCTCCCATTCTGAAGGCTGTCTTTTCACCTTGCTTATAGTTTCCTTTGTTGTGCAAAAGCTTTTAATTTTAATTAGGTCCCATTTGTTTATTCGTGTTTTTATTTCCAATATTCTGGGAGGTGGGTCATGGAGTATCCCGCTTTGGATTATAGCAGAGAGTGTTTTGCCTATGTTATCCTCTAGGAGTTTTATAGTTTCTGGTCTTATGCTTAGATCTTTAATCCATTTTGAGTTTATCTTTGTGTATGGTGTTAGAAAGTGATCTAGTTTCATTCTTTTACAAGTGGCTGTCCAGTTTTCCCAGCACCACTTGTTAAAGAGGTTGTCTTTTCTCCATTGTATATTCTTGCCTCCTTTGTCAAAGATAAGGTGTCCATAGATGCGTGGATTTATCTCTGGGCTTTCTATTCTGTTCCATTGATCTATGTTTCTGTCTTTGTGCCAGTACCATACTGTCTTAATGACTGTGGATTTGTAGTATAGCCTAAAGTCAGGTAGGTTGATTCCGCCAGTTCCATTCTTCTTTCTCAAGATTGCTTTGGCTATACGAGGTTTTTTGTATTTCCATACAAATTGAGAAATTATTTGTTCTAATTCTTTGAAGAAGACCTCTGGTAGCTTGATAGGAATTGCATTGAATCTATAGATTGCTTTAGGTAGTATACTCATTTTCACTATATTGATTCTTCCAATCCATGAGCACGGTACATTTCTCCATCTGTTTGTGTCCTCCTTGATTTCTTTCATCAGTGTTCTATAGTTTTCTATATACAAGTCTTTTGATTCTTTAGGTAGAAATACTCCTAAGTATTTTATTCTTTTTGTTTCGATGGTGAATGGGATTGTTTCCTTAATTTCTCTTTCTGATTTCTCACTGTTAGTGTATAGGAATGCCAGGGATTTCTGTGTGTTGATTTTGTATCCTGAAACTTTGCTATATTCACTGATTAGCTCTAGTAATTTTCTCGTAGAGTCTTTAGGGTTTTCAATATAGAGGATCATGTCATCAGCAAACAGAGAGAGTTTTACTTCTTCTTTTCCAATCTGTATTCCTTTGATTTCTTTATCTGCTCTGATTGCTGTGGCCAAAACTTCCAAAACTATGTTGAATAGTAGTGGTGAGAGTGGGCACCCTTGTCTTGTCCCTGATTTCAGGGGGAATGCTTCCAGTTTTTCACCATTGAGGATAATGTTTGCTGTGGGTTTGTCATATATAGCTTTTATTATGTTGAGGTATGTTCCTTCTATTCCTGCTTTTTGGAGGGTTTTTATCATAAATGGATGTTGAATTTTGTCAAAGGCTTTCTCTGCATCTATTGAGATAATCATGTGATTTTTATTTTTCAATTTGTTAATGTGGTGTATTACATTGATTGATTTACGAATATTGAAGAATCCTTGCATCCCTGGGATAAAGCCTACTTGATCATGATGTATGATCTTTTTGATGTGTTGTTGGATTCTATTTGCTAGAATTTTGTTGAGGATTTTTGCATCTAAGTTCATCAGTGATATTGGCCTGTAGTTTTCTTTTTTTGTGGCATCTTTGCCGGGTTTTGGAATTAGGGTGATGGAGGCCTCATAGAATGAGTTTGGAAGTTTACCTTCGTCTGCAATTTTCTGGAAGAGTTTGAGTAGAATAGGTGTTAGCTCTTCTCTAAATTTTTGGTAGAATTCAGCTGTGAAGCCATCTGGTCCTGGGCTTTTGTTTTTTGGAAGATTTCTGATTATGGTTTCAATTTCCGTGCTTGTGATGGGTCTGTTAAGATTATCTATCTCTTCCTGGTTTAGTCTTGGAAAGTTGTACTTTTCTAGGAATTTGTCCATTTCATCCAGGTTGTCCAGTTTATTTGCATATAGTTGCTGATAATAGTCTCTTATGATCCTTTGTATTTCTGTGTTTTCTGTTGTGATCTCTCCGTTTTCATTTCTAATTCTGTTGATTTGGTTCTTCTCCCTTTGTTTCTTGATGAGTCTGGCTAACGGTTTGTCAATTTTATTTATCTTCTCAAAGAACCAGCTTTTGGCTTGGTTGATTTTTGCTATGGTCACTTTTGATTCCTTTGCATTAATTTCTGCCCTGATCTTTAAGATTTCTTTCCTTCTACTAGACCTGGGCTTCTGCATCTCTTCCCTTTCTAGTTGCTTTAGGTGTATAGTAAGGTCATTTATTTGATTTTTCTCTTGTTTCCTGAGGTGAGCTTGTATTGCTATGAACTTTCCCCTTAGCATTGCTTTCACAGTGTCCCATAGGTTTTGAGCTGTTGTGTTTTCATTTTCATTCGTTTCCATGCATAACTGAATTTCATTTTTAATTTCTTCTGCGATTTGTTGGTTATTCAGCAGTGTGTTGTTGAGCCTCCATATGTTGGAAGTTTTGAGAGGTTTTCTCCTGTAGTTGATATCTAATCTCACTGCATTGTGGTCAGAAAAGATGCTTGGGATGATTTCAATATTTTTGAATTTATCAAGGTTAGATTTATGGCCCAGGATGTGATCTATCCTGGAGAAGGTCCCGTGTGCACTTGAGAAAAAGGTGAAATTCCTTGTTTTGGGGTGGAATGACCTATAGATATCAATTAGGTCTAGTTGGTCTATTGTTTCATTTAAAGTTTGAATTTCCTTGTTACTTTTCTGTCTAGTTGATCTATCCATTGGTGTGAGTGGTGTATTAAAGTCTCCTGCTATTATTGTGTTGTTGTTGATTTCCCCTTTCATATTTGTTAGCATTTGCCTTACATATTGTGGAGCTCCTATGTTAGGTGCATAAATATTTATAATTGTTATTTCTTCTTCCTCGATTGATCCTTTGATCATTATGTAATGTCCATCTTTATCTCTTTTCACTGCCTTTATTTTAAAGTCTACTTTATCAGATATGAGTATTGCCACTCCTGCTTTCTTTTGGTCTTTATTTGCATGGAATATCTTTTTCCAGCCTTTAACTTTCAGTCTAT